>OW240916.1:291544813-291616268 GCA_933207985.1 Pelobates cultripes | reverse complement strand
AGGGAGGAGGTATCATTAGAAAAGGAAACACTGAATGAGCGTTGGGAGAGATAAGAGGAAAACCATGAGAGGACAAAGTCACAGAGACCGAGTTATTAAAGAGTTTGAAGAAGGAGAGCATGATCAACCCTGTCAAAGGCAGCAGAGAGGTCAAGAAGAATTAGTATGGAATAGTGGCCTTTGGATTTAGCTGCGATTAGGTCATTAGTAACTTTAATAAGAGCAGTCTCAGTAGAGTGGAGAGGGCGGAAGGCAGATTGAAGAGGGTCAAGGAGAGAGTTGGAATTGAGGAAGTAAGACAAGTCTTTCCAGAAGCTTTGAGGAAAAAGGGAGCAGGGATATGGGACGATAGAGGGGGTGGACGGGTCGAGGGATGGTTTTTTCAGGATAGGTATTACAGTAGCATGTTTAACCCCTTAAGGACCAAACTTCTGGAATAAAAGGGAATCATGACATGTCACACATGTCATGTGTCCTTAAGGGGTTAAGGTGAGCAGGGACAATGCCAGAAGAGAGAGAGCAGTTGAAGATGTGTGTTAAGGAAGACACAAGACAAGGGGAGAGAGATCTGATAAGGTGAGACGTACAGGATCAAGCAGGCAAGTGGTGGGGCAAGAGGAAAGGAGAAGAGCAGCCACCTCTTGTTCAGTAGCAGGGGAGGAAGTCATGATCTACATGTGGTTGAGAAAGAGAAAGGCAGGGTGGGGAAAATTCTTTCCTTAGCTGTTTAATTTTGTCGGTAAAGTAGCATGCAAAGCTCTCAGCTGTAAGGTTAGTTTGAGGGTTGTGCACAGGAGGGCAAAGAAGAGAGTTAAAGGTGTCAAAGAGACGCCTGGGATTGCGGGAGCATGAACTAATGAGAGAGGAAAAGTTTGACTGTTTAGCGAGTGCAAGGGCTGCGCTGTATGAACACAATATGAGTCTACAGTGAAGAAAGTCTGACTGGGTGTGAGACTTCCTCCAGGAGCGTTCAGCACAACGGGAGCATCTTTGCAGGTAGCGTGTTAATTTAATATGCCACGGCTGTGGGTGTGCCCTCCTCGAGGTGCATGTTTGGAGCGGGACTGCAGTGTTCAAGGCAGAGGTGAGGGTTGTGTTATATGTGGAGATGGCCAGTGAGGGACAGGAGAAGGAAGGGATGGATAGCAGTTGTGAATATTAGCTGCTGGAGGTCAATAGAATTAAGGTTCCTCTTGAGTTGAGGGGGGTTAGGCTTAGGCTGTTGAGTGAGGGGGTACTTGAGAGCAAATGATAAGAGGTGGCGATCAGAGAGAGGAAAGGAAGTGTTGGAGATATTAGACACTGTACATGCATAAGAGAAAATGAGGTTGAGGGTATTGCCAGCTTTCCAAGGAGCAGTGGGTTGAAAGGAGAAACCCTACACCGCCACATTTACTGTCAGACTGTCTTGGGTTGTGCGTAAACTGTAGACTGCCACAGGATAATGAGGCAGGGGTAGCTGTGTCAGAGGTAGAGAGCCATGTTTCAGTTAAAGCAAGTAAGTTAAGGGAGCGTGAGAGGAATACATCATGGATGGAAGTAGATTTAGTTATGTTGCACACAGAGCGTGCATTCCAGAGGGCAGAATGGAAGGAGGGTTTAAAGGGAGAGTTACATGGGATGGATGTAAGATTGGAGAGGTTTCTAGGGTGGACACAAGGTAGGTGGGTAGAGACAGGACCAGGGTTTGGAGAGACATCGCCAGCTGCCAGGAGAAGAAGCATAGAAAGTAAGAGAAGGTGGGAGTAAGATTAAAAAGGTTTTGGTTGAATGTCTGTATTTTGAGGATTAACAAGGAGTCGGAGGGGAAAGTGTGGCGGTACGAGTATACAAACAAACAAACCTGCTTCTGTTATGAATGTGACTGAACTACAACACAATGCCAGTAATGTGCTTATACTATAATTGTGTATCTTGCAGCATAGTTGAGTAACAATGGTCTGTGGATAATTACACAATCTGCAGATTAATTAAAGTGAATCAGCTAACCATTTGTCAGTTATAAAGCATTTGTTAAAATCTTACCAGGCCAGCGATTAGTCATTGTTTAAATTAACATGTTGTAAATACAGAACGGTTGTATTTAATGTAACTAGATTTACCTGTACATGTTTCCTCTACATACCTCCAAAGTGTCCCTGTTTTAGAGTGTCAGTCCCTATTTTGAGCCCAAATCCCCTATTTTGGGCCCAAAATCCCTCTGTCCCTTTCTTCTATCCTATTGTACCTCTACGGTACCTCTATTTTCTGAGCATCGTGTTATTGTGTCTGAGTGTATAACAGAGCTCCATAGCCATATTAGTGACAGTAATCTGTCTTTAAACTACCATAAATGTACTTAGAAATCAGTTTGTGTAAATAGCATACATTGCTTTTGTTAAAAATTACATTACAAATCATACAATTTCTAAAAACAGCCTGCCCCTGCCAACACTAGAAATCTCACCCTTAAATTTAAAGTGTCCCTCTTTGTCCTTTTGAAAGATTGGGAAAGGTTGAAATATTCTCCAACTTTAGTAATTTAAAATAATGGGCTAATCGCTATTATTTCAAAATTACCATTATTCCCTAGTAGTTGTTAATCAATGTTTTATTGAGATTATGCAAAACTCACACAACAAATCAAAGTTAATGAAAGGCAGGACATAAAAAAAAATCAGACAGCTAAATAAAAAAGCGAAAATAAAATGAGAAATAGAGTCAGAAATAGTTAAGATACCACATCATAAAAAGTTATTCCTTGGTAAGCTAACCAACACCTTGTTGTAGGGGGAAAGAAATCATCATCAGCAGCTGAAATCCCTATAGGCCAACCCTATATGCCTGCTCCCCTCACTGCCATAAAACCCAGAACTGTACAGACCCGAGAGCAGTCACTGACCAGCCTCCAGGCAGTCTCGTGAGCAGAAACACTGTGCTTGCCAGTCGAGATGCTCCACGCATCAAGGCCTGTCTCAATGTTGGAGCCAAATGGTCGCCGATATGGCTGTGATGACTTTGGGCTTTTTTGCCTTGCCTGCTAATTGCCCCCTTGAATACTTTGGGAATGGAAGCGGTGCAAGGTGACTGAGTCCCCACGTGTCCGCAGCTTGCAGAAAGTCGGCACAACTCTTTCAGGTCCCCCGTCATCAAGCTATCCACCGGGGTGTGTGCGTGTGCTGCAGGGTTCCCTTTACTCTGTAGCTGCACCTAGAAAGTATCACAGATAAGGTCAAAGGCCTTTAAAGAGTTCTCTAGAGGCCTTGTGTGATGCTCTGCCAGGAGCTGCGCAGAAAGAGTGTATCT
This sequence comes from Pelobates cultripes, assembly GCA_933207985.1. Taxonomy (NCBI): domain Eukaryota; kingdom Metazoa; phylum Chordata; class Amphibia; order Anura; family Pelobatidae; genus Pelobates; species Pelobates cultripes. The sequence goes on along the minus strand of OW240916.1, from coordinate 291,612,983 downwards.
GTCTGCAATCTTAAACAAGTCAAGCTGGTGTATATGAGCTGAATAATGTCCGGTAGAGTATAAAGCCTGAGTAGCCATTTGATCGCTGAAGAGCTATCGGTGTACCGGGATAACCACCACAGGCTCAAAAGGTCCATATCCATCTCTAATCAGGGAATGGCCGCTTTCCCTGGCCAGGACAGGCTAGTAGGTCACAGTCGCAGAAAACTCGGGAAACCTCAGTCAATTCCAAAAGAGATGTGTCCACAATAATGGCAGGTTACCCCCGGTTGGAGAAATAGAGAGCCAGTAGCAGTAACCAAAATGAGTTTTATGCTCAATTTATAGTTTAGCTGAGGATCCTCTTCAACATGTGTCCTGCTCGGTCAGCGGTGAGACCCCCCCATCCCATTTCCCATTATTTGAAACTGTCTTAACATAGTGGTTTAAACTATTGTGTTGAAGCAATAAGGCACCTTGATTGTGTGTAGCACATATTGAATTTATATAACCCAGGGGTATAAATCTTCTGTTTTACAAATATAATATCATTTTGAAGCCAGTGTAGGCAGAATTTATATCCTTGTGCAGTCTTTTGTTGGGAAGGTGATTGTGTGCTACAGTCAATAAAAAAAAATCAGTTTCAAATACCATTTTCAAATAAATATATGTAGGTTCAGTAAACTGGTGGGATTATTTATTTTGCTAGCATCCTTTATTCACACAGGAACTAGGTATCGCTATCGTCGACAATTAGCTGTTGGATATAGGCTAGCCTTAATGCATCATTTGGGGATCTACAACCTTGTACATACATTGTGTGCCCTTGTGCAAACAAAGGAGAGCATTAGGTTGTTTCTTCCAGGTTGAAAGAGGGGACCACTGGATCACCAAAATTATTTATTAACTCTTCATCCTCCTCACATGGGTCATCACTGGTTGGTGTCTTCTTGCTAATTTTTAACTCTCACTTGCTTTACATGATAAATTGTGTTCAAGTATTGTCCTGCTTTATGCTTTGCAAATGCTGAATTTGGCAGAGAAAGGTTTAATGGTCTATTGACATGCTACATTTCAAAGATTCCTCTACCAGATGTTCATTTGAACCAGCTAACACAAAACTTTGCACAGGACAGAACAAATATAATAACGGATGTGTTCTCCAGTTACAAAGTATCATTTTGAATAAATATATAATTGTTTTTGTTTTTTTTCATTCTCTGCTTTGTGCATCAGGCCAAGCTGGGAAATAGCTCGGTGAGCCCCAACATTGGACACCTGATCTTGAAATACCTGTGCCCAGCAATCAGGGATATTCTCAGTGATGGTTTGAAGCCTTGGGTACTCGATGTCATCATTGGCCAGAGGAGGAACATGCCCTGGACAGTGGTGGAAGCCTCAACACAACTGGGTATGTCCCCTGAAAATATCCATTAATAGACTCTTCACTTTGCTACAAATACAAAATGGGGTAGAGCATAGATAAGTACATTCACTGTGCATTTTATTCATAATATCATTTCATATAGTGAGATAGAACAACATATTTAGATGTGTTTATCCAATATTGGACAATAAAGTTTTTTTATTTTCTATGCTTATGTAAATTAGGCACTATATGCCAATTACCTTTACTCTGTAATTTCCATTAGGGTAATGGGACTGGAACCAGCTGTGCCTCCTTGCAGACCTGTTTTCAAGCCCTCTCTATTATCTCCTTTCTCTGGGTTAGGCCCTGTATTACCCCACAACCACTACAAATTTGGTGGGAGCTTCTCTCTCTCCAGTTTTGTATATCCAAACACCAAAGCATATTCTTGTTCTTTTGATGTTATTTTCATGAACTAACTTTTTGGGAACCTGTTATATTTTTCCCATGCACAATTTTTAATTATACACATTATATGTGTTATACTGAGCTGCAGATCACACATTAATTAGTTATTTGACTGACCTTTTCATTCATTTTTTTAAGGTCCTTCCACGAAACTCCTACACAACCTGTGCTATAAAGTCAACCAATACCATGAGCTGTCCAACCACAGCCTACGCTTCAATGCATTCATCTTTGGTCTGCTCAAGTAAGCATATTAGTCAGAATCAACATGTCACTTTTTTGAGCCTGAAATGTCATCTCTGGTGTTAACCCATTTCTCTGATGTATCGAGTGTTACTTATATAATGCTATATTTGAATGCTATTGGCTCAACCCAAGTTAAAAGGGTAATCCAGACGTGGACCCCGTGCTCACTGTGCCTAGAGGGATATCAGCTATAACTCACTGACGAGGCTCAAAAGAAGGTCGAAACAATCGTCTGGGGTTGCTGTATCTCTTGGGCAGAGGGAACTTGCTGGCATTTCGGATCTGGACTGCCCGTACGAATGGGACCAGTCTGGTATGCTTCAAATATGTTCTCTCTGTAATAACACAAGTGAGCAAAAACTATTTTGAGACCTGAGCGGGGATGTACCGAAGGGCAAGTTTTTGAATTTCTCTAAGCTTTTGTCCATTCTCAGAGCTCTCATTCTTTAATTTTTGTTTTAATGCTATTCTTTGAATATTCCCTCCCACAATGCAGACTGCCTGAATATGCCAGTACAGCAGTTTCTATGTTCGCATTTTGTGCCCATTGACCCTTTTGTCTGATCTCCAGCAGAGAGTACTGTCCAGACGGAGTGCTTGCTCTTTCTCTGTTTTTCCTTACATGGTCAAGGGTTATGAAGTGTGTATTCCTTGTTAGACTCTTTTTCTCTGTATGGAATACCTATACTCCTTCCTTTCTTCCTACTATTGAGCTTGGTGGGTTTGAGTTTATATGGGCATCTTTATCACATTATTTTCTAGCTAAATATCTAATCTTCTACATTTGCACAGCCAAAGAATTATCTTTTTGTTTTTCAGCATCCGTTCGGTTGAATTCTGGTTTAACCATCTACACAACCATGAAGGTAGGTTAAGTCCAATGTTTGGAGGTCATGGGAGACCTGTTAGGATTCCAAATTATTCATATGAAAACCTTAATATATCCCTATTTTCCTTAATTAACAAATTATTCACACATTCTGTCTACGTGGTATCGGGAAATAATCAAGAATTAATTTTTATGCTTAAAAGACCACTATAGTGCCAGGAAAACATACTCGTTTTCCTGACACTATAGTGCCCTGAGGGTGCCCCCACCCTCAGGGTCCCACTCCCGCCGGGCTGGATGGAGAGGAAAGGGGTTAAACTTACCTTTTTTCCAGTGCCGGGCGGGGAGCTCTCCTCCTCCTATCTGCCTCCGATCCTCCTCTTAGGCTGAATGCGCATGCGCGACAGGTAGCTGCGCGCGCATTCAGCCGGTCTCATAGGAAAGCATTTACAATGCTTTCTTATGGACGCTGGCGTCTTCTCACTGTGATTTTCACAGTGAGAAGCACGCAAACGCCTCTAGCGGCTGTCAATGAGACAGCCGCTACAGGCTTTAGAGGCTGGATTAACCCATTTATAAACATAGCAGTTTCTCTGAAACTGCTATGTTTAAAAAAAAAAGGGTTAATCCAAGAGGGACCTGGCACCCAGACCACTTCATTAAGCTGAAGTGGTCTGGGTGCCTAGAGTGGTCCTTTAATTGCAAGTTCGATGTGGCATGCTTAATGTAAGAGGAAGATTGGGATAATTGTTAATAGGTTAAATATATGTTAACAAATGTTAAGAAGAGCTTTCATTTTTTTCCAATTATGTGTCCCTGAGTATGAAGTATCAGGAAGATAAGTTACCATGGTTGTTGTATTTACAAAACAGATAGACTAAGTTGATTCCCATGCATTTTATGCTTCAGTCTTGCACATTGTTTTCTCTAAAAGCTTGGGTTTATATGTCCCTGTCTAGAGCATTTTTCATCTTTTGTTCTTCACTGTTCTACTCCTCAGATATTATTTGGTCTCACTATGAACCAGTTGGCTTCTTGTCTGTGTCACATGGAGTTTGTCAGGCACTGTTTGAGGAGCTCCTGCTGCTTCTGCAACCACTATCACTGTTACCTTTTGATTTGGACCTATTATTTGAGTACCACCTGGCTCAAATGAGCCGAGAACAACAGCAGAAGAAAGAAATGCTGAGAGTCAAGCAGGACCTGATGCAGTCTGTCCACTCCACTCTTCAGCTTATGAGAAGTCGAGAGGAGGAGGACCAAGTCACTCAAGAGTATAAGACTGTACAAAGGGCAGACTCTGATGTATCAGGCATTGAGAGGCCAACAGGAGAAGGTGCTGCAACTGTGGAAAATGTTGAAGATCAAAAGAAGGATAATGCAATGGACCAGAAAAAGGACAAACAGGCTGGATGGTGGTACCAACTAATGCAAAGCTCACAAGTTTATATAGAGAGCTCATCTGATTCAACCAGGTTTACACGACAGGAAAGGAAAAGGCTGGGCAGTACTGGCACACCAAAAAAAGCTCCACCACCCCGAGAAGGAGTGGTTGATGGGGCTGAAGCCTGTCCTAACATTGATATTGCAACAGAAGAAAGGTCGACTAAGAAGGAGGTTTCAGAAAAAGTACAGAAGGAAGACAGGCGTTCATGGATGGGTAGTCCTCCGGAGTCTGTGGTCAATGAACTGAAGCAAGGCAAGGAAAAGGAGACTGAACACCCGCAAAAAAAACAAACCAGTATGACTTTGGAAGCTACGACAAAAGAGAGCACAATATTGAGTCAGAGCAGCACTCCCAGAAAATGGGGTCACTTGTTTGGGTCCAGAAGACAAGGAGAAAGCAAATCAACTAACAGGTAAGCGGCAATGAAAGAGTTATGTAATAATTACCCCCAAAATAAATAAATCAATGCCTTAGACAGCATGCCATGATAATATGCTCTACGTGTGCATCATTCTTTATAGCTACTAACTTACTAACCAAAAGATTTTGGTAGGATTGTTATAAGAAAGCTTGCATAGACATCATGAACAAACATGCTGGACTTGGTTTATTTTAATATATTCAATATATTCAATGAAACTAAATATTTCTGGCAAATTAAGTTGTTTTTATTTTATTTTCAAACGTGCCTTAAAAATGTCTTTTACTTTATAAAAGTGGATGTGTATACGAGGTGATAAACTTATATGAAAATATCCATGTTTATTAAAATAAGGCCAGGTTAACAACTCTTGGCAGTCCTGTTGATGAACAGGATTTGGAGGAACCAAGAGGTAAACTCACAAATTTAGCAGTGGTCACACTCAGCAGTCAGCTAGATGTGTGTGTTACACAATAATGAAGAATACATTTGCGATACACTGTGTCCGAGTGAGCGAGAAACACATACGCATGTAGTGAGTTGTTTTTACTTTTTTCATAGCCTGCTTTTAATAGTTCACATAGTCATAGTGCCTTCAAAAATCAATCAGTGGGATTTGATGGTAAATGTCTGCAACCTTCCCAGTCATTGAGATACACATCTGAACATATTGTTCCCAAATCAATAGCACAATATTACCTCCCTAATCGGATTATTTTTGCAACTTTATTTATCTTTGCAAAATAGTATGAATAGTTTCTGACCTTTTTCGTATAATGTGATCTACATAGAGAAAGACCCTTGTAGGGGTCGAAACGGTGATCGGGACTTCGTGTATGTTTGCTTGAACGTATTAAAGTAACACAGTACTAAAATCCCTTGTAGTGCTGCTGTGCATTTTCAATGACTAATACATTTTTTAGAAGTCCACTGACCTGTGCATGTGTTTCTCCTGCAGGCTTCCCTCGGGCTGGCTCAGTCTGGATAAATCTGTCCTTCAGATGGTGGCTCAGACAGTAAGTGCAGGAATCTGGGGAGAGACTGCTCCAGAGACTGAAGAGGTCCAGTCAACACTAGGAGGGTCTGCAGTCATCTCATTGTGCTCTCAGAATTCTCGGTAAGAATCTCTCATTCCAAAACAGGTGTGCGTGTTTTAAATATTATTTCACATTGATTTTACAATGTAAATGATGCATTTTATGAGTGATTTTTCTAATTTCTGCCTTGATTTAATATTGTTAGATAAGCTTTTCAAATTTATTTAATATTTTTGGATAAATGTTTAAAAGTAGTTTTTCTAAATATTGAAATATCATTTGAAAAACTGACAATATTAAATTGAGGCCAGAAAGTTGCTATGCGAAAAAGAACGGTGTTACAATGATAGAGTCAAGGTGAGACTGGAAATATTCGGGAAGTAAATAAATACCAACCTTAACCCCTCTAACAGCAAATAAATTCCAGTCTTAAAGGGACACTATAGTCACCAGAGCAACTACAGCTTAATGTAATTATTGCAGAATTCAAAGAATAGGCTAAAGTCTTGCATCATGCATACCAACTTTACATTAATATAAGCCTTACATTCCACTCTCAACAAATAAATGTGAACCCTATTCTCCAACCATAAAGGAACGCTATTGGGTCTGGTACATAAACATGTATTCCTGTCCCTATAGTGTTAAAATCACTATCTAGTTCCCCGTGCACCCCCCTGCCTCCTAAGTTTAGTAACATCTTACCTTTATTCCAGTCTGCCAGTGCTGACTTTGCCTACGATCCACCTCCTTGGTTAAAATCATCACATGGAAGCATTGGATTGGCTGAGATGGTCAATTCTGATGATCTCAGCCAAGGAGGTGGAGGTGGAGCCAAACACCACCCTGCCCAATCAGCATCTCCTCATAGAGAAAGGAAAGTTAAGCATCTCCATGCAGAATAGTAAGCACCTCTAGTGACCTCAGAGGTATGGTCACCAGAGGTGTTCCGAGGCTGCAATGTAAACACTGCCTTTTCTCTCAAAAAGCAGTGTTTACAACAAAAAGCTTGAGGGGACCTAGTATAGACACCAGAACAACTACATTAAGCTGTAGTTGTTCTGGTGACTATAGTGTCCCTTTAAATTTTTCTGACAACTTATAAATCTTAACTCTAGCTCCTCCAAGCAAATAAACAAAAGCCCTAACTCCCAAGACAAAAATAATAAAACTGCCAAAATGCTGGACAATGCTAAATCATTTTCAGGCCCTTTAACCCCTTAAGGACCAAACTTCTGGAATAAAAGGGAATCATGACATGTCACACGTCATGTGTCCTTAAGGGGTTAAAGAGTACCTCAACAGAATTTGAATGGGGCAGTTTGTGCCTTCCCTTTTATTCAAGGGTTTCCATCAGGGGTGCCCGAAAGGTAGATCCCCAGATGTTTTAAAACTACAGCTTCCATGATGCTTTGCCATTCTAAAGGCATTCCAAAAGCATGCAAAGCATCATGGGAGTTGTAGTTCCACAAATTCTTGGAATCTACCTTTTGGACACCCCTGGTCCAGATCATCAACTTTAAGTCTCTGGATGTAGCTCTGGTGGCATTAATGTAGTAGATTTATAAAAATGATGGTTGGAGAACCTATCCTCCTTTTGTGTCTTTTAATTTCTCTTTGCAAATTGTACACTTATTGCTTTTTATGTCTACTTCCAGGCAAGTTCAGTCTTTACCTCCTCATACCGAACAGAGACAGCTAGATTTTGTCTACCATGGCCACTCAGACCAGCTACGCTGTGGCATGGGCAGTCGGAATGGACTAATGCCCCTGAAATATGTTCCTCATCGTAACCAAACAGACACTTAACAGATATGGCTGGGCTGTGTGACGTACGAATACCAGGTTCATTCTGATTGTGGAACGAAGTACGCACCAATCTCTTTCTGGATCTTCAGTAATTTGGAGCATCTAACCATTTATTGGCTCTTCTTCAATTTTTGAGTCAACTGAAGCCATTATTCATATGACAAGTGTGGGGTATATAGAGTTAATGCAGTATTCTTTCTTTCTGCACCCAGACCAACGTGCACGTGTGCTAGCCGTGATATTGACGTGAGCTGTGCATGCAGACATTATAGAAGAACCTCTGTGGCTTTCCCCAATTCACTCATACTTTTGGAGTCCTTACTTGTCTCCAATGAACTGCATCTTTACAGATTTCGCTCCTTTCCCCCATGTGTAGCACTTAATCTTCAAGCAGCACTTAAATGGCTATTCCATAATTATTTAGGCTAGATTAAGCTACATCATAGTAATATACACGTCCATTCACTTGCCCAAAGAACCTACTATTCAACTCTTGGTTACTTGAAGTTCTGGAGAGATGGAGAATTTTTTTCAAGCAGCACCTTAAATATGCTTCTGGTTTAAAGCACTATTACATTGCTGGCATAAGCATTGCATACCTTTTTAAATTTACATGCTGGTAGTGTTAAAAGGTGGCTTTTAAAGACTGTGAGTACTAAAAGCTACTCGTACGTCACGGTAGTTTTGAAACTGGAAGATGACTGGTAGACTAGCTTCCATGAATCCCACATGGGTAGAGTTGAAGGAAGTTCACACACTGGACATTTTTGGTTCTTTGTGACTGGTCTTTTTTTATAGGTTTGAATGGGGATTCTGTTGAGATGTAAGATACCGAAAAACACATTTATAGATGTTCCATCTGCAAAATTAACATGAAAAGAAATGTGAGGGAATGGTAGCTGATGATTGGTTGAAGGCTGTTGAGAATGTTGGATGGACAGAAAGGTCTAGAGCAGGAATTATTTGCCCATGTATCCGGGTACAGAGTATTTGAGTTTCAATGCTTTGTGCATTAGGTTTAGAAAATGCTTGAATCTCGGATTTTGATGGAAGGGTTTGTTGATATGAAAGCGGTGGTAGAATCATACGAGATGGAGAGATTAGACGAAGCTCTGAAGATGATTTAATACATAAGGAGTAAACATATCTAAATGGCTTTCTCCTTGAGAACAAAAGTCCAGCAAAGATTCAATATGATAAATTTTGTAATACTACATAATGATGACCATTGGGCAGATGGATAACTGGCTTCTGTCTTCTGGGAAATATGTGAGGAAATAGGACGACCAGACCAGGTGAAAATAAAAATTCACAGGGCCCACTTAAGCAAGGACCACCATTTGGCTCAGAGGACCAGTTTTAAGGAAGGAAACAAATATTCCAAAATATCAACATTATTTTCTTATTTCATGTTTTTTATCTTCATTGGGATCTACGATGTAGGGCTGAATGTAGCTGTCCTAATTTATTTGAATAAAGGCGTAAGTTAAGGTTCCATCCAGAAATAATTCACCTGATTAAGCACAATAACTGTCTAACTATGATTGTTCCTTGTACTTATAATCAGACAATAATCAGAGATCGTGCATGATAAAGCTTTGTGTGTCGATTTCGCTACATGCTTTATACAGAACTAGGAGAATCTCATCTATCATAGATTTAGAAATACCTGTGAATATATAAATGTTTGAAGAACACGTTGTTTTCATGGTAAGCCAAGCAGGGCAGTTTGCTATAATGGAATGTGCTTGACTAGGTGTTAAAATTCCTTTGTGGGTTAAATCTTGCTTCACCAGTTTGAGAGCAAAATAGAATGGATCATGTACTCAGTGTGTAATGAATAGTTTAGGAAGGTGGTGTATCCGATTACTGAAATATTATTTTGAGCATATTACACTTTAATTTGTCAATTAAGTATTATTCCAATCTAAGGATAAGGTAACATGGACTCTGTAACTTGTCCTGGAAGAGGCCAGTACTGGTGGTGTGTATGCTGTAGGGAGGCCATTGCATTCTGTATATATTCTGAGAATATGGGGGGGGGGGGGATTTTGGCTGACCCTACAGGGTGGATTGGTGGGTGAATGAACATTACGCTGCGGTCCTTGATGTATTCTATGTATAAATGAAAGGACCAACAGATATTAAGACTGTTACGGCTCTCCATTTAGTGACTTTGCAGATGAATGAGTGATAAAACAATAAGAATCTGGCTGCCGAGGCATATCTATTTTAACAATGACATGAAGAGCGATCTAGATAAGCAAAAGGTGTTGTCTTCATCATTAGGCTGAGCTGACTTGTATCCCCAATACGCAAATTAAGTTTTCATTATAGCAGGCCATTTATTTCTGGTTTCAAAGGTAATGTCCAAAAGCAACCATGATATAATCTTTAACTTTAATCTGTATTGATACATTATTTTCACTAGTAAATGGTCCAGTTTCTGTCTGTAGGTAACAACCTTGATCGTTTGATTTTCTGTAAAAAAAAAAAAAACATTGTTGACAAAATCGGTGAAGCTCGGTGGTATGATATGTGGTTCATGGTGTGTAAATGCGTTCTGCGGAAAAGAAAAAAAATGATTCCTACATTGAGAATGTCAGCTATTGAATGGCAGATTTAACTGTGCGCATGTTCCCATATTGCACTGAATGTGTCAATTCACTGAACACAGCATTGTTCCAAGTTTTCTCCTCAATGAATAGCTTGGGGCTTAGTAAACAGAGCGTGTAGCTGTACCATAAAGCAGGCCCAAGTACATTGAATAGCTGAAAATGAACCAGGCTGTGATGTAAATTTGATGATGTGCAGATCTCTCTGAATAAACGGGCCAGAGGAGATGGCAGTCTGCTTTCTACTGATGTGTGCAAAGTTGATGCAACTCCAGAATATCTCACTGTAGGAGGTAGCGTATACCAATCATGGAATAGTACAATGTGTGCTAAGCCCCTTATAACTATATCTCATGTATATCGAGAACTGCTTGCCTGGTATTTAATAGGATAGTTAAAGTATCTTTAGGATTATATAAACTTTATATTAATTGCAGCATTTGGTTCCTTTTTTTTTTTTTTTTTAAATAAGAATCTGAGCCCTTTATGCATGCACAGTATTCAGCTAACCATTTTTGGAACTTCTGAGAGACCGAATATTTTATTAAAGAAAGAAATCCTTGCAAAAACAAGGATGCATGTGGGGGTCAAACTGATTTTATAGACTATACAGAAGCAGGCTTGCACTAGTTTGCAGAGTCACCACTGAGAGGCTTATTGCTATGAAGGAACCTTCTAAAATCATGCGCAGTACAGGGCAGCCCTAGAAGCATTAGGAGAGAAAGTAACAGAGTATCTTTGATAGTGTAACTGCATCAAAGTCTAAATTGGAAATATGTTGAAACCTGTATTTTAATTGGCTACATTAGCAAAATAAAAAACAGCAGCCCACCGAATACATCCTAAAAGTGGGTCTTTTAGAGGTATATATTTAATAAAACTGCAATTTAGATAACCTTCCCTCATTTTATATGTTTTTTTTTAATTTTATTTTTCAGACCAGGCCATTGGAATTTGGTATTAAGGAAATTTAACCCAAAGGTCAGAATTTGTAATTGTTGCTGGAATTAAAGTCAAGTTTTTATATTCAGGCCAACAAGTTAACCGCTTTTCAAAAATGAATGCTATTCCGTAGTTAATCCACCATCCTACAGCCCCTGTGTTGCACCTATTTCATCCTGCCTTTAGCATTTGCACAAAAGCTCTCTCCCAAATTTAACCGTATTGCTACTTAGGATTTGCCATCTCAAAGCTCCGGACTGTGAAGGGGTTGAACTTCGAGAACCCCCGGCCTATGTACATCCGCTCTTGCCGAAAGTAAACCTTGTCTATTATGTCCGCTCCTGTTCTTTCGGTGTATTTTGCCATATATGTATATTTATTGGTTTGTTTATTTATTATGCATATTAATAATAAAAAGGTGCTGACTAGAAGTGGTGTCACGTGGCTTTTTACAGGATAGCAGGGAATGTGTTACACAGGAGTATGGGGGCTTTGCAGGCTGTAAATAAGATAACGGAGTTAATGTGGATAGGTGTAAGGCTATACTAACTATAAGATAAGGCCAGGGACTAATGAAAGTATTTAGAAAATTGGGCAGACTAGATGGGCCGAATGGTTCTTATCTGCCATCACATTCTATGTTTCTGCCTGAACAAGTGGTTTTATCAGAGTCTGTAGATGTTTAAACAGCAACTAGATGTAGACTTGCAAAAACGTTATATTCAAGGATATCATTTTTAAATTGTGGGGGTAATAGCTTCATGATCCAAGGATAAATCTGACTGCTATTCTGGGATCAAGAAGGAATTTGTTCCTAGTTTGTTGCGAAATTGGAAGTGCTAATGTGAGAAAGATGCGAGGAAGGCTGAACTTTCTGGATGCATGTCCCTTTAAGCCTATGTAACTATGTAAAGGACAAGCCATAAGACATTTAAATGCACAGGCACAAAATATACATAACTAGTTATGTTTATTCTAGTGTACTTTGGCATTCATGGTTATGTTTATTCCACTGGGCATGCCCAAAAACACGTTTGAAGGAATTAAATGCAGAAATCATCACCCAGTGGTAGACCCTGAGTGACTGCCACTGGAGGTGTCCCTAGGAAGCAGTGTAAACACTGCCTTTTCTCTGAAAAAGCAGTATTTCCAAAAAAACGCCTGCAGGGACATGGTATACACACCAGGACCACTACACTAAGCTGTAGTTGTTCTGGTGACTATACTGTTCCTTTAATGTGTTGAATCATAGACAGATGTCTACCAGTGGTAGCGGCTTGTGGCAGGGGCACCTGGTAGTGCAAAGGCAAAAAAAAATTAATTTGCCGAAATGGAAACCCAAAGTACTACATAGTACTGAGCGATTGCTCTTACCGGCAGAAATTCTGAGTCTGCCCCCAGTCTTACAATTTAAAAATAGGGAGCCCTAGGTATCTCTCGATGTACCATGTATGTGGTAGAATGAACGCATGGTAATAAGGCGAATAAGGCCTGGGTCACAAATACATTGCATCTCAAAATAGCCCTAATCCTGAACAGGTTAAAGGGTAAAAACTACATTAATGACATTAACCTGGTAATAAAGCACTTTCCAAAACAAGGATTTTCCGATCAGAAACATATTGTACACAGCCACCTAGTGTTCAGATCATGGAAATACAACCTAAATATGTAACATAAAGCGAGCACACATTTATTGCAAACCAAAGATTTGATTTTATAAATTTTGCTTTTGATAAATTTTAATTCAAGTATTTCCCTGTTATAAAGCTTTGGCACACAAATGATTACAGAGGTGCAAGTAAAGTGTGGTAACCTTTGCATAATAATGGTACTTAGCTTATGAGACACAATAGCTCTGGAGTCACTGTCTTTATTCACACCTGAATTACTTATCGTGGTAGGGTCAGCGGAGCTAATCATCTTTCCCATGTCAATAAAACAAACACCATTGAGTTGGGTAACAACAACATCCAAACAAGAGGACATGTTGTAAAACTGAATCTGTTTTTCCTGGATAAATATATTTTACATTATTATTAGTACTATATCTTGAAGTCTCCATTAATTTTATGGTAGGTAGGGCTGGGCAGTTCGAGGCTGATTGCATAAGGCTGATATGCATTGTGGTGTAAGAGGTTAAAGGTTATAGTTAATTCTGGATTAACATTGATATGGTAGCCAGCCATAATCTTAAGGTCCTAGAAAAAACTGAATTAGCTAGTCATTTGGTTTAGTTATGCTGACAAAGGTGCAGGGAGGATAAACTTTACGTCTAAATCTAAATTAACTGCTGATAATTATTTTAAAGCCTAAAGGGACACTCCAGGCACCCAGACCGCTTCTGCCCATTGAAGTGGTCTGGGTGCCAACTCCCACTACCCTTAACCCTGCAAGTGTAATTATTGCAGTTTTCATAAACTGCAATAATTACCTTGCAGGGTTAAGTCCTCCTCTAAAGGGTGTCTACTAGTTTTTCTGGCACTGGAGAGTCCCTTTAACTTTCAAAGTTTGGCACGACAGTGCTTATTTTTGATTGGCCCAATGCATTATGTTGGTGATGCAATTTCTGTCAACCAAAGTGCTTCCACTCTGGCGATGCTGACTTTCATTGACAGACCTCCAAATATCAGTAGGTATGTTAAAATAGTGTGCAGTACAACAATTTATAGACGAAGGGAAGTACATGTAAAAAAAAAATGTTTGGGAAGGTCATCCTTATTTTAGTATATGACAGGATCCTTCAGCCATATACACACCTTGGGTCAGACAGTGTTTGACAACCAACAGTTATTCTCTATTATTATTATTATTTTATTATTTATATAGCGCCAACAAATTCCGTAGCGCTGTACAATGGAGATCTATGATCTCCCTGCTTCTGTCCAAGTAGTTAATCAGGAAAGATCAGTGAGACAAATTGTCAATTCTACTAAATATTAAAAGGTAGGTATGTTTTTCTCTTTTTTATATACATATAAAGCATTTAAAAAAAAAATCTAATTTCAAAACTTGATGAAATGATTATTATTATTATATTAAAAAAATATTATTGTTGTCCGTTAAAGACATAAACGTTTGCCTATTTCTGTTATTGTTGTAGGAAAACTGTTGTCTGCTTTTAGTTTATTAGAATCTGTGGCTTTTCTGACCATGATTTGAATTCAAGCTCTATTCTGATTGTGTAAGGCACAAGAACCACATTCTAAAACAGATTGAACACATAATTCAAGGTGTCAGCCTTACAGCCAGCCCCAATCTTAACTCTTTGTATTCCAGACACAGAGGAGCAGAGAATTGCGTTTTGTTTAAAGAGGGTTTTTTTTTTTTTTGCACGCAGGTAAGGATGAAAGAAAAAAATGCAAAGAACTGGGATTTGGAACCCCAATTAATTAACTTGAAAGAAGTCAATCAGTGAGTAAGTCACTGAAAAAAAAAGTGCTAAAAAAACCAACAAAAAAAACAACAGTATTAATGCCCAGTTAGTCTTCAGGAAGTGTCGGATGTTAATCTGACTATTTTTCAACAATGGACTGCCTGGAGGTTGTTTTGGGATTTTAGTCTGCGATTTGTTTCTGCATAGTATTCTGCCCCAGAGCATTGTGGGTAAGGTCCCCAAAGGTGTGTCCATACTGGAACTTGTAACCTAAAGAAGAAACACAAGAATAGAGCTTGTTATTAATATGAACACTAATACAAAAAGATAAGTCCTGCGCTCACTCCCATCACTACTGGGCCGGCAGCAATGACTACAGTACACATCAGCCCCAATATATAGTAAAAACCAAAGAAAAGAAAAAAAGTTACCTGTGCGTCCCCTTAATCCCTATGTATATTTAGACCAAAGGAGGTCATTTAGTTGCTCCAATGGCCATTGGAGGGAATGCCCACCTGCCAACGTCAAGGCAGACCCTCCTAAAGCAGGTCCTAAACTGACCTCCATTTGTCTAAATATACATAGGGATTAAGGAGAGAGCGCAGGTAACTTTTTCTTTTCTTATTAATATATATATTCTTATATAATCTAACACTGTTGATTAGACTACATACAGTGGCAGAACTATCGCGGTCGCAGCTGCGACCGGGCCCTTAACTCCAGGGGGCCACCTGGCCGCCCTGCGGACCACTGGGACCACGGGTCCCGCCAGCTAAGTAATGTGGCCAAGGCCAACACTGTGAAACCGCCACGGCCGCATTGAAGGGGCCCATCTGGTGGCCCATGCTTTGTATTTCCAGGGGGGTCTATGTATGTGTGTGTCTCTGTATATGTGTGTGTGTATCTGTTTGCATGTGTGGGGGAGAGGGGAACGTATGGGAGGGGGACAGTCAGGGCCGGTACAAGGATTTTTGCCGCCCTAGGCAAAAGTTAAGTTTGCCTACCCCCACCCCCCACCCCATGTGACATCACAATGCCCCACCCATATGATCTGCCATGTTAACTAATGCCAGTGCTGCAGTGCTGCCGTGTTTACATTAAAAGGCCTGGCTATAGACACCAGAACCACTACATTAAGCTGCAGTGGTTCTGGGGACTATAGTGTCCCTATAATGTGAGGTAAATTAGAGATTGGTGTCCCTAATAATACACTAGATTGCCTACTTATAACCAGATGAGGATGATGATGGGCTCTGGCTGCAGTCTGGCTACACTGGTTTGGTGTAGAACAGGATCTCTGGAGGATGTTTGTAAATGTGGTCACAAAAATCAATGTTCTGGGAGAACGGGAAGCAGCTCCATTTTTTGGGGGCCATTTACACAGCTCAAGGTCTGGGTCCCAGGGTCCACCTTCATGTTCCACCAATGAGTTTGTTCACAGGGGGTGCAGTGTGTAGGGGATGTCCTGATATGTGTGTAAGGAATGCATTGTGTGAATCTGTGTTTGTATGTGTAAGGGCTGCAAGGTGTGTTTCTGTGTATGTACGGGATGCAGTGTGTGTGTCTGTAAGGGGTGCATTGAGTGTGTGTAAGGAATGCATTGTGTGTTTCTGTGTGTGTAAGGGATGCATTGTGTGTAAGGGTTGCATTGCTTGTGTGTGTGATGGATGTCAATCTCTCCCCCCTCCCTTGTCCCTCTCATTACCCCCCACCCCTTCAATTTATTTTCTCCACCCCCACCTCTGTTGTAGCGTGGCCGAGCTCTGTATGGTCCACGGTTACAGGGAGCTTTTGTTTCCTGTACCCGGCCAGACTAAAAGGAAGTGCACACTCAGTGTTAGTCCGGCCGGGTACAGGAGACAGATGCTCCCTCTACCCGCGGACCATACAGAGCTCGGCCACGCTACAGTGAGGGAGTGACAGGAGGGAGCGCTGAGCGCTTCTCTCCTGTCAGCCCCTCTCCTCATGCTGCGCCCTCATGGTGGCTGCCTAGTCCGCCTAACAGGTAGCGCCAGTGTTCTATCAAATTTCCCTACCCGTGAAAATCCCCTACCCTCGTCACTTCCGGTGAGGAGAATCAGCTGGATCCTGTGCTGCACATGCGTGCTAGCACTCCTGCTAGTCCGCCACAACAAAGTCCTGGAAGGTAAGTAAAACTAGTTTTACACTTTCATTATAGTTAGTGCATTCACTAAGCTTAGGACATGGGACATTTAGGGTTAATGTTAGGCTTAGGATTAGGGACTTGTTCATATTTAGTGATATTTCACATTAGGGGAATATCACTAAATTGTGCTTTTTCACACTTTATTTTAACCCCTACTCCAAGGGTTAGGGTAAGAATAGAGTGTGAGAGAGGTTAGACTTACCTAACCCTAATTTGAACCCTCACTTAACCCTAAATGTCCCGTGTGCCTAAGCTTAGTGAATGCACTAACTATAATGAAAGTGTAAAACTAGTTTTACTTACCTTCCAGGACCTTGCTGTGGAGGAGTAGCAGGAGTGCTAGCACGCATGTGCAGCACAGGATCCAGCTGATTCCCCTCACCGGAAGTGACTAGGGTAGGGGATTTTCACGACGTAGGGGAATTTGATAGAACACCGGCCCTGGGGACAGTAGATGTATGGGGGAAGGGTGGCGGGGGGTAGACGTACGGGGGGCCCAAGGGCAATTTTTGCACCGGGGCCCCGTGGTTTCTAGTTACACCTCTGACTACATAGGAAAACCTCCGTGGAGAGAATGGAATCTTTATAACTTCGAGATGACAAACACTAGAAACACACAAAACTTTAGAGATTATTTAAAACCAGCCACACTCAACAATTTTTTACATTATTTGAAACAGAATGTCTACTAAGACTCTAATGGGGATTATTCAATAAACAGTGAGTTATGGTTTAATTATGTAATTCATGCATAACTGAGTCAGAAATCACCAAGTTAGAAACAAATTACAGTACCGGGTAAAATACAAATAAATGGGATACAGATCTTAACCTGGTACGTGTCCAGTATATCGGGGCAGCAAGCCCAGTTCCTCTAGGTAGATGTGGCTCTGGTTAGAGCGAAGGTTGTTCTTTTCTTTGGGTTCTTTGAGTTCACTCAGTCTCGTGTTCTCCTTTGAAATCATGTGCCCAAACTCCACAATGGCTTTGTTGGTGGAGATTGGATATCCGGTGCCAATGAGGAAACGCGAACGAGGGACATATCCCATGTAACCTTCAGAACAGTAGATAAGAGTATCAGAAGTAACTAACATTAAAATATGCTTAAACACGTATGTTTAAAAGACTTAGTCTTAGACGAAGCTTGCCTACTACTGATAATTTTGGAGGGTGACTGTTCATCTCTAAGGTAGTCTGTAACTCGCCCACTATCTAGGTGGCATAATCAAGGTGCTGTGATTTTAGTAGGCCATACAGAGCAAGAACTGACATAGGGCAGCTAGCATGATGGCGAGGCTGCAATCAATATCTAGAATAGGATAATATGTTGTGGAAAATAATTTAAGAGTGTTAACATGGCCTCCAAAGATCTAACATCAAGGGCATGCACTCCAGGTGTTGTGGACTACATTTCCCATAATGCTCTTAACAGCCTTAAGGAAGATGTACTCCACAATATCTAGAGTGCCGAAGCTTGCCTACCACTGATTATTTTGGAGGGTGACTGTTCATCTCAAAGGCAGCCTGTAACTTGCCTACTATCTAGGTGGCATAATCAAGGTGCTGTGAGTTTAGTAGGCCATGGGTTGCTGTAAATTGAAGAAATAGAACAGCAAAAGCATTTTCTACAAATCCAGCCATAAAGGGAATTAGGTAAAATGTGCTTTGATTTCTTATATACAGCATGCTGAGCATATCTGGACAACAATCATCTAAAGGTTTGGGATTAGGAATGAGTCCAGAAAAACAACAGGGGTTTAGATTTGTATCAGGGCCTCACTTTCTCGATCATAGCCCAGGTTGTCAGCTAGAACATGTGGGACAACCAAGTAATTAATGTACCATCTGTATCTTAAACCAGGTGGATATTGCTCACCGAGAACAGACTCAGATTCTCACCTGAAATGAAATACTTGTGGGGGTTTTCGTCTTCCATGTAGTAGGGAGAGATCTGTGACTCGAATGCAGCGGAAGAATGGAATTGAGCTGGTTCTTTACACAGAACTGGGAGTGGAGTCCTGTACTTGGATTTGAGGAGCTGAAAATATAGAAGAAATAGAGGATTGGATCACCTTTTCTAGAATCAAGTCTTGAGTGTGAGGTAGTTTACAGATTATTTTACATATACCCATACCACCTGACTGACACATTCACCGCTAGACGAGACTGAAACACTTGAAAAGAGTTTTGTAAAACCATCCACAGAGGGCACACTTCCCCTGGCTGTGACTCACCGAGTGTCCTCAAAAGAAGGTTTCATGTTTACAGCACAATGTGTATAAGTTATACTTTAGAAGTTTGTATCGCCTGCCTACATTTCATTAGGGTATACAGAAAGTCAGGATAGTTTTAAAACATACACAAACAACATACAGACAGCACACATCACACATTGCATTCAGCCAGCACACAACAAACACACACTACATACAAAAATAAGTCCCACGCTCAAACTCCCACTACTCCTGGGTGGCAGGAATGACTATAGTAATCATCAAATAAAAGAGTTACTTGTGCACTATCCCAAATCTCTCTGCACATTTAAATAACTATATGCACCAAAACCACTTCAGTTCCTTGAAGTGATCTGGGTGCAGTGTCCCAGGCCCCTTAACCTTTTT
The DNA here is from genome assembly GCA_933207985.1 of Pelobates cultripes. Lineage (NCBI taxonomy): Eukaryota > Metazoa > Chordata > Amphibia > Anura > Pelobatidae > Pelobates > Pelobates cultripes. The sequence goes on along the minus strand of OW240916.1, from coordinate 291,593,657 downwards.
TAATAAACTGCAATAATTACCTGCCAGGGTTAACTCCACCGCTAGTGGCTGTATACAGGCACTAAAGGGACTACCGGGTCGTTAGGCGACTTTTGGTCGCCTAATGGACGCTGGATGTCCTCACGCTATGCGTGGGGACATGCAGCATCACTCTGTGGGGGAAGTCCAAATGCGAGAGCGACCATCGCCATGCATGCACATTAGATCTCCCCCACCGCTGGAATCAGGAAAGTTTTAGAAGGGTTTTTTAATCCCTTCTGCACCACTGGAGGGGGTTTTTATTTTCCTGGCACTATAGTTTCCCTTTAAGTTTAAGCTCACCTGCCACGTCAAGGTTAACAATTCACCTTGCTTATTTCAGCATTAGGTAACAGAAATCTCTCATGAGACAAAGAGGGGTATTTTTCCAAACCCCGACATACTTAATAACCCTTAATAGGGAGCACATGGGCAGCAGCCTTGTTTAATAATACAATGAAAAGTTGGCAAGGCTATGGGACCCCTATGCTCGCGGGGCCCCAGAGTAACTGTCCAGCATACCCATGTTTTAATATAGCCATGACTGTAGTGTGTGGTGGGAATAGAGGCTGAATGAAGAATGTTTGAGGCTGGTGGGTAATCACAGACAGAGTCACACTTGCTCACTTCAGGTGGCAGTGGGCCCCGACCAGCAACCTTCTCTTTTCAAGCTCACCTCTCTACATTAGCTCCGCTGTACTCTGGACAAACAAATCACTCCCCTGAAGTCCCACAGGAATGAATAGACAAGTCACATAACACAATGCTGTTCTAACTCGAGTCCCGGTTGTACCAATTACAGGGGGGGAGAACATGCGCAATGAAATTAGTAAAACTATATTAAAAAATGTACTTTGTTTATTTGACATGTATTAATGAATCTACTTTTTTTAAAAGGGTTCTGGCTAGATTAGGGCGCAACCTGCACACCCTGTGCGCACGCCTATCTTGCCTGCTCTGTTAATGAACTTTAATCACACTCAAGAGTCTGTTACAGGCTCTAGCCGGCTATTAACAGAGTTCAATTTAAAGATCAATATTTCAAAGCAGGAGATAAAAACTTCTAAAGTAAATTACCATCTGATTGTAAATGTAGCTAGGGCTGCAAGGACAGAAACAAAAGTGAATTGACTTCTAAATAGCCAACAAGCTGCAGGAAATTAATCAATACACCAAAACTGCATAATTAAGTTAAAGTTGTTTTGGTGACCATGCTGTCCATTTGCACCCAGACCACTTCATCTCACTGAAGTGTTCTGGGTGCAGTGTCCCTGTCCCCTTAGCCCTGTAATGTAAAACACTCTAGTTTCAGAGAAACTGCAATATTTGTATTGCAGGGTTAAGATTGCATCTAGCACTTCCTGCTGTATCACAGAGTTGAACTTTAATGGTCAACGTCTTCAAATCCCCCATAGGAAAACATTGAGTCATTACTTTCCTATGGGCAAGGCTTAGTGTGCACGCGCATGCCTTCAGAGGAGGCCCAACCCAGTGCCGAGGGACCTCAGTAATGGAATCAGGCAAGTGTTTAAAGGGCTGTTTAACCTTTCATGGTTTTGGTGGGCACAGAGGCAGAGGGACACTTTAGTGCTAAGAATAGAGTTTTGTATTCCTAACACTATAGTGTTTCTTTAACTCCTAAAGGCATAGAATTGAGCAGTGAGACTGCAAGGGCATGATCTGTACACCAAATCCACTTATTAAGATAAAGTTGTTTTTGGTTCTTAGTGTGTACATTTAAGTATGAAGTACTATGTATAAAAAATACCACTTTCTGTCTCATTAGAGATCTTTGCCAGAAGCTCAAGGAAGCAAGGTGAATGGTTAGAGTTAGGACTCACCTGAGAAATTTGCCTTGACGTGGCAGGTGGGCATTCCCTCTCATGGCCATTGGAGGTAACTAAAAACCTCCATTTGTTTAAATATACATAGGGATTTGGGAAAGAGCCCAGGTAACTTTTTTCTTTGGTTTTTACTTTATGTATTTGGGCTGATGTGTAATATGGCCGTTACTGCCGCCCAGGACTTGTTTTTTGTATCTGTTTAGGGTACTGACCTGCTTTTAGGACTCAGTATGAGTTACTAACCTCCATTTCTTAGTGTGTGGTACTAACCTGCTTCTCATAAACCTTGTGAATCACCAACCTAACTCTTGTACTTGGAGTGAGGCACTCACCTTCTTCTCATAATCCGTATGAGGCTGCTCTTTACCGGTCTGAAGTTTATACAGCACAGTCTGCTCCTGTCGCTTATTTTCACTCTTGAGCTGGTCCCTCTGGAAGTCAGCCACGGCATCCTTACTGGTTTCTGTGAAAGTCTTGGCAAAGAAGTTCTGAGACTTGGGAACGAATCCTGAGGACAATCAGATCAATAAACAACATATACATTAATAATGCTGGCTTGAACTCTATAAATGCCTTTATTAGAAGAGAAAGATGGTATAAAAGTCATGTTAATAGTTGTTTTGGTTTTTAAACAGCAGTTGTTCAGCAGCTTTTTTTTTTTTAATTCTTTATTTTATTTGTGCTCATTGTGAACAACCCTGTTTGTACTGCCACAACAGCTGGCACGAACAGACATGTATGCATACATTAACATTAGTGTGGTTTAAGAAACATTGCACTTTTGTTTTTTAAGAAATCAGGATTGGTAACATATGAAGGGTTCAACAAATGTAGATGATTCAGGCAACTGGTGACCTAGAGTGTTAGTTGGTTGCCTGTGAAGGCATAGTAAGGCATTATTACAGCACAACGTGGCTCCGGTCCCCTGGGCACAAGAGTAATACTGTTGTTTGGTAAATATTCCTAACTCTCAGATGCTGAAGTGCTCCAGGTTTGGGATGGGTCCCCCTCCAATGGTACTTGGCTATGGATCATACTGATTGCTAAGCTGTATTGTACATGGAGGGGGGTAGTCAGGGCCAATGCCCGGATGGGCTTCTATTTTCGGTAGCCACGTAATAGGTGGGGATGAGTATCTAAAACTTTGAACGGGCTTGGGTGTCCAGGGTAAAAGGTCTTGGTCTCTTTTGTTGCACTCTAGCATGGTGTAGGCAGGAGCATTTTACACTTGTATGGTACAAAGAGGAAACAATTTATGCTAGTGTGGTGTAAGCAGAGAGCATTTCTCACTACTATGGCGTGAGCGGAGATCAATTTACCCTGGCATGGTGTAAGCAATGAACCGTTTACACTAGTATGGTGTGAGCAGAAAACAATTTACATTAGTATGGTGTAAGCAAGAAACAGTTTTTAGCTATAGTAAGAACAATTTTTAACTAGATGAGTATAGTCACTGATTTTAGTGGCGGAGTCTGGTGCTTCCCATTGGAAGGAGGGGTGTCCTCGCATTGTGGCCTGTTCAGGTGATGTTGCCTGCTGGTTTGGCACGCTGGGACGACCTGGGTATAAATTCCCTTGCGGTGGTAGGGTCCAGCCTGGACAGTGAGGTTGTGGGTTCTGGAAGCGGTGCCGTCAGACCCAGTTGGCTCAGGTGAGTGGCAAGTTCTTGTGGGCTCCTAGCACGGTACAGAGTTCCTCGGGAGGTAAAGGTTATGAGACGTGGGGTACCCCAGTGGTACTGGATGTTGTTGGACCTCAGGAGTAGTAAACTGGGTTGAAGTGATTTCTGCCAGTTTAGAGTTCCTCTCGTTATATCAGAGAATAATAGTAGTTGAGATTCTTCAAATGATATAGGGGTTTTCCCTCGGGCCGCTGCCATGACTGCAGATTTGTCCTGTTGGGTTTGGAATCTTACTATAATGTCTGCCGTGGCGGTCGGGGGTGCAGTTGATGGTTTGGGCAAGCGGAACAGTCCGTCAATCTTCACGAGTTTGGCCTGCTTGGGTTGCAGTAGTGTTGCTATTAGGCGTCTCACATAGTGACTATATCGTCAGGTACCCCTCTGACCTTTAAGTTGGTCCTCTGTCTTTGGTCTTCTAAGGCCTCCACCTTCTCCACCGTGCCCACTTGTTGTGTGTGGAGGGCTGACATTTTTTGTTCCAGATTGTGTAGTCTTGTGTCATGATTGTCTGCTTTCGTCTCCAAATGAGTGAGCCTTGTGGTGGCCCCTTCCAAGGCCTCCTTGAAGTGTGTGCGGTCAGTAGGTAGATCCTTCTGAGCTCTGTGAACATTTTAGTTAGCAGGGTTGCTGTAATCGGTTCCTCTGCTGGTGGTGCTTTGGGCTTGAGCCCTGCGGGCTGGTCAGCCAAAGCGCCTTCTCCCAGGTCCGGGTAGAAGTCTCCTGAGGAGTCTGAGTAGTCTTCCTCCCCCAGCGCCCCATGCGGCCTTTTGCGAGTTCCGCAGGAGTTCTCCGATGTCGTGGCTAAGGGGGGTTCTGTCCGGTCGTGGCTTCTTATTTTTTTTGCCCATTATCCTCTCCTCGGTCTGTTGGTAAGGTTTAGGGAAGCTATGTGCCCAATTTCCACCGTTTGATCGGGTTTTTGCTTTATGTTAATACGGAGCTATTCACCATGCGTCTTTGCTGGTCCGCAGCTAGCTCCGCCCCCCGTTCAGCAGCTTTAACTTAAAGAATCACATCACCTATTACTGCTTTACCACGAAATTTCTACAACTGATTGCAAGGTTACTACGGTCTTATAAGGACAGTCCAGGCACCAACATCACTTAAAGTGACACTATAGTCACCAGAACAACTACAGCTTCTTGTATTTGGTCTGGTGAGTGTAGTCAGTCCCTGCAGGCTTTTTGCAGTAAACACGGTCTTTTAAGAGAAAACAAATACATTAAAGCCTAGAGATACCTCCACTTGCCACTCCTCAAATGGCTACTACAGGTGCTTCCTGGGTCAATGCAGCATTGTGTGCAGCACTGACATTTCAGTGTATCCACCTTCTGCATGGTGACACAACTTTCCTCATGGAGATGCATTGATTCAATTCAGCTCTATGAGGAGATGGTGATTGGCTGGGGGCACCTCCTTGGTTGAGGTCATCAGAAGTAGCAATCTCAGCCAATCCAATTCTTTCTTGTAGGAAAGCATTTTGATTGGCTCAGATCATCATTTCTGATGATGTCAGCCAAGGAGGCAGATCAGGAGCAGAGCCAGCACTAACATACTGGAATAAAGGTAAGATTTTACTATATTTACAGGGGCAGGGAAGGGGGGCTAGATAGTGTTTTTAACACTATAGGGTCAGGTATACATGTTTGTGTTCCTGACCCTATAGTGTTCCTTTAAGTGCAATTGATAGATTTGGTCTCTTATATAAGCTGTGCATGGCAAAACTATCCTCAGTGCATATTCACCCCTGACAAGTATACCATGGACCAAAATTGCATGGCTAGTAGTGTAGGACTTAAATTTCTAAGTACTGATTCTGTATTTCTTCACAATCACTCTGATCTCTTAATGGATGAGCTAAACATGTCATCAGAATTCTATTTTTAAGCAATAGAAAAGAGATTTGAAATCGGCAAAAACCACAGTGTGAGTATGAGGTCAAATGCATTTAAAGCGGCACTGTCACAACTCCCCCTCTCCAAAATGAGTATATTATAAATATAAAATCCTCAGGTTGACTGTGTTAAAATGTCACAGAATTTCAAATCCAGTCAATAGATATACTGAGACAACGCAGGGACTACTTTGTCTTAGTATTTTTCCTATGGTTGACAAAAAGGAGGAGCTACCTTTTGTTAAGCCTTGTCTTTAGCCGTCACTAGTGGCGACTGAGAAAATGTTTTGTCAATGATCCCGCTATCTTGCAGTTGGATAGACGTTGGCTCCTGGCAGGTGAAGTGTCAGGAGCTGATGAGGACCCATAGGAAACAATGGCAGCTGCCACAAGAGACAGGTTCAGGTAAGTATAACTCACCCTCCCCTGTACCTCTTGGCCATTGTCAGGGGTCTTTGCAGGTTATGCAAAGACCCCAGATGGTGACAGAGCCACCTTAAGTTATATTGGTGCCCAAAGTGTTACTTTAAGGCTTGTAAACATAGAAACATAGACTCTAGGATCCAGGAATCACCAAACTGCCCTGAAAAAAGGCCCAAAAATCCTCAGACCTAGATGCGTGTTTTCTATCCCCCATCACTTCTCTCAAAAATATATAACAAAAATATGACCATCGTAAGAGCCAAGAACTCAGGATCCACCTATGAGCTGCCGGTGACCCAGATAAAGGACTGCCTCATGCCCACCATGACCGTAGGCAATAGGGAGCATGTTGTCTGTACCAGCTGCAAGAGCAGACCACACACTCCCCACTGGACCACCAGGGATATTATGGGAGCCCAAGGTGGACCACCAGGGATTAATGGATTATATCACATCCATGCAAAAACGTAAGCAGGAAGTGGGAAAATATAGTGAACATATCTGGACTGGATTCACACAGATAATCATTGAAATCGTAATTAGGACTGGCAATTATACATTGTTTGCATCATATTTCAATTTCACACTCTGAGCATAGGAATTACTCAGCAATGGATTCCCTGTGGTATTAATAGAATTTCTCAGCCTCTTATGAGCTGGCCCATGTACAATTTCAACATCAGGCTTCTGTGAAAAATAGACACAATGGCTTTCTACCTAGTTTATACTGGAGTGCTTTCCTATTTGCAGTGAGCAAGCCATTAGACCATTAGAACTCCAGTTAGGTAAATCATCTGCAACCAATTATGCTAGATATGCAGAGTCTGTAACATTCAATGCCTTCTTCTAAAGAAGTTCGTCTCAGAGCAGGTATTTCAGCTAATTAGGCAGAATGGTCTCCTGCCAAGATCGGTTAACTACCCCTGCATCAGCAGATTTATCATCTTATGGACAATTTGCAGTAATTGCGGTACCGTCGGTGCACAAAAGAATGAAAATTAATCAAATGTTCACTACGTTACCATTCTAAGTAACCACGTCACGTGCAAAATTAAATTATAGTTTTTCCGCAGAGTTGTAGGATCTAATGTATGCAGCGTTCGGTGTAATAATTGTGTATTATGATGAACACAGTCACAGCATTTTCAGACTTTGTGTTTCTACGATGAGTTGATTACAGCTCTAAGGAAACGGTTTGCAGAGTGTTCTCTGACATTGCCCATTTAAGAGGCGTTTTGGAATTCCGTTCTGATCCATTCTCTGTGAATGTATTATGCAGCAGCGATATGAGGGGCACTAAAGAGTGGGGCAACAAATCCTGTCTACAACCCAATAATGATTCTGAGCCAATTCTTCCTTCTTATAACTAGCATAAAGACCCCCTACTTGAATTAGTATTGTAAAATCCCAAAAATAAAATGAATGAAAGTGAATGCACACCAGGCTGACTGCCAATCAAGCAGACTGGTTCCCTGTTCAAGCACTCCACACATGGTCACGTGAGAGTCTCATTAGATGCTCTTGCTCATGGTGTACCTACTATGGTTGCAGCTCCAACCGGCCCGTCACTCCTGAGGGCTTGGCCACAGCTGTAACCCCTGCAGTTGTTGGGTAACCAGCAGGAAGGGAGCGCTGTGCTGTGCTGCTCCCCTCCTGCCACTGTGCGTAGTGTGGCCGAGCGGTCTGACAGGAAGTGCTCACTGAGAGAGCAGTTCCGATCAGTCGGGTACCGCGTTGGTGAGCAGTCACACGAAGGAAGGGGAGAGAGACACATAAAGGGGCTGTGGGGAGGAGGGAATGGAACACATGGAGGGGCTGCAGGTGAGGGAATGAGACACACGGAGGGGCTGGGTTGAGGGAATGAGAAAAATGGAGGGGCTGGGTCGAGGGAATGAGAAAAATGGAGGGGCTGGGTCGAGGGAATGAGACACATGGAGGGGCTGCAGGTGAGGGAATGAGACACATGGAGGGGCTGCAGGTGAGGGAATGAGACACATGGAGGGGCTGGGTTAAGGAAATGAGACACATGGAGGGGCTGCAGGTGAGGGAATGAGACACATGGAGGGGCTGGGTTGAGGGAATGAGACACATGGATGGGGCTGGGGGTGATGGAACGAGACACATAGGAGGAGGGGTGCAGGGCAATTTATGCAACATGGCCAGGTGTTTTCTAGTTACGTCTCTGGTTTGGTGCATCTATTACAAAGTAACATTTCTGGTCGCAATAATTAATTATATACATCATGATCACTCTGAACCACTACACAACTGCACTGTTTTCTTTTTCTGAAAAACACGTCTATATATTAATTTGTGCATGTGTGTGCGCATGTAATTGTATGTGTGAACATGTTCTTAGGTCATGCATTCTAAGTGTACATTTTGCCAGCTCTGTATAACTGGGTGACTTAATCGGATGTATTAATACCTGTATATCCTGGGATCAAGCTACGGCTGAGTTTCTTATCTCCCAGGCTTCTTCTCCTGATTAACTTCTCTGGATGATCCCTATTAATGTCCGTCCGGGAAGGTGGAAAGGCACATGATTGGAGAACTAACTGTCCCGAGTGCCTGATATCAGGATTAGTCAGTAACTGAGACGTGAGCTTTCCATAGGTTTTCCCCTGGTTGAACTTGTACTGAGGGCAGAAGCCACCATACCTGTATTGGGAAGACAAAGTGTGTAAGTAATTAAGATTAAGGGAACACTATATGACAAACAAAAATGTATGTACAGATTGTACCTAAAGGTAAATATAATAAATATTAAACATATTTTAAGTACATAACAAACAACTCTACATATTACAGTTACTTATATAGCACCAACATATTCCGCAGTGCTGTACAATTGGTGAAAAAGACAAACATGTAATTCTAACAAAACAAGTTTGAAGATGGCCCTGGCCAGAGGAGCTCACAATCTATTAAGTAAAGTTAGTTTGATTACACCTGTGTATTTGAATGCAATGATTGTTATCAACATATGGGAAATATAGTGTCATGTTTGCTATGTTGAATGATATTCCATCCTTAATAAACACCACAAAGAGTTAAACAAGGAATGAAGTAATTAGGGAATTGTGAACAGTACACAATGAAAATGCACATTTGCACATAATAGGAGATAATAGTGAATCTGTAACAACAGCCATATTGGAGATTTTTTAAAGTTGGTCTATTTGATCAAAATGTGATTAACTATAGCCAGATTTGATTAATTATTATTGTTTTCACTATCCAGTATATCACCCACCTTTACTGACCATAAGCAGCATGTATGGACTCTTAAGAACTCAAAATATGGTTCAAAAACTGAACACTTCAACAAAGAGAAATGCAATAAGAGAAGTTGCTTTAAAAAGTTATTTATTTATCCATAATTCTATCCAGAAATTTAAATAAATATGGATGGCAAGTCAGTAATACAAAAAATAAATATACTGACTACCTATAAGAGGAGGTATATCAACAGCTGCACTGGACTGGGGTGGAGGAGGGGGGTTGTTAAACATATGCCCCCCTCCTCCACCCCAAGCAGGGGGGGGGGGGGGGGGAATGCTGTTGGGGAACTGCCTGGGATGCCAGGCAAGACCCATATCGCGATCGCTGGCGGAGGATTGCTTGTGGGGGATCGCCAGCGATCAGGTAAGTGGATATTTGGGATCAGAGGTGACAGGTACTTCGGCAGTCATTAATGACGATTTTTTTGTCGGGAAGGGGTTAAAGGACCACTATAGTGCCAAGAAAACATGCTCTGGGGAGAGGAAAAAAAATCTTACCTTTCTCCAGCGCTGGGCGGGGAGCTCTCCTACTCCTCTCCGCCTCCTCCTCTTCGGCTGAATGCGCATGCGCGGCAGGAGCTGCGCGCGCATTCAGCCAGTCTCATAGGAAAGCATTCATAATGCTTTTCTATGGACGCGTGTGTCTTCTCAACAGTGAGAAGCACGCAAGCGCCTCTAGCGGCTGTCAATGAGACAGCCACTAGAGGCTTTAGAGGCTGGATTAACCCATTTATAAACATAGCAGTTTCTCTGAAACTGCTATGTTTATAAAAAAAAGTGTTAACCCTAGCTGGACCAGGCACCCAGACCACCTCACTAAGCTGAAGTGGTCTGGGTGCCTATAGTGGTCCTTTAAGTGAAGCTATCAAAGTGTTACAGTGGCTTCTCCTATGTAATTTCTGTGTTATGATTATTATTGATATTTATATAGCGCCAACCTATTCCGCAGTGCTTTACAATATTACAATTAATATAGGAGACAATTGCAAAATGTTACAGGAACAATGGGTAGATGGGGATCCTGCTCAGAGCTTACAGTCAAGAGATACAATCCTCAAGGGCCTTAGTTATAGTGTGTGACTTGTTGCTGTGGAGACTGGTACACACACACAAAGACAAGGCTTGCAGCCAGAAAGACAATATATCCGGAGATATTTACAGAGCAAAATACAAACACACATACCTAGTAACCTACCACACCTGCAGCCTGCTCCCCCTCTTCATTGGAACATAACCAGATCAATTACTTTTGGCCATGTCCCTGCCTGGGAAGATATCAGGTGATATTCACTGTATGACCAACCTGATATGTTTGTGTTCGCTGGTCTCGTAGTTTTCCCTTTCGTTGGTTTAAGTTGTCGTTTTACCAGCCACTGACTCTGCATTATATTGTCATGGAATATAAGCCTCCCAGCTAATCAGTGTGAGGAGATTTGGAACATGAGCTGTTTAAAAGCCATTATTAATGTCCTGGGGAAACATGAATTGTGCAGCTCGAGCTATAACAGTTCCAACTGCTTCTAGATACATTGTAACAAGGTGGGGTTCTAGCAGGGAATGTGTCCCTCCATCAAGGGCCAGTAAGACGAATATGCACATGTCCTCTCACTGCTCCCTGCTCTAATTCTGAAAAGAACATTTTAAAGGGGGATTCCTGACCACTAAGTACAAATTAAACTCTCAGACTATTTTACTTTGCTATAACAAGACCAGCGAGTATCCTCAGCAAAAGTGTCTGTCACTTTAAGAGCACTAACATTGCACACATTTACTTACCTAGAGGAACACGTTTTATCCTCAGCAAAAGCGTCTGTCACTTTAAGAGCACTAACATTGCACACACTTACCTAGAGGAACACGTTTTATCCTCAGCAAAAGCGTCTGTCACTTTAAGAGCACTAGCATTGCACACTTTACTTACCTAGAGCACACTTTACTTACCTAGAGGAACACGTTGGGTAGATCCAAGAGGGGTGTTTAAATCATGGCTCTTTGTTACGAAGGCTGGTACTCAGTGGCTGCTACATGTATATACCTCATTATTGATTAAACTTTTTAGAGACTGTATCATAGACTCGTAGTCAAATTAAGCCATTATTTTAATACATGTATTCTTAGTATCAATAAACATTGTGTCAGTGTGTTAGATGTATTGGAGTCATATTCTCTGGATGTAAACAATTTAACTGGAGGCACTTTAAGAAAAGCTCACCTAATCTCGTGTTATAGGAAAATCAGGGCCCTGTGCCACTTGGAATCTGGGGACAAAAGAGGCATTTTCAAAGCCCTAGCATTCTTGAGAGTCCTACAGCAAATGCCAATGTGTGCCCCAGGCAGGTGGCTTTTTTTGTTGCAATGCATATCTTCACATTCTCAGTCTGTCATGGTGGCTTGGTAACCTATAGAAAGGTAAATCCTCCCCTTCCCCCACGGAATAGTGAAACATGGGTCACAAATCAGGACTGTCTCGCATGATCAGGGATTATTGGTATGTGTGTCTGATTCTTAAGAATTGTAACATCGGGTAGCAATGAATGGGGATACTGCATACATGAGTACAATGGTATGTAACCCACTCCAATCAGATCAACCAACCCCATAAGCATGATTTCTTTAACCCCTTAAGGACCAAACTTCTGTCATGTGTCCTTAAGGGGTTAATGTTAATGTGTTAAAAATGAACTAGGATTGAGGAATCCATCTGAAAATTGGCTCATTTCATTAGACACAATGCTTTTTAAATGTAAGTAATCAAGAACATCGAATTGGTGTTTATAAAACATAAAATATGTGGGTGTGTTAGTACATTCTAACAAGCCTGCTAGCTGATGGAACTTCACCTGCAGCAAAATGGAAATGTTTTTACAAAGTGAGCATCATTCTTATCTCTTTCATACTCAGAATTCATACTTTCAAGTGCAGTGTTTAAAATATAGTATTTCATTTTAAATGTTAATTTTACCTAAAAATAAACAAACACAATTAATTAATTAATAGGTAAACACCTGAGATATAGTGAACCCATTTGAAAAGCACCTTGCTTACCTATATAAGCCATCTCCCAACCAAATTCACTTACCCTGGGATATAATGGGGATCTGGGGTCATCAGCTGGGGGCTGAGCTTTGGGGGGAATGTTGAGGCCATTTTTTGCACCTGTCCTGGAGGTCACCAGTCACCCAGCCTCCCCTCCTCTGTCTCCTGGGCCTGTGTCTATGTGTCAGTGTGTGTGTCACTGTTGTTAGTGATAGGGAGACAATTGTTTGGTTGAGCAGTGGCTGGGATCCCAGGGAGAAGAGGAGGGGCAGAGAGACACAGACAGACCAGTTCTTCCTATGCAACACCCATTGTCACCAGGGCACATTGAAATACCAGTCACAGAGACATAATAATCACTAAGACAGACACAGACTCTGCAACAGAAGAAAAGAAACAAAATGATACACTTTAAAGGTTTGTATCCACACCAGTCACCTATATTGTTACATACCTACAGTGGGCACATTCCTTTACAAATCTGAGCGACAAGGGGAAGCAAGGAAGGCTATTGGCACAGTGAGGATATGGGTCTCTGTACCAAAGAGCATGCAATCTAAATAAAAAATATTGTGTTAGATAAAAATTACTGGCAATCAGTTCAATTCTATATTTTAAAGAAATATGAAAACACAATATATACTCTAATATAATGTTATTGTTAAAAGGTTACTACACCCCTTTTGTTTGCAAATGTTTTTTTCTATATAGGGTCCTATTGCTCTATAAGGTTTCAGGGGTGAGCAATATAGATCTTGTAAATATTTAAAATGGGAAAAAAAGTAGCTATGTATATAACATTAAAATGGTTTCTAGAATTCGAATAGGAAGGAGGAGTTGGAATTTTATTAAAATGTATATTTACAGATTCCTGCAAGTTGCGAGGTAGGGCATCCATGGATCGGATTTTTTGTTCCGGCACATCCTGCAGATGCTCAATCAGATTTGGAAAATTTGGAGGCCAAGGCAGCACCTTGAACTCTTTGTCATGTTTCTCAAACCATTCCTGAACAATGTTTGCAGTGTGGCCAGGGCCGGCCTGTCCATAGGAGAAGGTGGCTTTAACAGGTGTCTGCCATTAGGGACCTGGTCTGCCTCTGCTGCATATATAGCGCATATATACAGTATCTCACAAAAGTGAGCATACACCCCTCACATTTTTGTAAATATTTTATTATATCTTTTCATGTGACAACACTGAAGAAATGACACTCCACTACAATGTAAAGTAGTAAGTGTACAGCCTGTATAACAGTGTAAATTTGCTGTCCCCTCAAAATAACTCAACACACAGCCATAAATGTCTACACCAGTACTGCCATCAGGGAACACCATTGCCATGAAAGGGTGTATGGGGTCTGCACCAATCTCTAGGTAGGTGGTACGTGTCAAAGTAACCTCCACATAAATGCCAGAACCCAAGGTTTCCCCGCAGAACATTGCCCATAGCGTAACACTGCCTCCGCCAGCCTACCTTCTTCCCATAGTAATGTGAGGGTTGAATAGGGGGGGCATCTGCAAGGTGAGAGGCAGTGACCTAAAAAAGGCAAAGACAGAAGGATAGGGAAAGGCGAATTTCCAGATCTTAACGTGGTCAGGCTTAATGTAAAGCAGGAACGAGAAAGTAACCGGACTAAACTAAGAGAAAGACTAGAGTCCAGGAGAGGAACAAAAAATTAAACACACAATACCTGACAAAGGCAAGGGTCAGGAGCATGAGAAAAGCAATGTCAGGAACAAGCCAGGAAATGGCACATGGGAAGGGAAGTCAGACACCACAGGAACTGGTACATGAAATTAGGCAGAAGGCAAAAAGGCTGTGGCAGGAGAGCAGAACTTGGTCAAGTAAGCTGGATCAAAATAACAGGATCAGAGCAAAATATCACTAGGGATAGAGGATCCACAAAAGGGCACAGAGCGGTCAGAAAGTTCTCTTAATATAGAGAGACCCTGTACCTGTTTGGCTATTGAATGTTGGCATCAATCAAGTCAGAAAGTTAGGATCCTGACAAGTGCACCCTGCTGCCATCTTTTCGACAGGTAAACTATGCACACACACCTGGTCAGCAAACTGATCTAAACGAAAGTGTGATCCGCCAGACCAGGCAACCTTCTTCCATTGGTCCAGTTCTGATGCTCACATCCCCAATGTAGGGGCTTTAGGTGATGGACAGGGGGCATCATTGGAACTCTGACCGATCTTTGGCTACAAAGCAAGCTGCCATGCTCAATACATTCTTACACATTTCTATCATGGCTAAAGCCAGCATTAGGTTTTTCAGCAATTGGACCTACTGTAGCTCTTCTGTGTGATCAGGTGCATCGATGCACACTGACACCAGTTCACCAGTTTTCCTTCCTTGTACCACTTTTGGTAGGTACTAACAGGGGCATTTTAGCCATGAGGCAAACAAGGCATTTGCCTTGGGCGGCATTTTTCAGGGGGCGGCATTGGCGGGCGGGCGGCTGACGAGGGAGCTCTTCCTGCCTGAAGATGACGTCATATCTCGGCTCCCAGCCTCACTCTGCGGCGCGCGAGGGAGCTGAACAGTCAGCTCACAGGAAGAGCTCCCTCATCAGCCGCCCGCCCGCCAATGCCGCCCACCCAGCAGCCACTGGACCACCAGGGAGATAGAGAACCCCTTCCCTCCCCAGCACTCCCAAAGGTAAGGAGGCTGGAGGGGGGGGAGTTTAAAAAGTACATGTGTTAATGTGAGTGTGTGTCTGTTAGTGTGTGTGTGTCTGTTAGTGAGTGTGTGTTAGTGTGTGTGTATGTCTGTTAGTGAGTGTGTGTTAGAGTGTGTGTGTGTCTGTTAGTGAGTGTGTGTGTGTGTGTGTCTGTTAGTGAGTGTGTGTTAGAGTGTGTGTGTGTGTGTCTGTTAGTGAGTGTGTGTGTATCTGTTGGTGAGTGTGTGTGTCTGTTAGTGAGTGTGTGTGTCTGTTAGTGTGTGTGAGTGTGTCTGTTAGTGAGTGTGTGTCTGTTAGTGTGTGTGTAGTGTGTCTGTTAGTGAGTGTGTCTGTGTGAGTGTGTGTGTGTGTCTGTTAGTGAGTGTGTGTGTGTGTCTGTTAGTGAGTGTGTGTGTCTATTAGTGTGTGTGAGTGTGTCTGTTAGAGTGTGTAGGTGTGTCTGTTAGTGTGTCTGTTAGTGTGTGTGTGTCTGTTAGTGTGTGTGTGTGTGTGTCTGTGAGTGTGTGTGTCTGTGAGTGAGTGTGTCTCTGCTAGTGAGTGTGTGTGTTTTACTGTGTGTGTCAGTGAGTTTGTGTTTCTGTTAGCTGGTGTATGCGTATCTGTCAGTGAGTGTGTGTGTGTATTTAGAAGGCGGGGGAAGGGATGGGTGGAGGTCGCGCGCGCGCGGGGGAAGGGATGGGTGGGGGTCGCGTGCGCAGGGGGGGTTGGGGGGCGCCTGAGTTTTGTCCTGCCTAGGGCCGCACAAAACCAGGATACACCACTGGGTACTAACCACTGCATACTGGGAACACCCCACAAGACTTGTAATGCTCTGGACCAGTTGTCTAGTGGTCACTATTTTGTCCTCATCAAAGTCACTCAGAACTTTTCACTTGCCCATCACATGAAATTCAAGAACTGACAGTTCATTTGCTGCCTAATATCCCACTCCTTGACAGGTCTCATTTTAGCAATATAATTAATAACAAAATAAATGTTATTCACCTCACCTGGTTTTAATGTTGTGGCTGATCAGTGTAAGTTATCAGTACATATTATGGCTGACCCACAATCCTGTTATAGAAACATAGAATGTGACGGCAGATAAGAACCATTCGGCCCATCTAGTCTGCCCAATTTTCTAAATACTTTCATTAGTCCCTGGCCTTATCTTATAGTTAGGATATCCATAGGCCTATCTATTATAAGTTATCTGTAAATATAATGACCGACCCACAATCTTATAATAAGCTATCAGTAAATATAATGACCGGTCCACTATCTTGTTATAAGTTATCAGTAAATATAATGACCAGTCCACTATCTTGTTATAAGTTATCAGTAAATATAATGACTGGCCCACTATCATGTTATAAGTTATCAGTAGGTATAATGACCGGTCCACTATCATGTTAAAAGTGGAATGCCTCCTCTCCTAGTAGGAATTTTGTATAATGTTGCAGCCTTTTCATGATAAATCAGTGATTTCCTGGTGGAAATTCAGACTTATAACATTTACTTTTAATGTTGATCACAATCTTATAACGAGCTATTGTTTAGCAGCTCACACTTTGAAGCTTTGTCGGTGTGGTAGCAGCTCAATGGAAATTATTTCCTGGCAAAGATTGTGGAATTTAAAACTTAAACATAGGATAGAAGACATAGTATAGAACACATAGGATAGATTGTGTTATATATGCTTCTTATGTCTCAATCACAGAGTGGGGACTGGGACCTCAGTGAAGTGGTCTTGGTGCCACAGCCCTGCAGTTTTAACCCTGCAACTCAAAATGGCAATGTTTATATTTCAAGGTTAACATGCCTCTAGTGGGTGTCAGTCATCCAGCCACCATAGGTTCTTCTGCCCTGAATTAAACTCAGCTACTCAGTGAGATGGTCTTATAGACACCATTTGATTTGCGCAAGATGCCATTCTGCCGTGCATGCGCACTAGCCTCCAAATGTTTCCCAAAAGGGGAATATTGGATTGGCCGAGATCATCTACACTGAGATGGAGTGTCAGGACAGAGACAGATGCTGCGAGGTGTGAAAGGTTAGTAAATCTCACCTTTCAAACTGACATGGCAGCGAAACCCTAAAATAGGTAGTTAAAAACTGTATCGCTAGAAATACGTTTCTAACACTATAGGTTTCCTTTACTATTAAACCTACATATACACCTCCACATACATTGTTTTGTACCTGTGCAGGTATGCTAGTGTTGTTCTATGTAGAGCAGGTGCATTTTTAAAAGAGTCTTTTTTTAACAGAGAAGTATTAAAGGGTTTTATTGAAAAAAACAAAAAACAATTGGCTATTTGTGTCTCTCATTCCCCTTGAGGTCCTAAAGAATAGAGAATAAGGCTGGAAGGTTAACAGGAAAACACGAACAGAGCTGACCCTACGTGGTTCCTCTGCATTGTTCGCCGTGTTAAAAAAATTACCCAAAACATGGCAAACATTTCCCAGAAAAGCGACGTTTGCTGTACATTAACTCGAATACATATAGTAAAAATATGTAAGAATTAAGAAAAGAAAATATTAGTACATTTCCTGGTCCAGTAAGGAATAGTTACTGATCACTTTCCCAGAGTAATTTCATTTTAACGCTCTCCCTTCTGGGTAAACAGACATTCTGGGCAATATATACAGGGCCCAGCCTCACCAATAACTACTGGATATTCACTGACATTCTCTTTATTTTACTCCCGATTATAAATCTGCTACTTTCTGTACACTCTGGTTTGTGGGCAGATACAGTGCTGGCTGGTGGCCACATGCTGTACAGATTGTAAATAATGACTGGTGGCCCTGTGCTGCCAAAATCATGGGTACTGGCTCTGGCTGGTGGCCAAATCATTATGGTGTAGTAGCTGGAGGCCACATAGATGCAATAAGTTCCGTTATAAAAGTCAGCTCCTCTGAGCAGGTGATCAGAACTTACCACATACAAGCAATTTCTTTTTTTCTTTTCTATTGTTAATCATTGTAGGCTGGTGCGTTGGGGCAGTTTGGGTGGTGCATTGTGGTTTTTTTGTTGCAAAAAAAAAAAATTCAAGTATGACAGAGAAACAAATGTCTGAAAAATTACAAGTAAAGGATCTCTATACTCTCTTAAACCTTTCATCCTTCCCATCCACTTATTCTGTAACTGATAAAAGAATAAATTAAAAGTTAATATATTTAAATCTGTAGGTATCCCACCTGAATCACAAAATCTTTATTTTACTACACCTATTATTCTTACATTTCTATGCTAGATGTATGAATTCCCAGCCCGTGATCAGTATATATTTAAAAAAAAAAAATGTTTTATTCTTTATTTTGGTGTGCACATGAGTAACAGTAAACCTTAGTGCGCCACAACAGCGTCATCATGGTTTGTTAATAAACATTTGCATTACAGGTTGTGGAAATTGATTATCAGGCACAATTTGTATTTATTTTTTTGGTTAGTGATTACAAGATTGCAACAATATTGGTTCTCTATTAGCTTAAACTTAAAAGTATGCAAGGTAGCTTTGAAATAAAAACATGTTTAGCTCAGCGATGTATCAACAAGAAAAGTAAGGTAAAGCACAGTTATTCTCAGAGAGGTATGCATTATGTCGCTTGATCTGCACCTAGAGGGCCTGCCTGAATGTGAGACAGGTTGTATTATTCGAGATACAGAGGATCAAGAACCTCAGGTAGGCTCATAGATTACCAGTAAGCTTTAAGTATGATAAACAACTAGTAGTATGCATGCTGCCACACACAAAGTACTGCAGAATCTGTCTGATTTATGGTGCTACCGAGAGGGGCACAGCATAGGCAGTGAGTCCGAGGCTGGGATCATCCATCACTGACGGGCGGCAGTGCAAAGAGAGCTGCACATGTGAGTCTCGTAATGTAGGTCAGCTGCACCTTCCTTAGCAGAGCCTGGTTATGTGTGAGTGATGAGAGTAATCGCCAGGTTCAGTTGCTGTGGTATCGGCTTATGGCAGTAGTTAGGCAGAGCTGCAGCTAATGCCGCTGGTGGGCTGCTACGATCTGACCGTTTCCATACCCGGCTTCAGGGATGTGAGATGGACGTGACTTCCGTGGACTCCATGCTCTGCCGCTGCTTTCCATCTCCTCTCTTTGTGCAGCCTGGAGGCAAATCATATGCAGGCCTGCGGGAAGGAGTGACGTTCGTCAGGCTGTTGCTTAGTGTAGGCCGCCATTTTAGCAGCCAGGCGCGTGGTGTTCAATGCGAGGTAGGCGTGATATTGGGCCTCTGTGTGGTGGTGATTCTCTCTGGTGGGGACCAGGATAACCCCCCTGGTCCGTGGGGGGGAAGCGGGGTCCACGAGGCGTATCTCAAGGCTTCTACGTGGCAGGCAGGTTCCCAAACAGGACGGTGGCTGTCCGTCCCGCTCTCCACCCTCATAGGCCGCAGACCCCAAAGTCTCTTATCGCCAACGGGGGGCTCCGAAACTCCTGATCTTGGGGACCGCGGTGGCTCCGGCGTCTGCTCGGATACTTGCGACAGCTTTTGGTCACCTAGATTGCTGTGATGCTAGAGTTTTGTGCCACAAATAGACCAATTTTGTCAGAAGCCTCTTCAGCCCATGACCGGTCAGCATGGCGGTCGGGCCCCGCACCCCCAGTATACATTTTAAATTAGAAAAATATTGCCCAATTTTCTTTAAAAAAACTTGAATAATCCACCTAAAATAAACACAGACAAAACTCCCCTCATATTTGCAACACCTAAATGCGAAAGATATTGCAATGCTCCACTGGTACTAGTGCTATTCTCGGTCAAAGTGCTAAATATTGAGCTATCACCATGGAAAACTAGACATAGAATATCTCTCATTATGGACACGGAGTAGTTCTTATTTAGCCTTGATAACTCCCCCCTCCACCCAAAAAGCACACACACTTTTTATGGTTTCAACTACAGACATACCCCGCTTTACGTACCCTCACTTTACGTACACTCGAGTACGGACATACCCACGAGTGTAAGTAAAGTGCCTTGTGAGTACGGACATTCCCTCTCCGTGCAACCACAGTATGGCCCTGAAAAGGCAGAAGCTGATGCCCGGAGTTGCCGCCAGTGAAGTCCCACGCCCGGAGTTGTAGAGATGGCAAGGCAGTTAGAGCTGGAAGTGGAGCCAGAAGATGTTGCTGAACTGTTTGTGTACCACATCGAGCCCCTCAGCAATGAGTATCTTCTAGAACTTGAAGAGGAGAGAGAAGAAGATGTACAGGATGGGGTTGAGATCATTAAACAGCCTGAAGGCTTAACTACAAAAATTATCTTTCCGTCATCTTGATAGCGCCATGGCTCTTTTACTTAAAATAGGATCCAGGATAGATAGTGAGTTCTATTTGGGCCAGCATCTTTATTAAGGATACTGGATCTTTATCTATCTTGGATCCTGGATCTTTATCTATCCTGGATCCTGGATCTTTATCTATCCTGGATCCTTGATCTTTATCTATCCTGTGTGAGCTGCCAGTCACTTACCTTGCCGCTCCCACGCCGGGAAAGGATGCATTAAGTATCAGGGACGCCGGCCGCTATTCGACAGCCCCTTTTAAAGAGGCAGTGCATGTGTATCAACCCCCAGTGGTCAGAAGAGCTCTAAACAAGAGAGCTCAACGTACACATACCTTTTGGGAGCGTGGTTATGTAAATCACGCCCCCAATCATATAAAAGCCCAGTCTGCCTCCAAATCAGTGCCCTGTTGTGGTTCCTAGTGTGCCTTGTGTTCCTAGTGTCCCCTCAGTGTGTTCCTGTATTCTTTTGATAGTTTTTTGTGTTTTGACCCGGCTTGCTTTTGTCTATTCTGATTTCTGGTTTCCCTGACTCGGCTACGTCCCTCGCTATTGTGTATTCCTAACTTCCGTTGACCGTGGCTTGTTTCTGGCATTTCTTGTAGTTTCTATTATTCCGGCCATTCTAAGGACCGGTTTAGGGACTTTCTACCTGTCTCTATTATCTTGGTGATTTTCACTCTGTGTATTGGGTATTATCGTAACATCATGGATCCTGGATCTTTATCCAGGATAGATAGTGAGTTCTATTTGGGTCAGCATCTTTATCAAGGTTTCAAGCGTCTCTATTACTTGATACATTGCATTATATCTGATACGTTTGTATCCTATAACACTATTTGTCATACCCCTTCTTAGACAGGTAGTCGTGAGATTACTAGGCAGGCTACCTCGAAGCAGCAGTGTATAGCCGTGTTTATAGATAGCAACTATAGCCTCTGACTGCCTCTCTGAATATCAGGTTGGTATACTAAACCAGGATAGATAGCGTGTTTTATCTGGGTTTTCGTCTATACTAAGCTTTTAAAGGACCACTATAGTGCCAGGAAAACATACTCGTTTTCCTGGCACTATAGTGCCCTGAGGGTGCCCCCACCCTCAGGGACCCCTTCCCGCCAGGCTCTGGGGAGAGGAAGGGGTTAAACTTACCTCTTTCTCCAGCGCCGGACGGGGAGCTCTCCTCCTCCTCTCCTCCCTCTTCTCCTCCTCTTCGGCTGAATGCGCATGTGCTGCAGGAGCCGCGCGAGCATTCGGCCAGTCCATAGGAAAGCATTCACAATGCTTTCCTATGGACGCTGGCATCTTCTCACTGTGATTTTCACAGTGAGAAGCGCCTCCAGCGGCTGTCAATGAGACAGCCACTAGAGGCTGGATTAACCCATTTATAAACATAGCAGTTTCTCTGAAACTGCTATGTTTATAAAAAAAAGGGGTTAACCCTAGCTGGACCTGGCACCCAGACCACTTCATTAAGCTGAAGTGGTCTGGGTGCCTATAGTGGTCCTTTAAGCTTCTCTCTAACTTGATACACTGCATTCCGTTGGATACATTTGTATCCTATACTACTATCTAGCTACCATCCCTCAAACTATCTGAGTCCATTTAGGACTGCTCTCCTGTGTATATTTAGGATTATTCCTGACATCATCACCAGATTCATTACGTGTTTTCCTGTCCCATATTCTGAGCCTGACTTTCCATACATATATACGAGGTTCTTCTTTATACACTGACTCAAGTTTGAAATATACAATAAACTCTTATGAATAACCTCTTTTTATATATATGTGTATATATTTGTGTTTTCTCCCCCCAGTTTTTAATGGTGTATCACTTGTTTATTTTTGATTTACACACTGTGGTTTCACTATATACACCTTTTTTGTATATATCATTGTCTATGTTTTGTGTATTTGGCTTCTAATAAAGTATATTACTAGTTAATGATATTTTTACTTTTAGAGGTAATTCTAGTGGAGTGGGTTCCCTCTTTATTTAAAGTGTAACCTACCCCATTCCTCACTAATGTAACATGTTCACATAAATAGCTTTAAAGACATGAAAGACATGTACATTTATGTGAGAGATTGTTTACTAGAATAATAGTAAAATATGAATATAATGTCTATCTGAAGATAGACAACTACTGGAGCACCTGGGAGCAGTGGTGTATTTAGGATTTGTGCTGCCCTAGGCAGGATGGTGCCTAGGGCAGCACAAATCAACAGGTAATAACTTGTGCTGGATCCCCCTATCGTCCAGGCTTGTAAAACTGAGATTCCACCGATGTCCATGTCAGGAAACACTCTTGCAGTAAGGCTTGGGGGCCTAGTAGACCAAATAGAGTTGCCGCACGACACACACTTCGCTGGAACCATGCAAGGAACAGACTCAGAGCTCAATCATGAAACAAGTCGGAGAGGTTGGTACTTGTGCCCAGGCCACTGTGATGGAGAAAACTTGCAATACACCTAAGCAAGGGTCTGCTGCCCCAACCTGGATCCCCTAAAGGTGCAGGCAAGGCATGGCGGAGCAGATCCCAAAGTCTCGCAGTTCAGATGAATGAGGAAGAGTTATAGCTGTAGGAGCCAGAACCTAGGTTTCCCTCACTAATAGTCCCCATGGATTGCAGAAGAGATGACTCATTCCCTCCTCGCTGGACCAACTGAGCTCAAAAATTAGAACACAGGGCATCAAAAACGCAGAGGATGTCAGTCCTCTGTGAGTGCGATGTATCTTGAATTTGTTGGGAAGCCAACATGGGTCCAGTGGCCATTTAAGTGTCTGCACAGGAAAGACCAGTTGAAGAAAGGAGCTGCTCTAGAGTGGACCAAAGGGAGGGGGGGCAGACAAAGGCCCACAAGACTAAGACAGCAGAAGGCTAGTGTGCTTGATTTGAAGGTAATGTAGAGGAGCTGCCATCTCCTCCACACATACAGTGTCCTTCGAGGCCCTGAGCGTGGGAGCTACAGTCTCCACACAGAGGGACCAAAGTCAGGGCTAGAAGAAACAAATAAGGCACCAGCACAGCGATTAGCAGATGACCCCAGGCATGCAGTATAGAATATAGAAAATAATACAATTAAATTACTTGAAAAGCAAAAAGTCTCAGGAGCTGTACTGCAATGCAACCGTCCGGCATGTTGGTCAGGCCCTGCCCCTGAATCATGACATCTTGTTCTGACTTATACCATTTATCTCTTTTGAATTTAGTCCATCAGAAAGGAAAAATGTAGACAAACTGTAACCATCTTGGCTACAGTCACCGCTTTACTAGTTGAGAATTAATTTTGCAATTCTGATTTAAAGTTGACGGAATTCTGACTTTAGTGAATAACCCTGTATGGAATAATATTTTCTCAAGGCAGTTCAGTGACAAAGTTATCAGGTATGTAAGTGAGCCGTCAGACGTGTAGGCTCCCCCCCAGGCGCACAGTGCGCCTGCTCTTCTTCACAGAAATGCCAGTGGCAAGCGGTTTTAAAATGTATAAACTTTTCCAAGTGAGCCTTCTCCCCGCATCAGTAAGGGCTGGAGGGCTAACGTACATAGCATATCATAAAATATCCCAAACAAAGATTCAGCCCCAGGCACGTCCTGATTAATATTCTCCCCTACACTCAAACTGTTGCTGCAGCTGCCTGTCATGGGTGGAGGGGGGGCACTGTGCTCACATTGCTCCCAGCAACTACTTCACAAAAGCTATTGCTTGATTTCTCATTTCCCAATCTGCAAACTGATACATTTGAAGTTTAACGCCTGCCTCTCTCCCCCTCTTTCAGGAATGAGCACATTTCCCTTTTATCTGCATTGAGAGTGCATTTTTTTTCTCCTGTCCCAGTTTTGTCCGCCTGCATCCCTTGTTATTCCAGGATTTGTCATTTCATACAGTTCTGCTTCCCTGCTGGTCCATTCTACTAAGAAAAAGGATTTTTCCCCATGTTGCTAAGAGACATTATGGAGTTTGCTAGGCTGTACTTGAGTTGTGTGTCCTTCTGTGCTGTACTTCAGGGTGAGTTTTGCGAATCTGGAAAACTAATACCCACAATTTAGTGTTTCTAAGAATTATTTTTTTAAAATTTAATAATTGGTGACGTGATTAAAGATGGTGCTGGGCAGAGGTTAATAAACTGATGGCTCTGTAGATTTTATTGTAGAATCTTTAAGCCCTTACGTTTGAGAATGGTAGTAAATATTGTTCTATGCTATAAGGTGTGTACAGTTGCAATGGAAGAAAAAGCCAAAGCATCATTTAAATAAATTGGAAGTGTGTAACTTGTACTGGAGCATGAGATAAGAAAGTAAATCCAAAATATGCAGTTCTACCAAATAATTCCTTTTTTTTTTTGCACTGTCCCATTGCTGGGTTAACCCTCTTTTATGAATTTCTATGCAAACTATATTATTTTATGATATATGACAAAAGGGATGTCTATGAAGACACCACCACTTGAGGATGGTTGAAATGGACAGATTGGGCAGCTTCCCCCAACAGTTTTGTTACGTTTTTGTTTTTTACATTGAATGTATTGGCTTATTAAGGACTACTGATATGTGTGTGAGTGTGTGTCAGAAAAAAAATATGTGTTTATCATGATTATATGTATAGTCTACATTTTCCCCTGTATTGATGGCTTGAGGTGCATCTGGTTTTGTATAGGGCATGACATCTCTTAGGGGTTAATTGGGTAAAGTCCAAAAAGTCATGGGGTCAGCAACTCACCAACTTTAAACTTTACCAGCCACCAGTGGCCATCACTTCTACTGATTTTTGGAAATTACAACGCTTATTGTTCCTTTCTGTTGCTTCCATAATGATTCACCAATAATCATTAATTATGGTTAGGCTTAGTAAAGGAGTAAAATTAATAGTGACCCAGAATTGAGCACTAACATTTAGTAACATGTTTGAAAGTTTGAAAGTGAGTGTCAGTTCTTGTGCGAAGCTAGAATTGAACACAATGTACAGTGTGAATCGAGATCACTGTGTGAAACTGGATTTGAACATGCAAAATTGTGAAAAGCTGGAACTGGACTCATAGATAAACTCGAATACTCAAAGTTGTTACCATTTCATTGTAAGATGCTGTATTCAAAATTATTGTGAAAAACTGGGCTTGAACATTCACTATTGCAAAGAAGCTGTGCTTGAACATTCTGTATTGACAGAATTGTGTAAACCTACTGCAGACTATTTAGCATTATCAAACATTTGGTGGTGATTAAAATAACCTCCAATAATAATATTATAATCATTATATTTGGACAATAACCTCCAGCTGATGATAAAAAGCTACCCATGAAATGTTATAATACAATTTGGAGACTCAGCATTGTGTGAAGCAAGGTTCGGACACTGAACATTGAGAGAAGGTAGTGTTAAACACACTATGCATTATTTTAAGCTCTCATTAAAACACAGCTCAATGTGCTTCCAAAAACTTTAAAGGTCTGAAAGTACATGCTAACTACCCTTGCTATCTTAATGCAACCTCACCATTAATATCAGTTTAACCCTTTACGTGTTGCAGATGAGAGAGATAGAGTGTAATCGGGATATCGTGGGTGGTGTAGGTGGCCAGAGGCTTGGGTAACATGGCCATCTGGGCGGTGACTTTGAGACATCCTATCCCACCATTATTCTTTACCCCAGAGGTAACATGGCAGGGTCCAAACTCTTTCCCCTTCCTGGTTTACTTACCTTCCATCCTATAGGACACATTTGTGGATCCCGATTCTTTATTTTTTACATGAGGATAATATTTTTATGTATGCTATATGTTTATTTTGACATTGGTTCCAGTGAGTGCTATTTGGCACTCAGAAAAACCAATGTTGGTCGAATATGAAATTTTTGTAGGCTAGTTAGATGCCATAGACGCGCTAATGCCCAGGACTGAACTTTGTTCCATTCTTTTGTTATATATTTTTTTATATATCTGATGAGAGTTTGATCATCATATGCTACTAGCACTGTATTTCTTAATATTATTTATTTTATTGGTATGGAAATGCTCAGATCAATCCTATCCACATGCTATGGGCCGTACTTCCTGTTCTCAAAAATATTGTGCTTTTAATATCAAAAGGAATCTGACAATCACGTTAGATTTTTATCTAATTCTCAAACTCTGCCAAAACTGCAAACTTGGCACTTGGAATGCAGCAGAAAAAAAGGCACAGTAACAATAATAATTAAAAATATTTATTATTTAACGTCAAATCATCAAAGAAAGGATCACGAAACAGACATTTACATGGTTTAAAGTGAGCAACCTTTAGCATTCCTGGCTAACAATGGCAGCAAAAACCATTGGGTAGTTCTTATAGCACAGGAAATTCAAACTTAATTATGCATCACATATCCATATGTACTCTTTCCTGGATCTTCCCCAGTCTTGTGTGTAGCCCTGGAGTCATTAAGGAAAGGCATGGGTGTTAAATACAATGCTGCCATGGATAATAGGCAAAATATGAAAATTATGGCAAGTATGAAAAAAAAAAAATTTTTTTAAAAAAAATCAGCTTTGGTAAAACTGTTTTTTAAAAAGTAGCAAAAGTTAAAAAAAACTTTTTTCATATAAATTTTTTTTTTTTTTTTACATATTTTCTTTTTTTCCTGATTTATAATTTATTGGTATTAAAACCCTGCTTATAGCTATCTAATTAAGCCCAATGATCTAAGTTCCACTCAATCTTACTCATTCCCACTCCATGAGAATGACATTATTTTGTTGATTTTGTTCCCTGCGTCATTTCCATCTCCTGACGTCCCTCCACATTATGACCTTTCTACTAGTCATCTTCGTTGGATTCTTAAAAAAAAAAAAAAAAAATGAGAGCATATACTCTACATCCCCCATAGCCACCATTACCTCTCCTTGCTGGTTCCTCTTCGTTATTATCCATAAAGCCCATCCGACGCAATACCTCCTCTAAAGCACAATTACTTATTTACTTCTTCATCTTTACTTACCTGTTAGGAGACTTTCCATGCTCTTGGACTCTAGATGCTTTGGGCTGTAACTCCGATTATTCCATTATTCTTCAATAGCATGTCCATATAGGGCACTGGTCAAGTGATTATAGGGTATGCCTGTACTGTCTGCACTTGACAGAAGAAGCTTGGTAGAGAGTGAGGAAGAAGGAGTTACACAGGGGTTAGGGTGAGCACTGCTATACCGAAGACATGCCATCATGACCAGCACTGTAACGACCACGGTCTTGAAATGGTCTGCATCACAATGGCAAGAAATATTAGGAGCATATTATAGAATAACTGAAAATAACTAAAAGATCTTATTTGGGAAACTTTCTGCATATCCCAACCGGATTACACAATGTATGGATCACTGAGTGGAACTCATCAGGAGATAACAATAACCATAGTCTCCTGTCACAAGTTGACTCAGACACACAGAGCGTCTCGCTGAATTCTGTCTACAGGATTTATAATTTTCTTACTGTTAGTAGGTCATCAAGATACCATACATCCGGACTTAAAATCTGAAGTCCTAAGCTATTACTCAGGCCTGAAAAGTTACTCATCACTGCTGCCATACTTACTAGAGGGGATTTCTACATGCCAAGACTACATTTTCACTCACCAATGGCTAGTTGCAAGTGGAAATTTTGAGTCCTGCCATGGGCTATAACTTTCATTATTCTCAGCTATGCAAAGCTCTGGTGAGAGTGATGAGAGATACAATGAGAGATACAACCCAGTTTTTACCCAATTAATCAGTTGGATCTGTGAGCCAAAGAGCACTTTTGTAAAGACAGTTGTTGGGAGATATCTCTGCCAAGAGGACAATACTTGCCATGAGGAGGGATTAGGACGTGGAGCTGATACCTTCCTGGAAGAAGGACTGAGCTAAGTTGACTATACCTGCCAGTACACTGGATATAGGGCAAGACCTTTCCCTGAGGAATTGCTGAGGAAGTCACTGAGGGCAGGTTAGAGTGGATGTATGATGTAATGGGTTTAACCATACGTTGTAATAAGTATGGACCCCATTACAGTAAACAATATAAGTAAATAATGATAAATAAATTCAAACATACCGGAACAAGAGGTAATGTGATACGTGCTAGAAAACAGCCAGAAAAGTATTTTACACCAAATGTTTATCAGTATGCTTTCTTTTTCCAACCAGATTTACTACAAAGATAGTGAAAACACAAATTCTGCTTGCAGTCTCCGGCCCCAGGTGATTTGCACTGTATCTCACAATACCAAGAATGCAGAAACTATGGTTGAGGGTGCAGTGAACGTGAAGTACTTTCCCCCAAACTCCTTGTGCCCTTACTAGGTCTCTGCGTGTGAGACACTCGAGGATGTTTATTTTTTGCAGTGGCATACAGTGAGGGGAAAAAAGTATTTGATCCCCTGCTGATTTTGAACGTTTTTCCACTGACAAAGTCTATAATTTTAATGGTAGAGGAATTTTAACAGTGAGAGACAGAATAACAAAAATAATCCTGAAAAACGCATGTCAAAAAAGTTATAAATTGATTTGCATGTCAATGAGTGAAATACGTTTTTGATCCCCTCTCTTAAAGAGAGTGATCCTAATCTCAGCTTGCTACCTGTATAAAAGAAACCTGTCCACAGAAGCAGTCAATCAGATTCCAAACTCTCCACCATGGCCAAGACCAAAGAGCTGTCCAAGGATGTCAAGGGCAAAATTGTAGACCAAAGCAAGGTTGTAATGGGCTACAAGACCATCGTCAAGCAGCTTGGTGAGAAGGTGACAACA
This sequence comes from Pelobates cultripes, assembly GCA_933207985.1. Classification (NCBI taxonomy): domain Eukaryota; kingdom Metazoa; phylum Chordata; class Amphibia; order Anura; family Pelobatidae; genus Pelobates; species Pelobates cultripes. The sequence continues at coordinate 291,564,742 of OW240916.1, read as the reverse complement.
GTTGGTGCGATTATTCGCAAATGGAAGAAACGCGAAATAACTGTCAGTCTCCCTCGGTCTGGTGCTCTATGCAAGATCTCACCTCGTGGAGTTTCAATGATCATGAGAACGGTGACTAATCAGCCCAGAACTACCCAGAGGATCTTGTTAAGGATCTTAAGGAAGCTGGGACCATAGTAATCAAGAAAACAATTGGTAAAACACTGTGCCGTGAAGGACTGAAATCCTGCAGCGCCCTAAGATCCCCCGGCTCAAGAAAGCACATGTACAGGCCTATCTGAAGTTTGCCAGTGAACATCTTAATGAATCAGAGGAGAACTTGGTGAAAGTGTTGTGGTCAGATGAGACCAAAATCAAGCTCTTTGGCATCAACTCAACCTGCCGTGTTTGGAGGAGGAGGAATGCTGCCTATTACCCCATCCCCACTGTCAAACATGGAGGTGAAAACAGGACAATTGCACCGCGTCAAAGGGACGATGGACAGGGCGAGAACCTCCTGCCAATGCAACAAGGGTGTGGCTCAAGAAGAAGCACATTAAGGTCATGGAGTGGCCTAGCCAGTCTCCAGACCTTAATCCCATAGAAAATCTGTGGGTGGCGCTGAAGGTTCGAGTTGCCAAATGTCAACCTCGAAAACCTTAATGACTTGGAGAGGATCTGCAAAGAGGTGTGGGACAAAATCCCTCCTGAGATGTGTGCAAACCTGGTGGCCAACTACAAGAAACATCTGACCTCTGTGATTGCCAACAAGGGCTTTGCCACCAAGTACTAAGTCAAAGGAGTCAAATACTTATTTCACTCATTGACCCGCAAATCAATTTATTACTTTTTTGACCTGCATTACAATTATAGACTGGCCATTTCTTTGTCAGTGGGCAAATACTTTTTTCCTTCACTGTACCTTGATTGAGTAATTTAAGTTGAGATGCCCCAAAATGTAACATAGACCCAGCACTAATTTTCCAAGTCTCCAATTTGGCACAGGTATACATCAGGAATATCATACCTCCAAACTCCAGTGTCCAGAGAAGCAGAGCGCCAGTGAGAGGGGGTAAACGGAGGAGGGCTAGTGATGTGATTTCATTATTTGCTCTGTTCCAAAGGAGGGCCAGTACACGTAAAATATTGGCAGTAAAAAAAAGAAATGATGGATGCCAGAAACTGTGAAATCACTTGATAAAAGCATAGGTCAAAGTACACAGTATTACTTAGCCGGCGGTGTCTATTTTAGCAAATCGTATGCATTGGTGTCCCACTGCCTCCCTTTTCTTCCTAGTTCTGGTCCCACTTTTTTTTCAACCTCCTTACCATTTGCTCTTAATGACAAATCCTCCTTTATCTTCAAGATATTTATTCTTCCCTCCTTCTTCCATAACCTTTTTTTCTAGTTGGCTTGAATATTTAATTTTCTCAGGGTAGGATTCCATCATAGTACTCCAGCTGAGGTGACCAGGAGTGTGACTGGCCACACCAGTTTGAAGACGTTAAATCACTACATGTACTCTTCTTTTTCTCTGTGTTTACATATTTTGAAATCTAAATATCTAATTTACATCTTACAAAATCTAATACAAGTAAATCATAGATTTTAGCATTGTTGCCACAAATTATCTCCTCGATTTATTAGAGTACGTCATTAATAATTTTTAGCACAAAAAGTTACAAAATGGCATTTCCTAGAGTCTGTGTCGAATCAGTTATGCTCGAGTTGAAAATTCTCCATACAGGTTAAAAAACTCCCATAGAGAAACATAGAAATACTGACACGGGACGGTATTTATTAGATAGACTAAGCAACCTATACACTGAAACTGGATATATTTATGTCAGAATCGTATAATGAGGAAGGTTTAGGCTGCCCTATCTACATAACTGTTGCTAGCTTTTTCTGGCCAAACTTTTCTTGGTACATGTCACTGCTTTAGAAAGTAGTGGCTGTTTTATTTTAATTTCTACCAATTCGCCACGTAATTACAGGGAGTAACCAGCAGGAGACTTGTGTACAGCGGAAAATGTACGTACATATTCCCCAAAATGTAATTTTTTTTCAATGTGACATTTCAGTTCGGCAGAATATTGTCCATGGAAAAATATTAGGGAAAACATTCAGACAAACCAAAAAGGACAGGAAAATGGGACAACCAATGTACTGCAAAATATATACATAATCGAAATAATATGTATGTATTTTGCAGTACACTTACGTTTGCATTTTGTTCACAGATCAAGTGAGGAAAAGTAATCAATAGAAGGGAAAAAGAGGAGGCGCAGTAAAAAAAGAAATTGATTTATATTAACATAATAAATAATAATAATAGATATAGGTGTATGCGCCAAACAATAATATTTAACCAAACAGATGATGGCCATAAATTTGGCAAAATCGCCATTCAGTTGAATTCAGACTAACTGAGTATGTAACACTGGTTTTTAAGGGAATCTATAGTGCCAGGAAAACAAGCTATAGTGCCCCCCTCCCTCTCCGTGGTGCAGATGGGGTTAAAAACCCTGTCACTTAGTCATGATTTATATCATACAGAATATTGTGCATTTTTGGGCGTTTTCCTTATCAGTGAATTGGTGAATAGTAGCCGGTGTCTGACTGGGGGCATTCTGGTTTCGGATGTGGAGGTCTGGGGGGGGGGATAAGGTTAGTATTAATCTTCGCCATTCAAAAACGGATGTGGGGGGCGGGGCCGGGCCACCGGGCTGAGCAACAGCCATCCATGCTGGCTCCAGCTCTGAGCCTCCTGAATACACCGACTTACCGACTTAAAAGCCCTCCAGGAGCCGGGGCAAAGCCGAGCATCAAACAGGGAGAGACCCAGGAGCACAATGCATCAACACTTGCCGCGCCGACACTGCGCTGCCTGCACACCCAGAGCCCGATAAGCCCATGAGGCATACAAACAAGTGGAAACGGTGGAAACCGCGAGACAAGAAGTCAGAGGGAGAGAGGGGAGTCCAGACCCGGCCCCGCTCCCCCCCCCTCAGGTGATCCCGGCCCATGAGTCGGAGCTTCAGGGCCTGGAGGAAGGAGGCCCACAAGGTACGAAGCCAACTCCCACGTGGATGGCCACTGCACGCACATGTTACTGGGAGCCACGCTGGGTCACCTGGGCCCTCCGGGGTGATGGATCCCCTTCAAGCGGCAGACTGGTTGGCGCGGAGCCCTGTGGTGCCAAGGTGAGCTGGACCCCCGGTGGACCAGTGGCCGGGGAGGCGAGCCCCTGCGACATTCATGAGACCGGAGAGGGGTGAGGCTTAACGGGGTTGTTGCTCCAGAGGGGGACTGCAGAAGTTGGGGAGGTGTAGGGGACGGTGGACCGACTGACTTTTCGGGGGGGGGGGTCTGCTGGACTGCTGATGTCCCTGAGTGCCCACAGCACTGTAGAACTTTCTGTTGACAGGCAGGAGCAGGCCTGGAGGGGAACAGAGGGGGCTAGTCACACCGGGGGAGCTGGGAGAGCCCTGTAATGAACGACTAGCCCAGCAAACATAAGCATTCCTGGAACAAGCCTGCAAAAGGCTGTGGCAGAGGGAAGCTTACACAGATACCTCCCAGGAGGCCGTTAACTCCACGCTGGACACTTTCCTCACATCGGGCGCTATAGCACCACCTCCAGCGAAATGACTCACCTTTTAACGTTCTGTATATCCAGATCAAGATATGCCTTGTTACTTTAGCATTTGGACATTACATCAGTTCTCATATACCTAACCCCTTAAGGACCAAACTTCTGGAATAAAAAGGAATCATGACATGTCATTCATGTCATGTATACTTAAGGGGTTAAGGAACTAACGGAACATTCAGGACTCACAATTTTCCTTTTTTTTTTTTCATAAGTTAGTTTAAAACCGTATAAGTTATGTTTATGCACATACTTTTTATTAATGCTTAACTTTCACTAAGTATGCAGACCAGCTTCAGCTATACCACAAGCAACCAAAGTGCACCAGTGCCACGCTTTATTGCCTGCATCGGCGCTATATGCATGGCCTCTTAATAACAAGACAACACAGCACACAAACCGTGGGCCAACATAAATATCTTAAGTCATTCATTCACGAATACACATCTCATACAGCTCATTAGACACCAGACATGACATACGGTTCACGCAGGCGACCATCCTATCAGTTACCTGACCAGTGCACCTTTTCAGTGGGTCAACTGCACTATATGTTAGACCACGCGGCCCTTAGTTCAAAAGCAACTTGGAATATTTTGGAGTGCTCATTCATGCAACGGTCTATAATGCATAATATGTGTACACTCTCTTTTTACTAGTTCGTTATATTTCTTTCACTCCCTTTATTATATTAGTTTAATACGACATGTTCCTGATGGTCATAACCTATGTTTTAAAAATAATTAACAAACCGCAGTTACTATACGCTATACCATATCGCACCAACTGCTGATACCACTGGGACCCCTGGTCGGGGCCACTCAGTAGCATACGAACCACAGGTCGAATCCCATATATAAGGCCTCCTACTAGGCTCCATAGGTTTACATATATACACTGGCTTAACACTGGAATAACAGAAATAGGTCTACGTTGGTTCAGTTCTGCTGCACCAAGCTCCGCCCATACTACTGCACGATAGTCTTCATGCCAGCATACTATGCACCTGCATGTTAAGTGTCATTGATAAATAACAGAAATAGGTCTACGTTGGTTCAGTTCTGCTGCACCAAGCTCCGCCCATACTACTGCACGATAGTCTTCATGCCAGCATACTATGCACCTGCATGTTAAGTGTCATTGATATTAATGAACCTGCACAATTTGACCTTTCGCCTCTGCGTAGGCAACAATATGCTTTTCCTGATAAAACACTAACTGTTGGCTTATACCGTGCAACGTACCATTGGAATAACGAAAATGTGCCTACGCTAGTTTAGTTATACTGCACCAAGTCTCGCCTTTATTCCTGCACGTTTGCCGTCATATCAGCATGTTATGCACCTACTTGTTAAATGTCATTGATCTGAGTGAACATGCATAACTTGACTTTATGCCTCTGTGTAGACAACCATATGCTTCTCATGATAAAATACTAACTGTTTACTTATACCCTGCAACGTAAAATAAAAATCATTTAAAACAAAAACGGATGTGTTCAGTAAGGGCTCTTTGGTCAAATTATTTTGTTTACTCTGCTTGTGGGCGTGTCCGGTGGGTTATGCTTCCTGGTACCGGGCTGTTCGTTGGCATGTGGGTGGTTATTTTTTCATCGACAAAGATGGGTCATCTCTGTCCAAATAACAATTTTTCTGTGTTTTTCACTTAAACTTGGGGCAGCTGGGTATGGATGCGTCACAGTTTGGTACGCATTCATTTTGGATTGGGGCAGCCACGGAAGCAGCTCGGCTGGGTTTCATGGATGAGTTATTTAAAAAGATTGGTTGGTGGGAATCGGTGAGGTTTAGGTCTTACGTTCGACCTCATTGGTTAGTTTAAGTCGGAGAAAAAAATAAAATAAAAATAATTTGTTATTATGTGTTGGTTCTATCTGTTTCTCTTCTATTTTAAGTTAGGTTGCCTGAATAGTAGGCCATTCATTCGTCTACTGGGCGGAACGGAGAGCCTAACGGCATACAGCTGGGCTTTCCACATGATTTTGTTAAATTGCATTGGTTTGGTTTTCGTGGCTTTTGTTGGAGTGACATCTGCTCAGAATTGTTTAGGGGTGGAGGCGATGCAAGCATCTCTGCTGGGCAGAGGAGATAGGCACGTAGAGCTGTGGTGACCATGGTTTGCATTTGTATCTAGGAATCGGTAGGGCGAGGGGGTGGGAGGGTTCGCGGGGGGGACATCGGACACTCGGGGTGAAACCCATATCTCTCCCTATACCTAGACTTACTGACCCTAAGGAGGAAGGGAGGGGAGAGGGGAGGACAAAAAAAAAAAGGATCATACAGGAGTGGCGGCATGGGGGATTCTTCCTTACCCACTTTTCCCCCCCTTTTTTTCCCTTTTTCCTTTTTTCTTTTCTACCACGGCTCACGTGCCTACAATTCACTCTCTTTCCCATCTACACACACACACACATAGCTAGCTCAAAGACGACCACACTACAGAGATATGATCCCAGCCTGACCCAATTTAATAAGGGTAGGAGGGAGAACAACACGCCAAAAAAGCCACCACCTTAATTACAACTCATGGATAAACCATCAGATGAGGTAGAATCATACATGAATATATAGAACAAAGAATGCCAGGGTAGCCCGGGCAAGGAAACCCTGAAACCATACCACAGACACCGCATGGAGACATAAGACCAACAAAATTGCGGGTAACAAACAACACTTAGCTACCACACTCATTACGCGCAAACTGTCAGTTCTCAGGGACAGCCACGTACCTAATGACAAGCCACACACACACGACATGGAGAGCTCGCGGCTGGCCACCCACGCTATATACACATACAACGAGAGGAAACGGTGGGAGCTGTGTACAAGTTAATTTCTGAATACTGAGTTATGGTTGTTCACATTGCCTTGACATAGGATGATCACTGATTCTTACCACTAATGAATGTTATACTTGTTGTACATTTGATTACATTATAACAGGTACACACAGGTCGTGCATGACCTCAACCTGCTCACATTTGAACTGAAATAAGCTGTTCTATCTTTACATTACTCAATAAAAACAGATTTACAAAAAAATAATAATAATTGTTTAGGAAGATGGGGCGAGGTATAGTTCCGGATTTAATTTTAATCCATGCCGGGGGTAATGACTTGGGGCTTCTAAACTAAAGGGAATTGATCCAGACCATGAAGAGAGACAGGGATAGGGTGAGGGGTTTGGTCCCAGGTGTAATTGTTATTTGGTCCGAAATGGTGCTGCGTCTGCATTGGCGTTTTGCTAGAGTTCCTGTGGCTATAGATAAATGTTGCATTAAAATCAATCAGTTGATGGTGGTTTACATTAAGAGTTTATGGGGTGTTATAGTTAGGCACAGGGAATTAGAAGCTATGCTTCCTGGCTATTTCCAGTATGATGGGGTACATCTTTCTGAGGTAGGCATAGACTTTTTGAACTTAGGTTTTCAGGAAGGATTGAGGCAGGCTCTGTATAGGCGGAAGGAGGGCGCTCCGATAGCTTGAGGTGGTCAAGCTCTGTGCTGTGGCAGGGGATGGATAGGGAAATTGGGGGTAGGTTTGGTAGGTTCAAGCTCGTCGGTAGCTCTGAACCTGGGTGTGTAGGGGTATCTCGGTATACTCCTACAAGTGAAGAAAGATGCCCTCGGTGGCTGTGGTAACTGTTGGTGTTTTTATGTTAGATATTGTTTTAATATTGCTGTCATTTATGTGGGGGCGGGTCATTGTCTGTAACTGTATTACATTGAAATTTGCTGGGCTTCAATGTCTTTAAGTTTTAAGACTCTGACCCTCTTATTTACATTTATTTGAAACAATATGATTAATAAAGCTGTGATATTTTCCCTAGAAATTATTGGTGTCTGTGTTTAATTGATGGGTGGTTTTATGGTGGATTATTAGGAATATGCCTAATAATAAATAAATTTCTAGGAACAGGTAGCACGAAAACAATGGAAATTCCGAACTAGATCAAGCTGAAATATAAATAAGAGGGTGGGTTAATGGGAGGGATAATACTCCCCTCCTGTCTTTAAAAAAATATATATTTTCTGACGTCAAGACTAGGAAAATGTTGAATTTTATAAAAAGACAGGAGGCTCATATTCTGCATGTTAAAAGCTGAACTAAAGGGGCGGGGCCAGACCACAGGCTAGAGCAGACGCAAGTTGCAGCAGCTCGTGCATCTTCATGCTAATTCTGACAATTTTTCTGGAGCAGAGCCTGCAAACCGGCACAATCTGACCTACTCACGAACGGGGACTTTCTGCCTGCCAAGATGATACCACATATGTGGATTCCCTTGCCAGCACAGAGCAGATGCATCTTGCGACCTAGCATCATGGTCGGCCTGGGAGAGACGGAGCTCTCCCACCACCACAACTTGCTGCAGACACCAGATTGGGATTCTGTTCTCCTCCCCCCCCTTTGCCCGGCGGGGGTTATCTGCCCACAGATTGCAATCACTCTCAGAAACCTTCAAGCATCCGCTTCCAGCCTGCCAAGCACAGGGATCAGCTGACAGCATGGTCGGAGGACAGGGTCCAGTGTGCCACCCAAGGAGAACTTTTCCTCAGTTCTAAAAGGCAATTTACTCCACTCAGACTGACTCTGACTCTTTGTTACCCTAGCAAGCATACCATTTAACCATAACACGCACACTAATCAGCACACCATCCCCAATGCAACACTAGTCCTACTATTTTAATTAATCAGTATTGCATGAATGGGGCTGTTGTCTAATGTCAGGGATGCTAACATATCCTGGCTTGATATAATGGTTTGCGGGCTCACTGTGCAGTCTACATGCATGACACCACAATCACTCTACTACTAGCACAGGCTGCCAGTGCCCATACCACCTACAACGTGAGCAATGCTAAGTTGCCTTATTATTATTGTCAATGTAACTATGCTTGTCTTGTAGCCCTGGATAAGAGTCACCATACACTAAGCTGTTCGTGCGCCACTCAGGTGGTTCTCAGCATCATTAGATGGGCCTTCTCATGTCTTAACCTAACTTGACTACTGTGCCTACGTTTGACTAACTATCATATAGATACGCAGTCACTCTTAGCCTTAGGTTTACTTGAATGTACCTTTTGTTTAGCAAAAAAAAAGGCATGTGTTTGCATGCAAAAAGGATGAAGGTAACTATTATACTCACCAGAACAACTACATTAAAGGGACACTATAGTCACCAGAACAACTACAGCTTATTGAATTTGTTCTGGTGAGTAGAATCATTACCTTCAGGCTTTTTGCTGTAAACACTGTCTTTTCAGAGAAAATGCAGTGTTTACATTACAGCCTAGTGATAACTTCACTGGCCACTCCTCAGATGGCTGTTAGAGATCCTATGGCTCTATGGCTGCTCACTTTAAAAAAGATTTAAAAAAAAAAAGGTTCCCCCCTCCCGAGCCCTACAGTAAAATAAGGGGGGGACCTAATGTCCTCCCCATGGCCCCCACCCCTGAGTGGTGGATGGGGGCCCTAAATACCGATGGGGGGGACCTATTGTCCTCCCCCCGCCCCCACCCCTGGGGGCCCTAAATAAAAATGTTACCCCCCCAGGTGACTAGGGATCCCCAAACCCCTAGTCACCTCCTCCCCCCCCAAAAAAATAACCCCTACCTACCCCTCTCACCCTAAAAATAATGAGGGGGGGACCTTTAACTAAGTATCTGTAAAAAAAATAAAACTTACCATTCGATGTTTTCTTTCGTCTAAAATCTTATTTTTTCAGCTCCAAAAAAGGCCAAATAAAAAATCCATAATAACCGACGCACTTAAAAAAAAGAAAAAAAATAATAGGTCCCCCCCCATCATTTTACTTTAGGGCCCCCACCCGCCGCTCAGGGTTTAAAAGCCCCCACTCACGTGTTGCGGGTGGGGTCTCGGGAGGGGGTACCCTATTTTTTATTTATTTTTTTTAATAGTGAGCAGCCACAGGTTGGCAATATCGGTCTACAAGATATTGCTCTCTCCTGGTGCTCCTCCTACCTCTCCCAGCGCTCTTTCAGTGTTTCTTTCTTTGACTCTGCTTCTTCTCCCCAACTCCTCTCTGTTGGTGTCCCGTACTGTTCTCTATCTAAACTGCCTCCTTTGGTAAACTCATTAGCTCCTTTGGCTTCCAATATCATTTCTATGCAGATGACACACAAATCTACCTGTCCTCTCCTGAACTCTCCCCGTCTTTCTTGACTAGTGTCTCTGACTGAATCTCTGCTATTTCTAACTGGATGGCTGCCCACTTCCTTAAACTCAACTTGACGAAAACGGAAATTCTGGTCTTTCCTCCCTCAAATGTTGCTACTCCTGTGTCTGTCTCCCTCTAAGTCAACGATGCTACCATCAGCTCCACCACGCAGGCCCGCTGCCTAGGTGTTTTCTTTGACTCCGACCCATACTTCATGCCTCATGTTCAGCCTATTGCCAAATCCTGCCACTTCCATCTCAAAAACATTGTACGAATCCGACCCTACTTAATGCCAGATATGACTAAGTTGCTGGTCCATTCCACTGTCCCTCCTCGCATTGACTACTGTAATCCGCTTCTCAGTGGTCTTACATGCTCCTAAATTGCGCCGTTACAGTCCATAATGAATGCGGCAGCGTGGCTCATCTTCCTGTCCGCCCGCACCTCCCATGCCTCACCCTTCTGTCAGTCCCTACATTGGCTTCCTCTAAGATATAGGGCTCAATTTAAAATTCTGGTTCTTGCTTTCAAATCTCTACATAATGCTGATCCCACCTATCTATCCTCCCTAATATACAAGTATATCCCATCTAGGCCCTTACGCTCTGTCCATATTCCCACCTCTGATGTTCGCATTCAAGACTTCTCCAGGGTTGTACCGTTCCTGTGGAACCCACTTCCCTCCTCCGTTAGATGCTCACCCAGTCTCCACTCCTTCAAAAAATCATTAAAAACCCACTTCTTCATTAAAGCGTATCAATTAAACTGTTAATAGCTCCCAACTGATTCCTCTCTTGCAACTGTCATTAGTCTAATACTATCCTTACCTTTTGTGTCACTTTACCCCACTCCCTTTAGCATGTAAGCTCATTGAGCAGGGTCCTCAACCCCTCTGTTCCTGTGTGTCCAACTTGTCTGGTTACAACGCCATGTCTGTTCGTCCACCCACTGTAAGGCGCTGCAGAATTTATTGGCGCTTTGTAAATAATTACTGTTTTTATATTTTCTAACATATCTGAAATACTTGAGAATAGGAGCGCATCTATTAATTTATTTCCGAATCCTTTGTTGTTTGTAAATTTATCCCACCATCTCGTTAACTCTTTGAGTTTCTGGGATTTAGTTCATGCCTCTCTAATAAAAAAAATTTTTTGCCTCTACAACCCAAAATAATGTGGATTGATTTCCAACCCCAGTTTTAGCTTTTTCCATTTTACACCATATTTCTTGAGTTGCCGCATTGCTTTGTGTGAGCATTATATGAAAAAGTCTACTTGCCTGATAGAATTGCAAAACTTCTGGGCACCCCAAGCCTCCGTCGTGCCTTGATCTGGTCAAAACTTTAATTTTTACTGTTGGTTTCCTACCTCCCCAAATGAATTTAAAAAAGGAGGAGTGTAGTAAAGATAGCCAGTTTTCTGGTAAGTTAATAGGAATCATTCTCCACAAGTACAGCCATTTTGGCAAAATACATGCTTTTAAGATGTTAATCCTACCCGACCATGAAAAGCCCATGCCTTTCCAGTCCCTTAAGTTTTTATTAGTTTGTTTTAGTAGAGGTAGGAAATAGGCTTCTATTAAATCTTTTAGGTCTGAACTTATAGTGATTTCCAAATATTTTAGCCTCTCACTGTTTTCGGGGAGGCCAGTATCTTGTACAAGAAATGTAATTATCCATTTGTTCATATTATTAGCTCTAAATGTAGATTTCTCCAAGTTTATTTTGTATCCTGAGACTTTAGAATATTTGTTTATGTCCTTCAGTAGTTGTGGGACCGAGATGTTTGGTTCTTCTAATGTTAGTAAGATATCATCTGCGTAAATATTTAATTTGGTTTGTCCTAGCAAATTCGTGAATCCTTTTATTTTTTGTTTTGTCTTATTAAAAGGGTTCTAACACCATTATATACAGTAAAGGGGAAAGAGGACACCCTTGTCTAGTCCCATTTTTGATATTGAAGTTTTGTGATGTGAATTCTGAGCCTGTTACCTTAGCTGATGGAAAGCTGTAGAGAGCGGACACGGCTTGTGAAATTGATCCAGTGATTCCAAACTGGTTTAACCTCTTAAGGACACATGACATGTGTGACATGTCATGATTCCCTTTTATTCCAGAAGTTTGGTCCTTAAGGGGTTAAAGTGGCGAACATGAAACCCAATCCAACCATGTCAAACTCTTTCTCTGCGTCTGTTGACAGAAACATTAGAGGGGTTCAACTGTTCTCCGCTTCTTCTAATATGTTTATTAGTTTTCTAAGTTTGTTAATTGGGGACCTCCCTGGTATGAATGCCACTTGGTCATTATTGATTAATTGTGGTATTTTTAATCTGTCAGCAAGAATGGAAGATAGTATATTAATATCTGTATTGATTAATGACATAGGTCTATCATTTCCTATATGTTCTTTATCTGCTTTTGGGGTGGGCACAATGTTTGCTCTCAACAGCTCTCCAATTCCCCTTTTAGTTGATCTTTCATTAGTTTGTAGAATTTATTTGTAAAGCCATCTGGGCTTGGAGCAGTCTTTGTTTTAAGTTTACCTATATATTTACTAACCTCTATTTCTGTTATGGGCTGGTTTATTAGCCTTTGTTGGTCGGGTAGGATTTGTCTTTTAAGTGCCATTTAGCTTGTAGTGCTTCTAATTGTTTAGATGCTTTGTTAATTAATTGGTTATTAATCTGTTTTTCTGTTTCTGCACTCTTTCTTGCTGTTTGTGTGGAGGGTGTTATGTTATTTTACTTTTGTATTCACTTAGTGTTATATATATATTTTAATTTTTTTATTTTTTTATTTGTTTGTATTTTTGACGTGCAAAGATTAGTACATACATGTATGAGGTACCCCAAAGGCATTCCTCAGGCTTTGTTTCACTGGTTACAATAGGGTAATGAGTAGTACATGCACATTTTATGAATTAAGGTTCTGTCTGCATTAATTGTATTATACTAGCAGTAGCAAGTAACACGTTTAATATATAAGATGTAGTCTATACAGCAATGCTACGTTTTGCTCTATTTGGTGCTTTCAGCTAAGCCAAGCTTGATAACAACAAGCGCTAATAGTATCATGGCATTTAGAGACAGTGAATAGGCAGTGCACTGGTATTGTGTATTGCTAAGTTACAGGATAGGTAAGTTAAGTTAAGTTACAGGCTGCTATGGCGGGACTAGTCTTGATGGGAGGTGTAAAGCATTAGATAACAGTGAATTAACAGCAAGCAGACGTTATTCTATTATTTCAAACCATGGTGGTGGCCCTGGTTAGGTCAGGGGTACGCATGCTAGATCGCGATATATTAGGCTGGTATAGTTGGCCATATGCGTGAGCTGGGTATGTGAGAACTTGGTTGGTATCTGCGTTTATCGCTGCAGTGCCGAAGCATCTCAGCAAGAAGCCACTCAGACCATTGCTAAAGGCATAGACATAATGTAAAGCTTAATGTCCATCTGGATGTCCTGCTGCTCAGTACGTTTTTCAGTTCCGCTGTTATGGTATGGTGGGGCTGGTTTAATGACAATGTCCCGCTGTAGCAAGATCATGAGGCCCCTAGCAAAGTCTTTTTCATCCGATGCCCTCTTTGTGGAAGTGGTGTGTGTCCATCGCTGTGTTTCTGCTTCCTGCTGCTGTGCGGGTGTCAAGGAGGGTGTCCTTCCAGCCCCGGGCTGGTATGCAGACTGGCATCCTTAGGCGGCCACAAACTCGGCTACCGCTGGGGTCCGGGTTTCCTCCACATGTGGGAACGACAGAGTAGCTGATTATGGTCCGTCGCTTGTGATGCTTGATCCTCTGTCGATGTGGTCGATGCTGCTGGGCTCTCTGCCCTTTGGCCTGCAGCACGGGTGGGCTACGTAGCTTGTGGGTGAGTAGTTGCAATGGTGCTGTGCCCAAGGGTATCCCCCTCTCTCTCCGCCATCTGCGGCTCCGTTCGCCCTTCGTCGGAGGTATAGGTCACTTGGTTTGGGCTGCTTGTTGCCGCTCCATGAGTGTATCCCAGAAGTGGTTTAATATCGCCTCCATACTCTGCAGGGTTGCACTCCGTTGCGGTTGGGTTGGTCGCTTGGTCATCATGCTTGTCACACTGCCGGCCGCCATTTTAGGTGCGCCTTGTGAGGGGCTGCAGCCTTGAGTTTTAAGATCAAGCTTGAATTGCTGTCTGGGCTGGTTATTTTGGCTGTCGAGTGTAGGCTGGGATGACCCCCACCGGCCCGGGGGGGGGAGGAAGGCGATTGCACCAAGGGTGTTGTGTGCGATGTTACCATCCAGGAGAGCGGCCGTCTCTCCCTGGCTCGGTCGCGCGTAGGCCCCATGTGCTTTGTATGGGTTCCCGGGCTATGTGAGTCTTGCTTGTGGATTCCTTCGATGCCCCCGTGTTTCCCCATCTCGTCGTGTGCCCTCTGGCTCGTGGGTGAGTTTGGTTTCGGGATATTTATCCCTATTTGTGTCGCTTCTTGCAGGAGCTGATTCACAACACGTCTGATCTGCTTGGTATTTAGGCTCCGCCCCTGTTATATATAATTTAAAGAGAGGCGGTAATCCTTTTTTATTTTCAATGGCTGCCATTTTTATCACATGACCTCTAACTATACTTTTATAAGAGCACCAGACCATAATGTCCGGTGTGCCTTTGTTTTTATTTTTTAAAAAGAAGAGATTTGTTATTTTTTTAAATTTCTTCCACATTATTTTTTTATGTAGTATAAAGTCTTTTATGCGCCACTCTTCACAAAAATTATGAAATTATCTTTGTATTCCACCATGATAGGACTATGGTCTGACCATGCCGACCATGCCATATCCTGTATCTCTATTTTTTTACAAGATATAGCATTGTCACATTTCCCAAGATACGATCTTTTCTGGACTAAGAGTTGAATGTTCTAGAATAACATGTGTAATCTAAATCGGTAGGATGAAATATTCTCCATATATCTCTTAGATTACGTTTGTTCAGTAAGTTTTGCAGTCTGTTCTCACCTTTTTTTCCTATTTTTTTTCTATCATTCTGGTTCTGTCTTTTAGAGGGTCAACTATGCAATTGAAATCCCCCATAATTAGTACCAACCCTTGTTTGATCTGCTCTACTTTTTAAAGCACTTTTGATTTAATTTTTATTGTAGCTTTATTTGGTGCATAGATATTAGCTAATGTGAATAACTTGTTATTTATTTCACATATTAAGATAATATATTGACCTTCTGGGTCTAATTCTTGATGTTTAATAATTAAGGAAACATTTTTTGCAAAGATAAATGTAACGCCTCTTTTTTTCCTCTCTAAAGCTGTACTTATAATAATGGGGTATCTTGATGAATTTTTTTGTCTTCTCCTTGGATTTTGTCCAATGGGTTTCTTGCAGTGCACAGATTTGTACCTGATTTTTTATCAGAATATCTACAATTATAGACCTTTTATATGGTGTATTAATCCCCCGGGCCTTTATTGAGATCAACTTCATTTATGGTTTATTTTCAGTTTTTGGGACTCTCTCTCTCCAAGTATTACCATATATATATATGAAAAACAAAAAACAAAACATTTTTATTAGTATTTACACAAAAATAAGATGGGTTGATCCAAAACAATGGTATCAAACTAAAACATAACGTATGGCGGAAAACCCCCGTCATACAGTATCTCGAGTAATAAAACACATTACTCAGATATAGGTTCCACGTGTTGTGTGCAGGGCCGGACTGGGGATACAAAGCAGCCCTGGAAAAAAATTTGTGCCAGCCCCATAAGTCACTGCGCTATATATTGTCGCGTGTAATATGTAAGGCTATGTCTTGCCAGGACAGATGATTGAGTAATATATATATATATATATATAAACAAAAACTTACTACTTCTGGCACTCTTCCCCAACAAAATCTCAAGCACAAAAATTCAGACCAAGGTGCTTTCTCAGTGCAAAATATATAATCCAGGAAAATGAGAGCACTCACTGGGTTTATACAAAATGTGTATTAAATTTTAGACAAAATACATCAACGTTTCGACCGTCAAGCGGTCTTTATCAAGATGTCCAAACAATATAAAAACAAACAATATATAGCATGTCTTCAGATAAACTTACCCTATCACCGTGTAAACCCCATTACTCCGACATGCCCCTGTGACCGACGCCGGAAATTGCGTCCTAGCCTGCGTGATGACGTCATGTCATGTGATCGCAAACTAACAGTTGCCTAGTAACGGCAATACAATGTATAATGATGTGATCGCAACTGATCTCAGTTGCTACAAAACTGTTCTGTGCATGTGAAATATAAGACAGGAGAAATAGGCAAAAAATAACAACGTGCATGGAGGAAGATAATATTGTTACATGCTGAGTATAATGGAATAATGTATTATAATGTATTTAGCAGAACATATTGGAGGTATAAAGATACAAAATGATCAGAAAAATGAACAGAAGATAACTAAATGATGTGAGAAAATAAATCTAAGTCTAAATCTGAATCTAAGTGTATATGAAGCTCGGCTATGTGTAAATGTAAAAAAATAACGAATGTGAAAGTGATGAAGTATGTAATATGTGATGCTGCGGGTGACTAAAGTGAAACTGTAATGAGACTATGTGAATCTGAAAATGTATGGATCCAAATATATAATTGGAACCTATCAGAAAAGTGAAAACAACCAAACAATAAAACGAAACAAAAGAAAAGAAGAAGAAAACAAATCTCTGAAAAAAATAAGTAGTGAAGTGACTACAGAAACTACCATGAAGAAATGACCAGAAATACCTCCAAAGAAACTGCACCAATATGGCTAACCATCACCACACTGTTATCTAATCCTGATATGTGAAAACCCTGAAATATAAGGTATTCCAAACATTCCAAAATGTGCCATATAAAGCTACATTGCGAAAGCTATATATATAAGAACCGATCACAACATTACTAGTATGTAATAGGAATCAATTTCAATAAATTTCAATAAATTTCAAAATGTTCCACACAGAATCTAACTATCAAGACATATGGAATCTATGGAATTTCATTATCATTTTTTGAATTAATAGACCAAATGGTTTACTGTATAAGTAATTTTGAGCCCGCTTTCTTGAGTTAGATTCCATATGTCTTGATAGTTAGATTCTGTGTGGAACATTTTGAAATTTATTGAAATTTATTGAAATTGATTCCTATTACATACTAGTAATGTTGTGATCGGTTCTTATATATATAGCTTTCGCAATGTAGCTTTATATGGCACATTTTGGAATGTTTGGAATACCTTATATTTCAGGGTTTTCACATATCAGGATTAGATAACAGTGTGGTGATGGTTAGCCATATTGGTGCAGTTTCTTTGGAGGTATTTCTGGTCATTTCTTCATGGTAGTTTCTGTAGTCACTTCACTACTTATTTTTTTCAGAGATTTGTTTTCTTCTTCTTTTCTTTTGTTTCGTTTTATTGTTTGGTTGTTTTCACTTTTCTGATAGGTTCCAATTATATATTTGGATCCATACATTTTCAGATTCACATAGTCTCATTACAGTTTCACTTTAGTCACCCGCAGCATCACATATTACATACTTCATCACTTTCACATTCGTTATTTTTTTACATTTACACATAGCCGAGCTTCATATACACTTAGATTCAGATTTAGACGTAGATTTATTTTCTCACATCATTTAGTTATCTTCTGTTCATTTTTCTGATCATTTTGTATCTTTATACCTCCAATATGTTCTGCTAAATACATTATAATACATTATTCCATTATACTCAGCATGTAACAATATTATCTTCCTCCATGCACGTTGTTATTTTTTGCCTATTTCTCCTGTCTTATATTTCACATGCACAGAACAGTTTTGTAGCAACTGAGATCAGTTGCGATCACATCATTATACATTGTATTGCCGTTACTAGGCAACTGTTAGTTTGCGATCACATGACATGACGTCATCACGCAGGCTAGGACGCAATTTCCGGCGTCGGTCACAGGGGCATGTCGGAGTAATGGGGTTTACACGGTGATAGGGTAAGTTTATCTGAAGACATGCTATATATTGTTTGTTTTTATATTGTTTGGACATCTTGATAAAGACCGCTTGACGGTCGAAACGTTGATGTATTTTGTCTAAAATTTAATACACATTTTGTATAAACCCAGTGAGTGCTCTCATTTTCCTGGATTATATATATATATATATATATATATATATATATATATATATATATATATATATTGCTTTTTCTAATATAAAATATTGGTCCTTTCAGGGTAAAACAATTAATTATACAGTAAGCATACGCACATGCAGACACAGGCAATTTCACTGACATTTCAGTGACACACACAAGCTCATTGATACACAGCCTCATAGACAAACAATCTTACTGATATACATCAGCTCATTGACATAAAAACACAAGCTCACTCACTAGCAGGCACACGCATGCAAGCAAGCTCACTCACTAGCAGGCACACGCATGCAAGCAAGCTCACTCACTAGCAGACGCACACACACAGCTTAATGTGGTGGTACTGGTGTCTATAGCATGTCCCTACAGGCTTTTCAACGTAAACACTGACTTTTCAGACAAAAGGCAGTGTTTACATTGCTTCAAAGTGACACTGCTAGTGACAGTCACTCACTGCTAGTGACGGTCACTAGAGGTGCTTCCTGTGTTAGTGCCCTCCCGCCCTCGCGCGCTGCTGAATGAGACTGGCGCCGGAATATGACGTCATATTCCGGCGCCGGTCTCATTCAGCTGCGTGCTGGGGAGCAGAGCCAGCGCAGCTCCCTCAGCGGCCGCCAGGACAAGTCCGCCAGTGGCCGCCAAAAGACCTCCCCAGCGGCCAGGGGAGGGCTGGCAGCCTTAGGCCTGGGGGGCAAAACCAGTCAAGTAGACTGGTGCACCTGCCCAGGATCAGAGAAGGTGCAAGGATTTTTGCCGCCCTAGACAAAATAAAAATTTGCTGCCCCCACATGTCACATCACAATGCCCTACCCATATGATCTGCCATATAAACTAACGCCAGTGCTGCACACAGTGTGTGTTTACATTAAAAAGCCTGCAGGGACCAGCTATAGACACCAGAACCACTTCATTAAGCTATAGTGTCCCTTTAATGTGAGGTAAATTATAGATTAGTGTCACTAATAATATACTAGATTGCCTAATTACAAGCAGATGAGGATGATGATGGGCTGCAGTTTGGCTCCACTGGTCTGGAGTAGAACAGGATCTCTGGAGGCTGTTTGCAACTGTGGTCACAAAATTCAATGTTCTGGGAGAATTGGAAGCAGCTCAATTTTTGGGGGGCGCCTTACACAGCTCAAGGTCTGGGCCCCAGGGCCTGACGGTGAGTATGCCCATAAGGCCCACTCATAAGTTCCACCCACCCATGAGTTCGCTCACAGGGAGTGGAGTGTGTAGGGGATGTGTTATGTGTTATTGTAGAGGATCTAATATGTGTGCTTATGGTATATAGTGTTTAGGGTTACCAGTTTGTGCAGGTGATGCAGTGTGTTTGTGTGTAGTGGAAGCAGTGTGTATTTGTGTATAAGGGATGTATTATGTGTTTCTGGCTGTGTGTAAGGGATGCATTGTGTGAATCTGTGTTTGTATGCATAAGGGATGCAAGGTGTGTGTCTGTATGTGTGTGCATGAGATGCATTGTGTTTCTGTGTGTATGTAAGAAAAGAAGTGTGTGTGTTTGCATGCGTGTGTACGGGTTTGCATTGTCTGTTTCTGTGTATGTGTGCAAAGGATGCATTGTCTTTGTGTGTAAGGGTTGTACTGTGTGTGTGTGTGTAATGGATGCATTGTGTGTTTCTCTGTGTGTAAGGGAAGCATGTTGTGTTTCTGTGTATGTATAGGGATGCATTGTGTGTGTGTGCGCGCGTAGTGTGAAAGAGCTCCCTGTCTTGGCCCCTGTCCTATAGAGCTGCCCCTTCTTCTTATTCCCCCCCTCCCCTTCTTCTTCTTATTCCCTCCTCCCCTCTTCTTATTCCCTCCCCTCTTCTTATTCCCTCCCCTCTTCTTATTCCTCCCCTCTTTTTATTCCCCTCTTCTTATTCCCCTCCCTCCCCTCTTCTTATTCCCCCCTCATCTTATTCCCCC
>OW240916.1:291506769-291544713 GCA_933207985.1 Pelobates cultripes | reverse complement strand
CTGCCGCTACCGCGGACCGGAGTGCAGCTCGGCCACGCTACAGGGGAGGGAGGGGAGAAGCTGCAACCGCCCGAGCGCTCTTAACAGAGCGCTCGGGTGGCTGCAGTATTTAAAGGGCCGGCCCAGGAACACGGCCAGCCCCCAGGTGCCGCGGCCCACCGGGAAATTTCCCGGTATCCCGGTGGGCCAGTCCGGCCCTGGTTGTGTGTGAGGGTAATCGATCTGAGATCAGCCCGACTAGTGGCACTGCTAGTAGGAGGAGAGTGGAGAAAAAAAAATAATTACAATATTATCTCACTTTTTCCTTGTGCAAAGCTTGTGTTATTCTTAAACTTATCACTCTTTCCCTTGCCCCTAACTTTATTTTCCTTCCTATCTAGGTATGTGCCTTTCTATGTTTTATAACTTCCATTAAAGCAGGGGTTCTCAATCCAGTCCTCAAGGACCCCCTAACAGTCCAGGATTTAGTGATTACCTGGGTGTGTCTAAGGTGTTTATAAAAAGAAAATAAACACCTTAGACACACCCAGGTAATCCCTAAATCCTGGACTGGTAGGGGGTCCTTGAGGACTGGGTTGAGAACCCCTGCATTAAAGGATCACTATAGTGTCAGGAAAACAAACTCGTTCTCCTGACACTATTTAACCCTTAGGTCCCCCAATCCTCAGGGCCCCTCTCCCTTGGCGCTGAAGGGCTCCCTCGGCGCTGATGACCGCTCCTCCCGAGTGGAGCGGATTGCATTTGCGCGGGAGGAGCACATGCTTTCCTATGGACGTTTTGCACACTGAATGCGATTTTCGCATCCAGCGTCACAGAAGAGCCTCTAGCGGCTGTCAGGAAGACAGCCACTAGAGGCTGGATTAACCCTGCAATGTAAACATCTGAAGGATTAAAACCTGGGGGGGCCTGGCACTCAGACCACTTCATTGAGCTGAAGTGGTCTGGGTGACTATAGTGTCCCTTTAAGTATAACTTTTTCCGTGTGTCTTAATTTGTTTCCTTCTTATTGTTGTGATCCTAGTAAGGATAATTTTCCTTCAGTTTGTGCATTAATTATTTTGTTAAGTGCCTGCTTGATTAAATTTTTAATATGATCTATAATTCTTTATTTTTATTTCTTTGTTTCCCCATAATTCCTAATTTACTATTATTAATATTACCCCATAGCTCCTTATCCCTAGTGATAATAAACAAAAAAAACACAAAAATATTTTCTCTTAATTAGGAGGTTGAATGCCACCAATAATTTTCTCTTTATTTTTCCCCCTCCCCCACCTCTTCTTCCTCTCCTTTTCCGTTTCTTTAAATATTTGGAACATCCTGATTTGTTGACTAATGGCTGGGACTGATTCCGATTTTTATTTTACCAGCTTTTCAGGTCTTCTGCACTATTGATGTAGGTGAGATTCCCTTCGTGTGATATTATTCCCTTCGATTATTAATATTGTTCTGTCTCAGAATTGGTGTGCCTTCAAAAAAGATTTTCCTCTTTTGTCTGGTTGGCCATGACAAATCCTGGAATATTTTTAATGTTTCATATTCTTCTGTGCATTCATTACTTCCAATGGCTCTCAGAATTTGTGTCTTAATTTTAGAGGAGGCACATCATATCATTACATCCCTTAGGAGATGTTCTGGGACACCTTTAGGTTTATTTACTCGGTGGCATATTTCCATCATAGGGATTCTGGGGTCGCAGTCAACCTTCAGGTGTTTAAAAAATTCCTGTATGGTTAATGTATGGTTCCAGATTTTTTAGATTTATTTGTTCTGGTACTCCTCTAATTCTTAAATTGTTCCGTCTTGAATGGTCTTCTAGATCTATCAATTTGTCAGCCATCTTTTTCTCTAGTGCCAGGTGTTCTTCTTTGTGGGCGTTTTCCTTGTGTTCCAGCCCATTAGATTTTTCTTCTATTCCTAGGAATCGTTGGATAAGAGTCAGCAGTTCTTTCTTGATGTCTATAGTATTAGCTTGAATTTCCCAAATTGTGTGTCTAGGTGTCTAAGTAGGTAGTCATATTCACTTCTTCCTTTTCTTTGACTTGATTCTTGGTTTTCCTCCATTTGTACTTTGTTAATACCTTCTTCTAAAGGGATATTAGAGAGAATCGATTCCTCCAGGTTCGTTTAATTAATTGTTGGATTTGGTGAAAAAAGGACAGGTGTTTTTCCTTTTTTTTTTATGCTTGCCATTTGTGTCTTTTTTGTAGCCATTTTTTTATAGTTTGAATTCAATCAAGTATTTGTTTCCTATAGATAATATGATCTTTAGGCTATTGCTGTCTTTACTTTTCTGTGTATTAATCTTTAGTGTCTTTAATACAAAGAAAAGTAATTAATAAATTAATAATTTTTCAACCTAAATCCTTCTCTTCTACACCCTCACCTCTCTGTCCTGGTACACCTTTATAGGGGAGGGGTATTTATGCTTAAATAGCAGGAATTAGGGAGAGGTGCCAGGTGTTGTGGTAATATGACACAAAAAAGTTAAAGCACCAAGTAGAAAGGTAATCTTTAGATCAATTATTGCCCTTTGTGTGCTCCCCTCTATTTTGCCCTCCACTTTCACCTTCCTCTTAGGGGTCCATTTGCTTTATACTAGCCCCTGCATTATACACTGACAGTGAATGCATAAAATATTGTGTCTACTAAGCCCTGCAATGTAACTTAACAGTGTGTACAAACAAATAAATGGCAATTGGCACTATCCACCATGGTGACCGCCTGCTGCTCTGTCCGATGCGTCATATGTCTCCCTGCTCCTTCATGTGGCACCCGGTCCTCACCTCACAGTGCTCCGAGAGGCACCCTGGGTAGCGCCGCAGCTTAGTCGGGACAAGTCCTTTCCCTCTATCAGGCTCCCTCACTCGCTCCCTCAGCCAGTTTCCACGAGGACGCAGCAGAACGTGCTACGCCATCTCGCTCCGCCCCCTAACTCTGTGACATTATTAGAATATCGTCTAGATATATTATCATTCTTACTCCTCTGCTTTGAAGAAGGGATATTACTGGTTTGAGTAATTTGTTGAAACACCAAGGTGCAGATGATAAACCAAAAGGCAATTATTATGTTATTATTTATATAGTGCCAACAAATTCTGCAGCGCTTTACAGTGCAATGATTTGAATTGCCATTTCTTCCCTTCCCATATCAACTGTAAATAATTCTGACAAGAGTGGTGAATAGGTACTGTGATGTACGCATCTTCCAAATCTATTTTTATCAACCAGTCGTTGAGTATTAAATACCCCCTATCTTGAAATGATGGTATGTGACAAAATTGTTTAGATATTTTAAATGTATGACTGGTCTGTGACCAGCATCCTTCTTTTCTTACCAGGAATATATTGCTTATGAAACCTGGACTGTTCATGGGACCCTGGACAATGGCATTTTTTGAAAACAAATTTAGTATTACTCAGGGCCGGACTGGGGATACGAAGCAGCCCTGGAAAAAAATCTATGCCAGCCCTATAAGTCATTGTGCTATATATATATAGGC
This sequence comes from Pelobates cultripes, assembly GCA_933207985.1. Taxonomy (NCBI): domain Eukaryota; kingdom Metazoa; phylum Chordata; class Amphibia; order Anura; family Pelobatidae; genus Pelobates; species Pelobates cultripes. Next base: position 291,541,210 of record OW240916.1, on the reverse strand, counting down.
AATTGAAATAGTTGGCTGCATGCTCGGATTTCCTTAAAACGTAACTTTTATTGAAATATTTAAGAGAAGATCAACGTTTCAGTCCATCTTGTGGACTTTCATCAGGATCATGACGAAAGTCCACAAGAGGGACTGAAACATTGATATTCTCTTAAATATTTCAATAAAAGTTATGTTTTAAGGAAATCTGAGAGTGCAGCCAACTATTTCAATTGCCTGGATACTGGAGCCCTGGTGATGCACCCGGTCACACAACTTTGAAGCCTGAGTGCAAGGTACAACAGCTTTTATATTTATATATACAGTTGCAAGAAAAAGAAAAAGTATGTGAACCCTTTGGAATTATATGGATTTCTGCACAAATTGGTCCTAAAATGTGATCTGATCATCATCTAAGTCACAACAATAGACAATCACAGTCTACTTAAACTAATAACACACAAAGAATGAAATGTTGCCATGTTTTAATTCAACACACCATGTAAACATTCACAGTGCAGGTGGAAAAAGTATGTGAACCCTTGGATTTAATAACTGGTTGAACCTCCTTTGGCAGCAATAACTTCAACCAAACGTTTCCTGTAGTTGCAGATCAGACGTGAACAATGGTCAGGAGTAATTCTTGACCATTCCTCTTTACAGAACTGTTTCAGTTCAGCAATATTCTTGGGATGTCTGGTGTGAATCGCTTTCTTGAGGTCATGCCACAGCATCTCAATCGGGTTGAGGTCAGGACTATGACTGGGCCACTTCAGAAGGCGTATTTTCTTCTGTTTAAGCCATTCTGTTGTTGATTTATTCTATGCTTTGGGTCATTGTCCTGTTGCAACACCCATCTTCTGCTGAGTTTCAGCTGGTAGACAGATGGCCTTAAGTTCTCCTGCAAAATGTCTTGATAAACTTGGGAATTAATTTTTCCTTTGATGACAGCAATCTGTCCAGGCCCTGACGCAGCAAAGCAGCCCCAAACTATGATGCCCCCACCACCATACTTCACATTTGGGATGAGGTTTTGATGTTGATGTGCTGTGCCTTTTTTTCACCACACATAGTGTTGTGTGTTTCTTCCAAACAACTCAACTTTGGTTTCATCTGTCCACAGAATATTTTGCCAATACTGCTGTGGAACATCCAGGTGCTCTTGTGCAAACTGTAAACGTGCAGCAATGTTTTGTTTGGACAGCAGTGGCTTCCTCTGTGGTATCCTCCCATGAAATCCATTCTTGTTTAGTGTTTTACGTATTGTAGGTTCACTAACAGGGCATTTGCCAGTGACTTTTGTAAGTCTTCAGCTGACACTCTATGATTCTTCTTCACCTCATTGAGCAGTCTGCGCTGTGCTCTTGCAGTCATCTTTACAGGACGGCCACTCCTAGGGAGAGTAGCAGCAGTGCTGCACTTTCTCCATTTATAGACAATTTGTCTTACCGTGGACTGATGAACAGCAAGGCTTTTGGAGATACTTTTATAACCCTTTCCAGCTTTATGCAAGTCAACAATTCTTAATCGTAGGTCTTCTGAGAGCTCTTTTGTGCGAGGCATCATTCACGTCAGGCAATGCTTCTTGTGAAAAGCAAACCCAGAACTGGTGTGTGTTTTTTATAGGGCAGGGCAGCTGTAACCAACATCTCCAATCTCATCTCATTGATTGGACTCCAGTTGGCTGATATCTCACTCCAATTATCTCTTGGAGATGTCATTAGTCTAGGGGTTCACATACTTTTTCCACCTGCACTGTGAATGTTTACATGGTGTGTTCAATAAAAATATGGCAACATTTCATTCTTTGTGTGTTATTAGTTTAAGCAGACTGTGATTGTCTATTGTTGTGACTTAGATGATGATCAGATCACATTTTATGAACAATTTGTGCAGAAATCCATATCATTCCAAAGGGTTCACATACTTTTTCTTGCAACTGTATATATATATTATTGATACATTTCTTCTTTCAGGGTAATTAAATTATACAGTAAAGCATACTCACACACAGACACAGACAATCTTACTGATGCACACAAATAGGCTCATTGACAGACAGACAATCTCAATGACACACACAGACAAGGTTAGTGGCACACACACAAATTTAGTACAGACAAAATCTGATACACACACACAAGCTTACTACAGACAAGCTCACTGTCACACACACGCTCATTACAGACAAGCTCACTGATGCGCACACACTCTCCCTACAGACAAGCCCATTGACACACATATGCTCCCTACAGAAGAGCTCACTAACACACACATTCACTACAGACAAGCTCACTGACACACACATGCTCACTACAGACAAGCTCACTGACACACATATGGTCACTACAGACAAGCTCACAATCACACTCATGCTTACTACAGACAAGCTCACTGTACACACATGTTCACCACAGACAGGCTCCGACACACCCATGCTGCTTACAGACAAGCTCACTAACAGATTCACTACAGACAAGCTCACTGACACACACATGCTCACTACAGACAAGCTCATTGACACATATATGATCCCTGAAGACAAGCTCACTGATACACATACAAGCTCACTCACTAGCAGGCACACACACACACACACACAAACTCACTAGCAGGCGCACACACACACAGAGGCTCTCTCACTAGCAGATGCACGCACACACACACACAGAAGCTCGCTCGCTCACTCGCAGATGCACACACAAAGACATCCACACACACAGAGGCAGACAGTCACTAACACCGAGGCAAACATCCACACATACAGAGACAGGCAGACAGCCACACACATACACAGGCAGACAGTCACACACACAGTCACACACAGGCAGACAGTCACACACACAGGCAGTCACACACACACAGTCACACACAGTCAGTCACACACACACACACACACACACACAGTCAAACACACAGGCAGACAGTCACACACACACACACACACAGTCACACACACAGGAAAACAGTCAGACACACACAGGCAGTGTCACACACAGGCAGTGTCACACACACACAGGCAGTGTCAAATACACACACAAACACACACTGGCAATCACACATAGACACATTGTCCTGCTTCTTACCTCCACATCCCTTGGAGCTCCTGGAGGTTGGTTGTTGGGGAAGCAGGGACTCCTTCCTGCTTCCCATGCTGCAGTTACCAGGGTCTCTGCCGCACGCTAGCTCCGCCCCACCACACGCTAAGCTCCGCCCCACTGCACGCTAGCTCCGCCCCAGCCGCTTTTTTTTTATTTATGATCCCGGCCGGCCATGTGAGCCGTGCCGGCCGCCTGGGTCCCCCTGCTCCCATGGGGCTCTGTGCGGCCGCACAGCTCACATATGGCCGGCCGGGATAACAGGAGCCTGACCAATGATAAGGGCTGTCAGCCGAGCCACAGGTGCCGCGGCCCACCGGGAAATTTCCCGGAATCCCGGTGGGCCAGTCCGGCCCTGGTATTACTTGATGTACCAGAGTACGGAACTCAGAACGGTGTTTAAAATATCGTCATTGTTTGTGATCTGACTCCAAACATGGAAATAGTGAATGAGCCTGCTTCCTAACCTTTCTTGGGGAGAAAGGGGAATTTCCATACTCACCAGATGATGATCTGAAACAAGACATTCCTCGATGTCCTCTGGATCTCCATAGTCTGCCACAAAGAGGGAAGAATGGAGATGTTTGTTGTGTATTGAATGAGGGTCTGTTTGCTTGGTATGTGTTAATTGGAACCTGTCTATTATGGTGGAAGCAGCTGGAAGAATGCTTCTGTTCCTCTACCAGCCCTTGTGAAAACCTTAGGGTTGAAAACTTTCTTTAGTGAGGTCTAAACCTTATCTAATGAACTAAAGAGGTTGACATATTTATGTCTTTAATAAAAGACTCTCCAAACAGGAGACCTTCTGCCGCTGGTCCTGTTCTGAAGTGGCTAGGTTTGTTAATTGCGGATCAATTTTCAAAATAATTGATCTGCAGTGGTTAGAGCTGTATTTGAATTTCCCAGAAAACACACAATTTATTGTGTCTATCCTCTAAGGATATCAATACTTATGGCATTCCCAGAAGCAGCAGCTTGCTCTAGAATTTAAAAAATGTTTGCAACTGGACCAGAAATATCAATTAATTTATCCTGACAGGATTTTAAGGGCCTGTCGAGTCCTTCGTTAGGATTCTTCCCTGATTTTGTAAGGAATTGTACCAAAGTAGGGTCTAAATCTGTCACGGTGCCTAATCGGCACCTTAGTGTGACTGCACCAGATCGGTACAGTCACACTATCGCAGTGCCCGATCAGCACCACGATGTGATCGCATCTGATCAGTACGATCACACTATAGGAGGGAGAGGCTACTCACCTTACATCCAGAGCCTTTCCCTCCGTGCAGTTCTCAATACAGAGGCCAGGTCCAGCGTTAGGAAGGCCGCTGACCGCTGCAAGGCGGCGCTATATAATAACGCCGCCTACAATGACGTCACTAGTGAAGTGAACGTTCGTGCAGCATCATGTTTTCGACTTGCACGCACGTTCTGGGGTCATGGGACCCAAAACAGCCAATAGCAGGGTTTACTGGGTTATTTAAACCCAAACCTGCAATGGTTCAGTGCCCTGTCGTGGTTTCCATCCTGTTGGTTATTTAAGAGCGCGTTCCTGAATCTGTTTTTTGGTTATTGATCTTGGCTTGGCTTGACTTTCCATATTTCTGGTATCCCTGACCCTTTGGTTTTGTTCTTATCATATTTGTTCCTTTCTGTAATCCTGACCTCGGCTCATGACTGTTTTTTTCTATTACGTTAAATCCGGCCATTCAAAGGCCCGGTAATACATTTTTACGGTTTGTCTTTGTTACCTGTTTTACTTAATTCTGCATGCTGGGCCACTGGTTCATCCTGACAAAATCAATCGACTTTGTCTTTTTTAGACAAAGTCGGTCTGTGGCACTCAGCCCTCAATTTCTTTTCTGGTTGCTTGGTCAAGGGATTTCCATAACCATAATTGAGGATATTTGGCCACATAAGCCATAGGTACTTATTCGGTTGAACAGGGTCGTCTTATATGATCAGGATTAAATAAAGGTTTCCTTGAAATATCTGTAATGATGTTTTCATCATCTATCTTAGAGGCATGCTCAGGTTCCTCAGAATATGAGGAATAATTAGAATCAGAGTCTGCTTCAGATATCCCGTCTTCAGAAAATGAAGATGAATCATCAGAGGAGGTTTTGTAGGAGTCAGGCTTGCTCCTGTGCATGGCCTTCTGAGCTCGTTTGTCACGAGCAGATGGTCTTTTGAGTTATTTGCTCTTGACAAGTTTGCATGATGTACACATTTCATTATGGTCTTGGTCCTTCCCTTATTTAACTAGTTTTGAGAGCCAGAAGGGAGTTCATCAGGACTGTCAAAACATTGCTTGTGCTTCTGGGTGGCCTTTCCAGACCTCTTGAAACCTTGTGCTAAATTCCTCTCAGACTCTACAGGTGACCAAGACTGGTCAGAGGTGGTGGTAATTGTATGAGTTTGTGGAATAGGTTTGGTAAAATGGCTGATAACCTGAGTCACAGATTTAACAATTGCCTCTTGCATAGAGGACATGGCAATAAATATTGCAGATGAGACAGATTTACTGACAGATAAATCCACAATATTTTATAAAGAATCCTCAATCGTCAGCAGCACCAGGTTTTGGTGACTGTGAAGGAGTTTTTCTAAGTTCTAAGTACTTTTGAAATATCATACTATCCATTTTTATATACAGTGAGCACTATTTCGTTTTACTTTTCTTTCCCCATACTGAGGACCTCTAACACCTACCATCACCTATATCCTACCAGTGGGGGATCAACGCCACTGAATGCTGTTCCCTCCTGAGCTGGCACTAGCTCCTAAGTAGGTGACTAGGAGGAATATCATCATCATCATCATACTACATCTATTTGATTCCGTTTACAGTGTTACACTATTGGAACTTTTTCTCTTTTACACGCTTCCACGTCATCCTGGCATTTGACTACCTCAACACCTACAAGACCCACTGAACTCTTTCTTCAACAAACTTGGACTGTTTTCATCCATATACCACCTACCTTTTATGTGGACTTTTATGTTTTTATTTAAGAATTTTATGTGAGTACACTCTGATTTTACCAATTTTATTATATTACTATTTCCCTGTGGCGTGACCTACATTTTCTGTTTGTATATCTGTATTTTCTTTGATCGTCTGTGGGGGAACATCGTACCCTTAAGTTGCGGCCCACCTTCGAGTTTTAGCTGCCTATTGGTCACTTAGCGTTGATCCAACACATGTTCTATCCTATTCATGGTTTTTGTCACAATTATTGTATATATGTATTCCTTCATATTATGATATATTATTGTGTCTTTTCTCCCCAAGGGGGCGACTTAATACAAGTATATATAAAATCGTTTTAGTTCTCTTTTTAATAGACAATTCTGTTTTTGGTGCTCCTGGGGAACACTTTTAGTATTCGTATTTTGAGTGTTGTATTTTTTTTAGGGTTAACATCTTGTTTGGTAATGCCGGATGGTCATTTGAGAGTTTCCTATATTTGAGAACCTCTTCTATTTCTTTGTTACACTACAGAAATACATTATCTCTAATGTAAAACTGACTAGGTTCTGAGGTCTCTTTCAGGCAACTAACTTGTAACTCAGAATTATTTTATAAATATAGTATGTTCATGCCCTGTTGCTGTCATATTGAAAATAACTCCTTTTTCTTTTTGTTGCTCTTTCTTAGGTATTGAGCCTCAGAGTTTCATGATAAAGAATGTTCTTCAGGATAAATGCATCCACGCACCTCATGAAAATGGAAAGGTCTCCCTGGCTGCATGCAAACAGAATGTCCTTCACCAGCAATGGATTTGGGATTTGGATTCCGCCTCTATCATAAACGCAAAGAGCAAGCTGTGTCTCACAGTTCAGAAAGTTAGTGAATCGGCCTCGCTTAAGATGCAGCCCTGCAAACAGACAGCTCTTCAAGCTTGGAGCTGTGATAAAGCAGGCCACCTAACTCTTAAGGGTCACAATCTATATCTCAGCACCAACGTTGGCACCAAGAAGGTCTTACTCTCTAAGAACCAAGATAAGCACAGCAAGTGGCAGACACCATGGGATTCACCAATCTGCAAGGAATTTATCAAACCTACTATGGTTTATGAACCAAAAACAACCCTAAAACCACATGAGGTCACTAAAGAGGTCAACAAAGAGGTCTATGAACGTAAGTTTCACCAACCATCTACGGCAATCCATCCACCCACCTAAACCATCTCTTAAAAATTTGGATTTAACAGCAGCTGCTCATTGTCATATTTTTAAATTTGTAACTGTATTAAGCATCCATTATTAGCATTATTAACTGTATAATAGGCCACAGGAAGGCACATAGGACAAAGAAACACTTAACTAGGGACAGTCATGGTAATTAAGGGGTCAAACGGACATAGTTTGACGGTTACTCTTTTTTGGATAAAGGAGTTAAATATTATTGCTTAGCGCATAAACCTGTAAGATCATTGATTACCTTTCTGAGTTACAGTTATTGCAAATGTATGGCGGATTTCTAAGGGATGAGGTCAGGGACTATTTTTAAAGTTAGACTAATTGATCATGTGACACAGGGTTACGTTTTTGTGGTTAAGGCTATAGGACTGGTAGCACCGAGGGGTATATATGAGACCATGGCTTTGGGGGTACATTTTTATTTTCTATTTAATCAGATTAGGAATTAAAAACATTAGATTTTTCTCATAGACAATTATACTAAATAGGAGTTTAAAAGACAAGATGGTATACAGATCTTGCCAGATCTCTCCTTTCTTATCTATCACGCAATGGGGAGAATGCTATAATGTGCGATAAGTTTAACGGCAAGAGTTTACAATTCAGTATAATTTATTTTCCAATGATATAGTTGGAAGAGAGGAAGTGAAATGAGTTAGTCAGAATCATGGGGAGAGCACGATTATTATTACTAGCATTGGGGAAAAAGACAATATAGCAATATAAACAGACCAAGGTAAAGAGGGCCCCACCTGTGATCGGAGATCTAGCCATGTAAGCTCCTTTATACAGAGTACATTGCTGAGAGTGTAAGACAAATAAAAACAGGCTGTAGTAGTCAAGAAAGCAGATGATTGTGGCATGAGCACCTTGGCTGCATATATTGTTAGTTGGGGGCGGCTGCTAGCTATCAACACGACCACAATCATCTCAAACATATATATATTATTTTTTTTTATAATAATCCTTTTATCAAGTATTGAAAGGAAATAGATTTTTATTTTATTTTAAATTAAGTAAACAGTCAGTCAGACAGTGTTTGGAAACCGACAGTTAGTCTCTATGGTATTCCCTACTTCTGTGATTGGAGTGAAGTAGGGAAGACCATAGAGACTAACTGTCCATTTCCAAACACTGTCTGACCCAAGGTGCATGTATATGACTGGAGCATTCTGATGTGTTTTTCTCATTTTTTTTTTTTTTAACGTATACTTTATTTAAAAAAAATTTTTTTATTAAAAACAAATATTTCCTTTAAATACTTCATGAAAGGATAATTATATTAAAACTATTTTTGAGGTGACAATTGTTCCTTCATAATAAAATATGATTATACAGTACATTGCAAATATTAAAAAATAAAATAAAAAGAAATTAAGGGACTTTAAAAAACAAAACAAAACATAAAATGGTTTGCATAATTGTGACTCAAAAAATTGTCTAAAGGTATGCCAATAACATTAATAATCATAAACGTGTGCCGGGTGTACCTAGACACACCCTAATGCAGCCGGAGTGCTGGCTGCTTAACAAACCGGCAGGGATATCCCCACAATCAAGCCTTTAATCCCCCAGTACTGCCCCAAACCCCCTGCATCAGCCCATACTCCTTTAGCCTCTATTCGTTGCTGCAGCCGTATAAACCCTACATCAGCCTCTACCTCCCAATACTGCCACTGTCCTTCCTATTGCCCCTAACCCTTACTAGTCTCCCACTACTGCCCCTATCATTTGATACAGCCTCTATCCCTATCTACTATACCTAACACCTCCCACTAGCTATATTGGGCTAAGAGGCAGCTAACTCGAATCTCCCTTCCCATTTTGTACTAAATGGAAATCCCTCCACTTCTTACATGTGTTTCTTCTCATGTGTATTGTGTATACATGACTGGCTGTGTATATGTGTTTTTGAGAGTGTGTGTCTGTGTGTATATCCGTTTGTATGAGTGTGTTGTTTCTGTGACTGTGTCTGCATGTGTAGTACCTGTGAGTGCATCTTCAGGTATGACTGCGGGTGTCATTATGTATGTCATTGTATGAGTGGCTAGTTATGAGAATGAGTGAATAAGTAATTTGGTCGCTTGCTTTGAAACAAAAGCAGAAGAGTGCTGTCTCCTTTGAACATTGAGTACTTGCTCAATGTGAATAAAACATATGTGCATTTGAAGTGGCAAGTAAATTTCTGATTTGGCTAGTCGCTCAGGACCTGTAATTTTTGAGCTTTGCCTACATGTATATGCGCTAAACTCAGACTACTCCTGGGTGACAACAATGACTATAGTAAGCATCAGTTTCAATACATAGCATACAATCCCTATGCAGATTTAAATAACTGGAGTTTTTTTTTTAGTATCACTCCAATGACCATTAACGTGTAAGCTTACCTGTCTTGTCAAGGCTAACCTCTTAGGTGAGTCCTACGCTAACACTTCACCTTACTTTGAGCTATCTGTGAATGTTTCTGTATGTATGGCTGAATGTGTATCTGTGAGTGTGTATGTACTTATGTATGCTTCTGAGTGTGTATTTATGTGTGTATCTGTGAGTATGTCTGCAATCATACATAGGAATGTTTCTGAGTGTATGTGTGCATTTGTGTGTCTTGATGTAGGTATCCATAAATGTGCAATCATTTGTGTCTGTATCTGTTAATGTGCCTGTATACATACATATACTTATATACTGTCCTTATGTATGTATCCATATGCATCTGTGTGAATGTCTCTCTATGTGTCTGACTTTGAAAGTGTATAATGTATTTGTGTGTGTGTGATTGATTGTTTGTATGTGTGCATTTGTGAATAGGTGTACCTCCAAATGAACACTTCCATGACTGACTACAGTCTCTATATGTGTATACTTGTGTCGGTTAATTAGGACGTTTTATTTGTATTATTGAAATCCAAAAGAAAGTTACATTTGTAAAATGTGAAAATGGGCTACAGTGTCATATAATGCTCGGTTTATTTTATCTCCCAAGTCCTCCATGACAGCTACTCACACACAGTCACACACATAACTCACAGCTACTCACACGCAGTCACACACATAACTCACAGCTACTCACACGCAGTCACACACATAACTCACAGCTACTCACACACAGTCACACACATAACTCACAGCTACTCACACACAGTCACACACATAACTCACAGCTACTCACACGCAGTCACACACATAACTCACAGCTACTCACACGCAGTCACACACATAACTCACAGCTACTCACACACAGTCACACACATAACTCACAGCTACTCACACACATCAGCCTCTACTTATCACTCACAGCTACCCACAAGTCACTCACAGCTATAAACACATCAAGCCACAACACACACCTCACACACAGCTACAACACTTACAGCCACCCTACACATACACAAGACTCACACTCACTCCACACATCCACTGAACATTTAAATGAATATTCACATTACATAACATTAATGAAATGGGCTGAACGCACCTCTGCTAATAATAATGTTTTTAAGATAGAAGTGACAGTGATTTGGTAAATGATTAGATGTGAGGGACGAATCAGAGGCTGAAATCAAATAGAAAACCATCCTTGGCAGCAAACATGTGGAAAAGAATTGAAGGAAACCATCACAACACAATAAAAACAACAACACAAAATGTGAGGGCATCCAGTCCCACTAACCATTTCTACAAGTTAGAAACATCATATTCTTAACGAAGATACTTTGTAAACTACTGTTTGCTTTTACAAAGTCACGAAAATAAAGCAAGAATGACTCTTAATTATTCAGCACTGATGAGTGTTTCAAAATCCATATAGAAACAAAATAACCAGTGGCAACTGATGGCTCAACTAGTGAAAACTACCAAGCCATCACCAAGCTCCATTCCACCCACTGGCTCTGCTTAGGTAAAATGCTAAGAGAAACCCACGGGTGAAGACCTACATATCTGAACAGCACAGATGGATCTCCTTCTCGTTGCTCTGTTCTTTTCCCAGTGACTTTGATTTGTTTTAGTATCTGTACGTTTTCTGTGGAAATTTTATAAACCATTGTTTTTTGTTTTTTTTCTTCAAGCTAATTTCACCAGTACCACGGAGACCATGATAACTCTTCACATCACCCCTATTGTGGGAAAGATTGTTTCATCAACAGAGAATCCAGGACACAGTAACATGGATGACAATGGTGACAATGACAATGGTGAGAACCCTGCCGTAGAGAAATATAATGTTTAATAACTTTTTGGGGTTCTTTTTTACTTTTGTCATATGAGAATCAAACTGCATTTCTAGTAAAAAATAAAAATATAATAAAGTAAAAATAAAATAATGAATGCATAAATGAGCACTATATGGTCAGGAACACATACATGTATACCTGACCCTATAGTGTTAACACCACCATCTAGCCCCCCTGGTCCCCTCATGCCTCCATAAATATAGCAAAATCTTACTGTATTCAAGCCTGAAGCTGTGGATCTGCATGCTGTTTGCCTTAAAAAAAAAAAAAAGAGCAGTCTGTTGACATCATCAGAAGTGGTGTCCTGAGGCAATCACAATGCTGCCCCATAGGATTGGCTGAGACTGACAAAGAGGCAGATCAGTGGCAGAGCCAGCATGATTCAAACACAGCCCTGGCCAATCAGCATCTCCTCATAGAGATGAATTGAATCAATGAATCTCTATGAGGAAAGTTCAGTGTCTGTATGCAAAGGGAGGAGATACTGAATGTTTGGATGCATTTTAGGCAGCCATGACCCAGGTAGGATCTCTAACAGACATCTGAGGAGTGGCCGGTGAAGTTATCACTAGGCTGTAATGTAAACACTGCATTTTCTCTGAAAAGACAGTGTTTACAGCAAAAAGCCTGAAGGTAATGATTCTACTCATCAGAACAAATTCAATAAGCTGTAGTTGTTCTGGTGACTATAGTGTCCCTTTAATATAACCAGTACTGCAGAATAAAGGTAAAACAGAGGGAGAATTGTAAGTTTCAAGTTCTAAAAAAAGATTTGCTTTAATCTCAGTAATAAACACTTTTTAGAGTATATTTTCATTTTGGCATTAGATGGGTTATGTGCATTTCCTGTCTGTAAGGACTCCTATTTAAAAAAAAGACCATCCATTAACAGCCAGGCATTTCTTCTAATGAATTTGCATATACTATACTTGTTTTGTATTCATGGAGACTTAATCATAGGTCTTTTAAACACATGACACATCACTTGGATAAGAAATTTGAGGGGGAAAATATTTTAAAGCACTTGTGAAGATAGTTAGCTTTTTTCTTATTCTCACAACTATTTGTGCAGGAACTGTGCTTCCTAGTATATTTATAAGATGTTTACCCCAACAGCTTCGTGTTCCCTGATCAGTGATAATATACTAATCACATTTATACAGCACACTTTAAGCTATGCTATCACAGAGAGAAATTAGTTCATATATTTGCAATGTACTTTCATGACTTTTCACTGTAAATAGAGACATTGTGAGATAAGACCTCAAAGTCCAGGATGTTTTATTCCTTTTATATATGAAGTTAGATAATTGGGGCCTTTTCAATGGTATAATGGGGACATATGATCTTTCAGGTGTCCATGACCAACAGTTTTTGGGTGTGGAAGCAAAGCGAATTGAGATGGAATATGAAACAATTCAACATGGTAAGTGGCAAAATAATCAAATAATTCATTTAGGTTCTCCTTAGCCTTAAATCTTCCTTAACTTAATCTTAAAGTCGCTGCCTAACCTCCAGTCCCTTTTATCCTACAGTGTGGAGAACACGGTTTTACCTTCTTTACAGCACAGGGGGAAAAAAGCTGTGTTCCTGTTGCCATGACAATGTTCTGCATTAAAAACAGTGCTATAACGACACCATTTTAAAATTATTGCTTCATTAGAATGAATGGCATCAATTTTTAACGCAACATTTCTAAGTGAAAAATGTTCTGATGACGATGCTTGTAGGAAAATTGTATCGTTAGTGATTCCTAACCGTTCTATTGAGAATGATTTATTTATTTATAAAAATATTTTACCAGGATGGATACATTGAGATTTTTCTCGTTTTCAAGTATGTCCTGGGTCCACAAAACATTGCAATAGGATACGATATTACAATATAAAAACTATATATGTATATATATATATATATATATATATATATACACACACATATATAAATTTAATACATAACAGGTAATAAATATATTTAGAATGCATGTGAGAGAATTATAAAGTAGCGATAGTGTGATTAGTGATAAGTTTTTTCAGCACCCAAAGTTCAGGCCTTAGTAGTACAACTACCACACATACGTATCAGTGTTGGCCTCCCTGGATCACTTTTCTGGGGACTTCTCTGTAAAAGAACAATTCACAGTTTTTGGACCAAAGCAAACTTAAAGCGGCATGGTCACTTCACATGTGATTTTCATTATTTTAAAGTCAATTTGTCCTTATACATAGGGTAAACATAGATATGACTTTCTTACAGTGAATGTGATCTTTGGCAACAGACAGAGCTAAAGCAAAGTTCCATATCAGTTGTTAAGCTAATTTACCCCAATCCATTCATCAAAACTATCCCACAGAATGGGGTCAGACATTATGGAAAGAAGAAAACAAAATGGCGGCTTCCAGATACTGACATCTGGTTCTAGGAAAAAAATTCAGTATGTCATACGTACATTGCATACTTCTACCCAAACTGACTTACTGCTTTAAATAGCTGCCAGATAGGAATCACACTTTTAATGCTGACACTTATTAAGGAAAATACATTCTTAAAGAATGCTTTCAACGCATTACAGTCCTGAATGGCTCCCTATGAGGTGACTTCAGGATCGTCACGATTTCACTGCACCCTGGTTGAAATCATTGCTCTGGATTAGAACCCCAGGAATGTTGTCTATATTGTTTAACAAAGTAAACAATCCATAGGCGTGCGCAGCCTATTGTATAAGGGCGTGCACCCTAAAGCACAAACACACACGCTGCGTGTGTGTGTATATATATATATATATTTATATATATATATATACACATATACACACACACACACATACTGCTGTGTGTGTGTGTATATGTATATATATATATATATATACATATACACATACACACACACATACTGCTGTGTGTGTGTGTGTAAGGGCACTGTGTGTGTAAGGGTGCTGTGTGTGTGAGGGTGCTGTTAGTGTGTATGTGTGAGGGTGCTGTTAGTGTGTATGTGTGATGGTGCTGTGTGTGTAAGGGTGCTATGTGTGTGAAGGTACTGTTCGTGTGTGTGTGTAAGGGTGCTGTGTGTGTATGTGTGAGGGTGCTGTGTGTGTAAGGGTGCTGTTAGTGTGTATGTGTGATGGTGCTGTGTGTGTAAGGGTGCTATGTGTGTGTGTAAGGGTGTATGTGTTGTATGTGTGTAGATGTGTGTGGGGGGGGGTGCTGTATGTTTGGGTGATTGTGTGTATTGTGTGGGGGCCATTTAGTAAATATCCCCCCTCCCTTCCTACCTTATGCCTGGGAGGGGGGATCCTTTCTGCTGCTTCCATCCCTGGTGGTCCAGTGGAGAGTGAACTCTAGCCTGCGGGGCTAGAGTTCACTCTCGCGAGATCTGAGCGTTGCCACGGCAACGCTCAGAAACCCGTGAGAGGAACCCGGCGGAGCTACTGGCAAGAGCTCCCCGGGTCCTCTCCTGCCTCCCTCCCTGCGGGTCGGTGGAGAGGAAGGCTGAGAGCACAGCTGGCTCGGATAGTGCCAGCTCTGCATGAGCCGACAGGGGAGTTCCGAGGATTAGGGTAGGCCCAGGCACACGCCTATGAAACAATCCCTGTTTTAGTGATGAAAATAACTTGTTGCCCTTAGATTTTGAGATAATCACAAGAGGCTATATTTTATTTTGCCCATAGCACTTTTTTTTTTTTTAAACATGATAAAATAACTCCATAATGTCTTCTTACAGGAAGTACATGGCAGACAGTGATGTTGATCCTATGTCCATTTGCTTTGATGCTGGGAGGAATGATACTGGCATTAAACATCCGTAACAATAAGTAAGTATCATTTACAATTTGGGGGGGAAGTTACGTTTAAAGCAATGTTTATTGTGTCGCCTGAAGGTGCAAACAAATCCAGCTCTCAACAAGAAGAGACTCTTGTCTCATTAACCTCCGCACAAGTTGTTTACCTTCCAGAGCAATTCCACTCATCACGTAGGATAGAACTGCTAGAAATGCAGCCATAGCAATGCGGCATTCTAAGCTACTCCTAGAGCTGAGAGCAGATTAAGGGTTCTCTACGTCCCATCACCTTGGCTACTGTGCAAAGTTGTGATGGTGCTTAAAGTGGCCCTTTAAGTGCAGGATGATAAATGTACTGTAGATCGCCAATGATGACATTATTGTTTACACAATGCTTTTTGATCATGTTTGCAGAAAAAGAAAGCTACTCTCGGCCATGCCCAGTCATTCCAAATCTCTTCATAAAGGAGGTCCTGTGTACACACAGTGTCCCATCACTGAGAAAGTAGAGGGCTCCATGTGCACAGAACCAGACCCCCAAGCATCCACATTGAGACATGGAGAGATCCTGATTGAATGGAAGGATGGAACAGTCACACCACTCTTTGACCCCCAACAAAACTAACAAAGAAGCACAAATAAGAATAATCAACTAACTTTAAACATTTTCCAACATTGGCTTTTCTTTATGACCCCCATGAAAATACGTACAACCTGGACATATGAAAGATCATCTAAATATTGGAAAATTCTGACTGCAGAAAAACCAGCTGCAACCTTGTTATATGTT
Source organism: Pelobates cultripes (assembly GCA_933207985.1). NCBI lineage: Eukaryota > Metazoa > Chordata > Amphibia > Anura > Pelobatidae > Pelobates > Pelobates cultripes. The sequence goes on along the minus strand of OW240916.1, from coordinate 291,525,130 downwards.
ATAAATGTTATAGCGTGTTGAAGCACAGTAAGATATTACAGATCACATTTGCTAGTCACTTGTGGAATTCACTGCAGTACTTATCAGCCTAGGCCCACAACTACTGCAGAGCAATATTGAATAACGGACATAGCTAGCCTGGAAATAGTAACAAGAAAGCATCAACCTATGGGAGTTAAATCCCATCTCTCTTATTATAGCACAAGAGGAAGGCTGACAATTTTTGCCAGGGGGAATGCATATAAAACACCAAGATGTAGTATGGTCCTAGTCACGCAAAAATTGTGATGGATATGACTGATGAAAGCTGCTGGAGTTGTGAGATGTGGGAATATTTATGCCTGTGAACTCAACCCTACACAGCATAAAGGAGCACACGGAACAGACACACGGGGAGATCTATCAGTGTTCTGTTCTAAAAAATGGTCTAATGTACTAAAACTGTGTCAATCTCTATGGAAATCAGTGGAACCACCAGGTACATTCCATTGTCACTCATACTTTAAGGTCACTTATAAACACCTCCAGGAACATCGTACATTAACATCATAGTGTGGTTCCTTATTAATAGGCTCCTCCAAGCATCATGGCTGCTTCAGTGATTTCAAGTGATTATGGAGCTTGGAGTCAGTTTGTGCAGCATTTCCATTTTGAAACACTGCACATACCAAATCCAGGTGAACAAAACAGTGACATATGCCGATAAATAATTTGCAAATGTTAAAGGAACACTGTAGCGTTAGGAATACAAACGTTATTCCTAACACTATAGTCTCCCTCTCCCTCTGCATCCCCACTTCCAGAAAATGAAAGGTTAGAAATTATTTTTTCACCTGATTACGACAATCTGGGAACCTAGTGCGCATGAGCGGTGAGCTGTGTGCGCATTAGGCCTTCCCTGACACTGGATGTTCTTGTGCACAGCGAGAGGACGTCCAGTGTCGTTAAACTCTATAAAACTGCAGGAAGCCCCTCTGGTAGCTGTCTGGGAGGCACCCACCAGAGGCAGTCTTAACTTGTTAATGTTAATATTGCAGTTTCACTAAAATTGCATTGGTTTACATTGAAGGATTAAGGGGACCCAACCACTTCAATGAGATGTGCCTTTAAAGGGACACTACAGACCCCTTAAGCATTTCAGCTTGATGATGGGCTTTATGTTTGAAGAGTCTGTCCTCTTTTTTCATTTTACAAAGTGCAGATTTCAATAGAAATTGGTGTATTTATAAGTTAACCTTGTTACATCCCACTGACTGTCAGCCACACAACCGGTCCTGTTACTTTCTGGTTTACTTCCTGCCACTTTTGCAAGTTGTTTTTAGATGTACCCCAATAAAACATTAATAATGAAATGCATGTATGTTTTCACTGGGAGTATATCTACTAAACAGTGATTACTATTTTTTTTATTTGGGCAGCTGAGGGCTCCTTTAATTCAAAACAGCATAATTGGAAAAATGTATAAATATTGTGTTTTAATGTAATCACTGAATCTGGTGTTGTGGAGAATTAATAGGAGAGTTACAAAATATTGGCCCCAAAAAAGAGGAAAAACAAGTTAGATAGCTTTGCCAATTTGGTGGTACTTATATACTTTTAATTTAACCAAAAATTACTAGAAAATAACAAAATAAAAAAAACAGTAAACATTACAATGATGTTAAAATGATCATTATATGTTGAGTTAAAACATTTATTTACTGTATTATAGCACCAACATACTCCAGTGAGCAGTACACTATAGGGATAGGGTAGAAATAGTTTATTTTGGTTAAATATAGCCAATTTACTTTAATGCATTAAAATATTAGCAAAAAATACAATTAAAAATAAAGTCACTAACCTTTTAAAAGTATTCCTTAGTACACTACAGCTACAGGCAGCCCCCACACCAGGATGCAATGCAGCCATGAAAAGCATGTCATTCTAAGGGGACTGGTCTTATCCCAGTCCAATCAGCATCCTGATATCAGTTTACAGAGTCAGTTCAATGTTTAATGAACCAAGCTGTGTTTTAATATGAGAAAATATGCAGTTTGTGGCTCGGCTCGCTTACTCTTACCTTATCTCTGTCTCTATGTGAATATGCTCAACAACTTAATCCAAATAAACACAGTACATTTATTTGTTCTCTTTAAAAACACAAAGACTGACTCAAATTACAACACACCATCTCATAGCATGCAATGAATGAAATCACAGTCAAACATCAAGAATTGTCACAATGACATGACCGTTACTAATCTGGAAACAGACTGGTGTGATAGATATTTAACTATATCAGAGAATATCTGCACACTATAGAAGGAAAATCCTTCAAAATAAAAGAAGGCTGTAAAATATGCATGTAGATATTAAAGCAATAGTACAAAAGATTGGACTGTGCACAGGTATGTTGTCCAAGGCAGATTTTATTGGATAGGATAGAGCAACATTTTGGGTCAAAAAAAAGGAACCACAACCGTTTCTGTAAAATGAGGAGATTATGGAGCTTAGAGTGACCATTTAACTGCTGGAAAATGGTGTACATTGAACTTACCAAAATTATGTTTTGCACATTGGATAAGAGCACGGTATATGAACTATAAAATAAATGTTTTCTTTGTAGCTTAGTTCAAGTCTTTAGTTTTGTCTTTGACCACTAGATGGCAATATTTACTCATATTAAAGAATATTAAAAAACAACAAAAAAAACCTTTCAAATGTATCTTACCCTGAATTTATTTTTTAATAAGTCACAAATTCCAGCACTGACATACGCAAGGCTATCAATCATTTTCCTATAAGAAAATGTCATTATCCCACTAATTTATAAAGGCGTTTCACAATAGGACAAGTCTAGATCTACCACAGATGGCTCACTGGTATTACATGAAAGGCCACACACTTAGTATTACAGTTACCCATTCTATTTATCGTCAATCTGGTAACACAGGAAATGCATTTACTGAGGAGGGATGATAGCATTTACTATTCTGATAATTGTGGTTTGTTTTTGTGCATATTGCGCGCATAGCCAGTAAATGTTACCCCGAGCGAGAGTGAAGGAACTCATTTGCCTCTTTCAGAGTGTCCTGCAAATCTTTGTACCCTGCATATTTACACGCTTCAGGGAGAGACAGCCAGCGGAAATCTTGGTGTTCATCAGAGAGTTTAACCTCTGTATTAAAGTCTTTCAGTTCCGCCAGCCAGTAAATGACAGTTTTGGGCTTCTCGTTAACATTGTAATTTAATTCTTTCCTGAAGCCGTCCACAATGTTGAACTGGCTGGAGTTCAGCCCAGCCTCCTCCTCCGTCTCTCGCAGGGCTGTGGTCAGATCATCTTCTCCGGGGTCCACATGACCTAAAAACACAACGATGTGTAAGCTTTGGGTAAAGTCCAAACTTATTTGACTGGTGACTCTTGTTAATCTTATAATTAAGTTCATATTTTAGATTAAGAATGCAGTGATTCAATAGATGTAACGCCTCCTTACTGCTTAAAGGGACACTCTAAGAACTATAACCATTACAGCTTAGTTCAGTGGCTATGGTGAAAAGAGTCTTTGGGCACAGTCCCTTAGGGTTTATGTGCTAGTTGTCTGGAAAAATATTGGGGACATATAGTAGACTGCAAATGCTCTAACTGCTCATTAGTACACTGCCAACAACTGTCATCAAAATTTCCAACAATGCTCAGTTATCATTACAACGGTAAACAAAATAAAACGGGTCAAAATGTGTGCGTGGTGTGTGCAAAGAAGAAATCGGTCAGTGAAAACCAATTGCTTTCAGTCTGCAATTACCCTCTAAACATGTGAAAATAGAACTGAGAGAATGTGCAGGCAGTACTCATAACTAATGCAAGACAGCCTTCAACCATTAGGTGGTGCTACATAAAACATCCAGCCAGAATACTACGGTACTTCTTATTATAGAATACAATATCCTTTGAAGATGTACAGACAGTTTTGTCACCCAGGCTAACACACCATTCAGTAATTTCTGTCACTACTGGCAGTTATGTGTGGTTCTGTCTTTCACCACTTCACTTTTATTTTGGGGATATGGTTGGTCAATATCCAGGTCAGGATTTTCTTCGCATTGCATTACTCAAATTTGTTTTTTGTTTTTTTTACAATTTTGTAGAAAAAACCCTAAAGGAAACATGCATGTATATTTTTTGCATGTTTTCTTTGGTTTATATGAATAGCTTGCAAAAGCTGCAGCCCTCCCGTTTCAGTCTGTGCTGTGGAATACACCAATCTCATTGAGAAGCTTCTGTGCTGGCGCAGGGAGCATGCGCACACAATTGCATCTTTCCAAGGTTTCTTAAAGAACTCTATTACAACGCATTGAGAATTGAGGAAGTCAGGCAGGCAGGCACACTTTAGCTTAGCACACCTGCTGCTTCTGTTATATCTGTGGAACACAGTCAAGGAAATGATGCCGCTCCCAATTATAAAAGTGCTGATTTTATTGAAATTGGCACCTTTATAAACTGTCGCAAATATGCCAGACTCAGCAAACTGCAATGTTTAATTTGTCTGAAATGTTCCTTTAACTAATAAGTGAAATGTACTGCAGTCAATACTGAACAGCAATGTTCATGCTAAAATAGCCTGGCTGTAAATATAGTTTGGTTGGAGATTATTTCCAAATCAACTACTTTTACCTAAATTTTACATTTTAGTTTTCAAAACTACTCTCTCCAGCAATTTGCTATAACCAAAACTACTCTTCAGTAATTTGCTATAACCAAAACTACTCTTCAGTAATTTGCTATAACCAAAACTACTCTTCAGTAATTTGCTATAACCAAAACTACTCTTCAGTAATTTGCTATAACCAAAACTACTCTCTCCAGTAATTTGCTATAACCAAAACTACTATCTCCAGTAATTTGCTATAACCAAAACTACTCTCTCCAGTAATTTGCTATAACCAAAACTACTGTCTCCAGTAATTTGCTATAACCAAAACTACTGTCTCCAGTAATTTGCTATAACCAAAACTACTATCTCCAGTAATTTGCTATTATTCACCAGTACTAGTGCCAGTCATTTACTATAACCAAAACTACTGGCTCTATATTGGCTCAATTGCTGTAATAAAGAACATTTAGATAAATATCAATTTTGCTACTAGGGATTGAGCACACAGTGACTTGCTTTCCTCCAGTTACTTATTCCTACATGATAACCAGCTCAGAGAGCTAGATTGCTACCATTTTGGCTGTAGTAAGTGGCACGATATGTCATGGAAAATTATGCTTATTAGACAGACCACAGAAAACTGCTAATACAGTTATTTATGGAACAAGTCATGTAGCAGCGCCCTAAGATTAAGTTTCAAACTTTAATCTGTGTGGCACTTTAAATGAATGTGTGCAAAATGCAAGTGTGGGCAGTTCTGAATCTGAAAGAGAAACAGCACTTACAAAAATAAAAAAAATATATTCTTTAAGAGCAGTCTTCTTATAATAAATATACGGTAAGTCAAAATGTATTGACAACACTTTCTACAACTGCATTACTTGATTATTCACTAAAGTTACAATTTTGGGAACAGCAAATCTGAACGAAAATTTAGTTTGACTATTTTAGACACTTTGATTTCCAAGCAATTTATACTTTATTGAATAAGCCCATGCGTAGATGTTTTTCTTCTAAATCTGGGCAAATATATTTGATTTATATCCTGCACTTCTCAATTCAGACTTCTCTGGTAGTTGGGGAAAATTGTGAGACAATTGGGGGAGATTTATCAAAGTGTTCTGAAATGTTATGGTTAAATTACATCATTATATTGATGGTATTTATTAATAATAATCTAAAAATTGTTGGAATTCTTTACAGTAAATTACACCAGTTCAGCCAGAAATTTCCATTGCAAAAGATTGCCATATTCATTGTGGCAGAACCAGCCTTGCCACTGTCCACTGGAGAAGCCTGGTTGCTCGCCTGCTCCCTTTAGACTATGGCCAGGCATTTAAAACTTTTGATTTTCCCTGCAGAAAGGCGTATTAGTGCCTTTCTGCCGGGGTGTTCGGTAGATTCAATCTACCGAACAAAGTACCGAACGATCGACCACCTGGGAACTGGAGTGTGCCGTCAATTGACGACCCAGAAGCTGCAGTTAACCGCAGCTTAATTGACGAACGCTGGGTGGCCTTTGTTCGTTTGCGGAAAACGTGGCAGCGGCCATTTTAACTTCTGAATGGCCAGTGGTGTTCAGCGCCCAAACAATGGAACTGGAAACGGACACTTGTTTGCGCGAACACCGCTGAGCCGTTAGCCTCCTTACCTCTGCATTCGGTAATGGAACTGAATGACTGTTCATTCGGTAGTTTGACCGTATGAACAGCATCACCCCAGATAGCTATGCCATGGAGCCTATTCGTGAAACGAAAGACTATGGAAAAGACTTTGGCTCCATGGTGATTAAACTGTATGTATGTGATCTGAGCGCCATTCGGTAATAATGTGCTCAGATCTAAGCTATCTGGGGATATGTAGAATGTGTGTGTTTTATGTGATAAAGGTAACCGTATGTAATTTTATGTCTTTTTACTGAAAATTTGTGTAATGGAGTTTTGCCTCTGTCCTTGGAGATAATTGGATTACTTCCCAATTATCTCCAGGCCAGAGAGGAGGGATTGTGATGCATTGTGGGATTGTTGAAATGTGTAAGTCTGTGATTGGTCCTTTCACCCTTTGTGTCCCAGTCTTCCATCTTGTCCCCTAGGTGAGACCTGCATAAAAGCCGGACAGGTAGCCCCAGTAAACCAGATTCTGCTTGACCCTCAAAACGAAGTGTCGTCTCGTTCTTGGGGGGAATTGGATTGTATGCCGATTGCCAGGAGTGTAAGCTGATTGTATGCTTTTCCTGTTCGGCTGTTTCCAGTATTCGTGTGTTTCCGGTTCGGGAGTTGGAGGATTTGTGTAGTTTGCAGCTCGGGAGATTGGTGCTTGCAGTAGCTGTCCGTGCATCTGGAAAGGGGAATATCGCCTAACCGGTTTTTAACCTCTTGTGTGCAAAACGGTCCGTTACATTCATAAAGGCTGGAAAAATTCCATCACTCTACTTTTGGAAAAATTTATAAATCTGTTGCTGGAAAAAATATGTATATTCAAAAATGATGGGTATGGTGCAATAGAAGCAACAGATGGAAAAAGAAATCTGGGTAAATTGTGCCAAAAATCAACTGAAAAATGGATGCAAACGTGTCAACACAACAAAGCTCCACCAATGTACTGTCCTGCTGGACCTAGGGCAGGTGAAAGTGATACAGTATGTGTATATTGACAAAATGTAAATAACTTTTAGAAGGTGTAGATGAGGGAAAAACAGATCTATCATTCATAAATGCTGCAGAGATATGTCTAGAAATGGATATAATTAATTCAAGTCCTTAACACATCAAGGTCACCTTTGGGAGGGGTCCAGTGGTGGATGCCATAGGAAGTCTGCAGAAGAAGAAATTCGATATCATTCATGTTACAAGCTGGGATTCCTGATTTAATCTTCCTGAAGATGATCAAACCACAGGCTCTTAACGCCATGTTATTGAACCCTAAAAGTACAAGCAAACAGGAAAAAGAAAAGGCGTATTAGGGAGAAAGAGAAACTTTATATGACACGGAGGTGTTTCAAATTTTTTAGCTGGGCTGAAGAACACTACCAGCAGCCCATCTAGTAGTAGTCGTCATTATACACAAAGAATGAGTCCTCTCCGGTTGGAAGGGTAATCACAAGAAAGGGTGCAAATACATTTTGGGTAAGAACTATTAAAATGGCAGGAGGTCACTGAAATGGCATGGGAGCAAAGTTGTCCTACACAGAGTTGGAAAGCTAGGGACACTTGTGGGGAAATAGTAAGTGACACAGTATTCACTTGTGACACAAAAATAGACTAGGCCACTCACCCTCAGACACTCCATTCAAAGACATCTGTGCATTTCACACAAGAGCTACCATACAAACACATCCCTGAATTCAAACACTCTGACACAGTGCATAAATAAATTGCTGTATTCCCAAAAACAAAGGCACTCCTTTAAAAATATATCTCTGCACTTACATACACCCATTGACACTCCACACAAATAAAGTCCAACTTTTACACAACCTGATAGCACATACACAGGCACACAATCCACACTGGTCCTTCTCATACATATAATGATCCCGCACACATCGTTGCACTCACACAGTGTAACCATCCACGTAAATATAGACCTGCATGGACTCACACACACACTGACCATCCAACTACACCACTACATTCTAACATACAGTATTTCTCAATGCTAATACACACACACACACACTAACCCTATAATAATACACAAGAACATACACACTGATCCTTCAACAAAACAACAAAGAATTGACACACTGTGATGGGATTCCAGCATGGTTAAAATTTAGTAGGCCAAAATCTCCATGTGGCATATGTGTATGTTGTGTCAGTTGGTTAGCTACATGTAGCTAGGATACTGTCATCAGTGTACTGAGCATGTGCAGGAATGCAGGAACTGAAATTGCACTTATTTCCTTTGTCTTGGATGGGCCATGTGGTTTGACTAGATGTACAAGTCTATATTCTGCTCATTGATTGGTTAAAGGTATATGTGGGTGTAGCTATTAATGGGAGGAGTTATGTGCCTATATAGGGAGCCTGCACTATTGTTCAGGGCTCAGAACTTGCTGTATTTTTGGTGACATTAGTCCCTCTGAGTCCCGATCGGTGATCCAATAAAGAATCTCTTCCTTCCTGAAGAAACCTGTGTCCATCCCTCTGTGCTTTGCTTCCGTCAGTTTCTCCGGTATCATTTGGTGCATTGGCCGGGAAGCTCATCGTTCAACGGTAGCTGAGAGGCAGAGGCGTGAGACGGTCTATCTTTGCCCACGTTCTCTACGGCTGCACCCCTGAACTTCTGCGTGGACCTCCCTTCGTCTCGGCGCCACTGGTCTGTTGTCCAGGAGATCATCGGCCTCTACGTAAGAAGTGCTGGGGTGTCCCCGTCGATGAGTGTGAACTCAGGTTCAGGAACGAGGAGGTAAGACAACTGCTGTTTTAGACGGCAGACCCACTAGGGGTATACCGATTGTGCGGTAGGCCCAAAAGGGGTTTAAATCTGTGTATGGAATCTGCCCCCTCTGTCGGAGGGAAGGAGCGAAGGCGCACCGCTCGATCGAACGCTCTTTAGTAAGACCGTTTGATCTGGTTAGTCAGGCGGGGTCCTGTGTAAATAGCCCTAGCCGGACACCGGTGTCTTGTCTAGACTAGCGTTCTAGGGTGTATATTACGTTCGCTAGGTCGGAGGGACCGGGAGACTAAGCGGCGCCTGTGTAAATTCGGTTCGCTAGCTCTCAACCTATCTTGGCTAAGTGGGAAGGCGTGTAAATTTGGAACCCACTAGACTTTTGATAGAGTAAATAGACTAGAAGGGCAATTTCCGCCCTCTAGTTCGCTATATGTGGTGCTTGGGCAGTGTGGCTAACCAAAACGGGTGTATATAGTTTTAGGTAGTCTATTCAAGGTACTGGCCAATAGTTTAGTTGGGATTATTGTAAATGTTGTTAAATATATTGTAGTTGGTGAATTGGTTAACTTGTATGTCCTACTAGAAAGTTAGAGCTCTGCTGTCTAGTGGGAGTGTAAATTGTGTGTATAACTGTAAAATAGCGCACGGTACCATAACTACTGACATGTACCATAACCACTGACATTGTGTAAAAATTACTAACAATTGCTGTTTTATGTTATATGTATAATACCATAACTGTTACTAACTGATCTGTGACTTTAAAACTGTATTATAACCACTTACTAACTGTACCATAACCACTGACTGTAAAGATGAGGTTACTAGAATGTGATATAGTTGGTTAGTCAAAAGTTGATTTATAGTACAGATAATTGTAGAGATGAATTTGTTGAAATGTTATGTGATCGGTTAGTTTATATGGATTAATAGCGTGGATAGTTGTATGGTTTGAATAATAGTTACATTGATAAGTGTATAGTCTTTGGTGGGTTTTTGATTTAATTTCGTGTGTGCGACGTCGTGATATTGTTGAGCATGTGAGGATCCTGTGTGTGTGTTTGGGCCTAGTGACTGCGCAATGTGTTGCTGGTGATAAGGAGATTGGTGTGACTGTTGAAACTGTGTGTATATTTGTACAGCTTTTTGAATCAGACGTTCTGTTGAAATAATCTGATTCACTTGGCTGTTAGTCTTTTGTCTTGTAGGTTTAAAAAAAAAAAAAAAAGTAGGGAGTAGCTTGTCCTGGTGGCCGCATGGCCTCCATGTAGCAGTCTTCACTTAAATTTAGTGCAGAGTGTACATGTGGCTGTAACTAGTAGGCTGGAATTCTATGATCAGTTTCTATATATTGACTGTTGGAAACTGATTGTTGCCTTGGTGAATTAAACTGTGTCATATGGGAAACAATGTAGCCACATGGTGGTCAGAACTAAGGACTTAATTACAACTGCTTTGGACATCCCCTCCCCCCTGGCATCTGATTACCAACCCCCCAAACATCCTCCAGAGCCAGATTAGCCACGCCCATTTCTGGCTGGTATAATCAGTATTTGCACTCCCCCTGCTCTATTGTCCCCGCCTACCCACATACCTATCTGTTCCTGTGTTTCAAACTCTTGTATTTCTGTACTACCCCTCCCCCTAATCAATGATCAATGGTATCAAATGGTATATTGGTTTTTTTTTAGTTACTGGATGGGCCCCTCCCAGCTTTGTCCAAAATGTCCCCTTTTTACTAAACTACAAACTGAAATGTTTAATTTACCTTAGAACTAAACTGAAATGTTTAATTTACCTTAGAACTAAAGATTTAATCAAGCCTAGCTAGCAGGGTGGACAGTGATTAAAATAAGTAATAATAAAATAGGACATAATTAATTAAAGTCTATTTGTTTCATTTGACTTTAGGGAGGCACTCTAAGCCACCTACTGGCCATCTTCGGGAGTTACATTGATAATACATTGTTTATAACAGATAGATGTAGGATTGTTTACCCTATTTTAATATATTTATTGCTATAAGGTTTTATTTTATGTATAAATATATTAAAAGTTGAGTTTTCTTATTAGACCCATAAAGATTATTTTGATACAATTACCCTCTGGTGACACCTACTGGTAGGTTTTTGGTTTAACACTTTAAAAAAACAAAAAAAAAAACGTTTTTTCATCCACCAAATGCTGACTAATAAAATTATCTTACTACTCCTAGACTGGAATCTATTATTGGGCAGCCTTGCCGAAGTCCCATATTAGACACTGCTTGAGTCAAATAGGTTGTATACTCCCTTTAATCCAGAGGCCCCTGAAAACTTCCGAATGATAGACTCAGCATTTGTCAGCCAGGCCCAAGGTGATAGTAAAAGGAAATTAAAGAAAATTAGAGGGATTTGCAGGGATGTCCATAATACAGCTAATGGAGATTGCAAATACAGTATATATGAATAGGGAGATGGAGGAAGAACGTAAAATGAGGAAAAAGGCAGATATGCTAGCGGTAGCTATCTTAAGTGCAGAAAGACAGGGAAGTGAATAGAGGAGACGAGAATAGGCTGAGCAAGGGACTTTAAGTAGGAATTAATGTGCGTATTGTAGAAAGGAGGGACATTGGAAGAGTGAGTGTCCACAGAGAGAGCAGTATGAAGGTGATAGATAAGGAGAGAGAAGGGTACGAGGAGGTTATAGTGGTAGTTATAGAGTAAGAGGAAGTTTTAGAGGGAATGGTGGGAATAGTAGAGGAAGTGTTCAAGGAGACAGATACTATCCACCCACGCAGAGACCTAGAGAAAAAGAGGATAGAGATTTTGTGGGTCTGGCTGACACTATCATGGAAGACTATTGATACCGACTGGGCTCCATCCCACTTGGTCGAGCGTAGCCTATGGTCGATGTAGCAATAGGGGGAAAGAGAAGTTCTTTCATGATCGACACAGGTGCTGAACATTCTGTGGTGAAGCATTAGTTCCTATATATGCCAGAGTGTCCGATTCAACTTTTAGGACGAGATCTATTATCGAAGCTTTAAACTCAGATAACCTTTTACCTAATGGATTAACATCTCTCAAGTTTAAGGGATTACCAGGCATAATGGTGATATCGGTGCCGAGGGAAGAAGAATGACGCTTCTATTCCATAGTGACAAGTGTTAACCCTAAGAGTGATGAATCCTTACTTGACATTCCAGGAGTATGGGAAGAAAATAATCCTCCAGGACTTGCTCGTAATATCCCACCAATACATATCGAGTTAAAGCTCGGGATGTATTCTGTTAGCCTTTGTATGTTGTTCTTTTATCTACCCCAACAGCTGTAAAGGTGGCGGAAGTGACTCCTTGGATTCATCATTCTAAGGTTAAACCAGCAGCAGACTCTTGGCAAGCTACTCCAGATCCTGAGAATCCTTGCAGGATCCGGTTGAAGCGTGCAACTCAGTCGGAGTGACGAGGGGATATCGAGACATTCTAGTTAAAAGTCTACAAAGATCATCAAGTAGGTGTTTTGACGGCCATAATAAAGCCTGACCACCTGCCTACGTGTCATAGCCAGAGTATCTTGAAGGGATCTCTGTGAAGGAAAGTGAGGATCAGAAGAACAACATCCATGCAGCCCTCACAATCGGGAAGCTGAGAGGCCATCGCACGGTTGAAGAAAAATGAGGATTTCAGGAATAATGTGTTTTATTGTGTCTTAGTATTTTTATGATTTTTCAGGAAGGTAGGAGTACAGACATACCGAATTGCGATAGTTGCATTAAGACTACTAAAACAGGTAACCAAATATCCCAAACTCTCATCTGGCACTCACAGTATGAATGTAAAGGATCTGTATCTAAATGTAGATATTTGGATATTGATTATAGTGTGTGCAAGCCAATATCAGGAGAGTCTAAATGTTTTGATCCCCATTTCCAACCCCGTATAATTTGGTTGGTAATTCGGAATAGTAACTCCCAGGGGACATTAATAAATAGGACTGTGATAAGCACCATACATTCCGCGGGTATTCTACTATTTGATGCATGTAAGGCGATTTCGGGTAGTGGAAGACTTTGGAATGTATGTGGTAATCTTAAATGGGAATGAACTTATGGGTTTAATGATAAATACTTATGTCCCAGTAAAAGATCTACTGATCCTGATTGCCCAAATAGAGACTAACTTCTGCCCCTATTGGTCATGTGTAGGTTGGGCAACCTGGGAAAAACAGTGGATCAAGATATGATTATCCAAAGGTTGCCTACCACACCATACTGTAAAACTATGTGTGTAACCCCGTTCACATGACCATTTCCAATCTGCAGTAATTTATTGACAGGTTTGGAGGTCTGTTTGGGTTCCAAATATATGGCACAGGAGTAAATTCAGGAACAATAATATATGTAGGTCTTGAAACTGAGACAGTGGCAACTCAAACTCATCAGGTTTCTCATTCCTTCTATGAGGAGATGAGTATTGAGGATAAAATTCCCCATAATGTTAAGAACCTATTTATTGATTTGGCTGAGAGTATTGCGGGTAGTCTTGATGTAACTAATTGCTATGTGTGTGGAGGTACTAATATGGGAGACCAGTGGCCATGGGAGGCAAAGGAAATATGGTACCCTGGCTCTGAGACATATGAACAACAGATACCTTTCCAGTCTGATCATCAAGTAAGTACTAGAAGTAAATTGGAATGGTGGTTGAAAACCTCCATTATAGGTCATGTTTGTATAGCCAGGAAAGGGACAATGTATAACACGTCTGTGGGTGAGCTAACTTGCTTGGGACAAAAAGCCTATAATGTTAATACTAAAAATACTACTTGGTGGTCAGCTTCAAATGTCTCAGAACCATCTAACCCGTTTGCAAGATATGCCAATTTAAAGGACATATGGTTTGATCTATCCATCACATCTAACTGGAGAGCCCCAGCGAATTTGTACTGGATCTGTGGTAAGAAGGCCTATTCGGAGTTACCACAAGATTGGGAAGGGGCATGTGTATTAGGTATGCCAAAGCCATCCTTCTTCTTGTTGCCTATTGAAACAGGTGAGACTTTAGGTGTTAAAGTGTATGATGTGAATCATAGGAAGAAAAGGGGACCCATAGAGATAGGTGCCTGGGAAGATAATGAATGGCCTCCCCAGCGTATTATAGATTATTATGGGCCAGCCACGTGGGCAGAGGATGGTACCTTTGGTTATAGAACCCCTATTTATATGCTCAACCGCATTATAAGGTTACAGGCGGTGGTTGAGATCATTACTAACGAGACATCACAAGCGCTCAATCTTCTAGCGAAGCATAATACCAGGATGAGGACAGCAGTTTACCAAAATAGATTAGCCTTGGATTATCTTTTGGCAGTAGAGGGAGGTGTATGTGGGAAGTTTAACCTGAGCAATTGCTGTCTTCAAATAGATGACGAAGGGCAAGCAATAGCTGAACTTACAAGCCACATGGTTAAACTAGCGCATGTGCCTACTCAGGTATGGAAAGGGTACAATCCAAGTAGTTGGTTTGGTAGCTGGTATGAGTGGTTTGGAGGGCTTAAGGCAGTGGTAGGTGGAGTCCTACTGATTTTAATGTTGTGTCTACTCCTGCCGTGTCTTATACCCTTAGTAGTTAGGTCTGTGCAAAGCCTGATAGAAAATATAGCAGAGAGGAAGGCTGCTGCACAGATAATGGCAATTTATAAATATAAGGCTCTAGATCAGGGAGAACCAATGCAGGAAGACGAGTGTTGAAGATTCACATCATAGGATAAGTCTGGTCTGGTTCAAAGGTAACTTGTGGTGTATGCAAACCAAGGTTAAGTGATGCCTCAAGTAATTGTAAAATATCAAGAGGCATCAAAGGGGGGAATGTGATGGGATTCCAGCATGGTTAAAATTTAGTAGGCCAAAATCTCCATGTGGCATATGTGTATGTTGTGTCAGTTGGTTAGCTACATGTAGCTAGGATACTGTCATCAGTGTACTGAGCATGTGCAGGAATGCAGGAACTGAAATTGCACTTATTTCCTTTGTCTTGGATGAGCCATGTGGTTTGACTAGATGTACAAGTCTATATTCTGCTCATTGATTGGTTAAAGGTATATGTGGGTGTAGCTATTAATGGGAGGAGTTATGTGCCTATATAGGGAGCCTGCACTATTGTTCAGGGCTCAGAACTTGCTGTATTTTTGGTGACATTAGTCCCCCTGAGTCCCGATCGGTGATCCAATAAAGAATCTCTTCCTTCCTGAAGAAACCTGTGTCCATCCCTCTGTGCTTTGCTTCCGTCAGTTTCTCCGGTATCACCTATAGCCCCCTCCCAGCCCTCAAGTTGTCCCAATAGGCCCCTCCCAGCTCCCATGTGTCCCAATAGGCCCCCTCCCAGCCCCCATGTGTCCCTCCCAGCCCTCCATGTGAGTAGCGGAGTACTAGTCCTAGCAGGGACTCTTCTCCACTGGTTACTCCAAGATGAGCTCAGGAACAAGTAGAATTCTCCAATGGAACAGCCAAACACAGCAAAGTAATCCAAGAATCTCCCACCTCTCCCCCAGCAACTGGACGGCACTCAGCTCTGGGGGTATAACTGGTTTTAATGGAGCCATACACTGCCTTTTATGAGAATCCCCATGCAAGGGTTTCCAAATACACATTCCAGGGGCATTCCCCACTGGACCTGAGAGGAGACTGAGGCAAAGTACACAACATAATTACATTAACTCTCAGGTCCAGGACATGTACAATCTTTTTCACCCCAAAACATACATTTCTCCACAAAGTACCCCTCAAGTCCTATATCCCCAGATATACGCCACCGGGGTATAGTTTAGACCGAACGCACATGAGGTGCCTGCCCAAAAAAGTTCCATGAAATTAGGCTGTACGGTCGGTCTCTTTCGGGAGTATAAAACACATGAAAAACGAATACAAAACTGTTCGTGTATATGTTCATTATAAGTATCTGGTTCGGGAGTTTGCTCCCCACGAACACCACTCTGTTCGCCTGAATCTCCACGAATGTAACAGAAGGTGGAAGTCCCAGCAGTGTTCACTGTCGAGTGGCCGATTTTAGTTCCATACACTCAACGACCAAACACCGCTGTCCCTGTTCGTATTCCAAGATGGCCACCGCCAGGGCTCGAGTCCTGCAGGAACGCATGGGAACGGCGTTCCTGCACTTTTTCCAAAGCAGGAACGCCGTTCCCGTTACCTGTCCTGGAAAAAGCCCTGGTCCCTGCACTGAGGGGCCGTCACACACTGTGTTCCCTCTCCAGCTATAACTCTCGCGAGACCCGCGGCTGTTACCATGGCAACGCTCCGCACAGGCGAGTCTCGCGAGAGTTAGAGCTGGAGAGGGAACACAGCGTGTGATGGCTCCTCTGTGCAGCGGCTGCCTCCCTCCAGCATACCACCGGACCACCAGGCGATCTCCCCCCTCCCTGACAAGGTAAGAAGCAGGGAGGGGGGGGGATAAAATAAAAAAAAAATATAGACACATAAAGTTAAAAAAAATGCTCCACACACACATCATCCAGCACTCACACACCCATCATCCAGCACTCACACACCCATCATCCAGCACTCACATCCATCATCCAGCACTCACACACCCATCATCCAGCACTCACACACATCATCCAGCACTCACACACCCATCATCCAGCACTCACACACCCATCATCCAGCACTCACACACACATCATCCAGCACACACACACCCATCATCCAGCACTCACACACCCATCATCCAGCACTCACACACCCATCATCAGCACACACACACATCATCCAGCACACACACACCACATCATCCAGCACTCACTCACCTCATCCAGCACTCACACACATCATCCAGCACACACACACATCATCCAGCACACACACAATCATCCAGCACACCCATCATCCAACACTCACACACCCATCATCCAGCACTCACACACACATCATCCAGCACTCACACACACATCATCCAGCACACACACACACACCCATCATCCAGCACTCCCACACCCATCATCCAGCACACACACACACACACACACCCATCATCCAGCACTCACACACCCATCATCCAGCACACACACACACACCCATCATCCAGCACACACACACACACCCATCATCCAGCACACACACACCCATCATCCAGCACTCACACACCCATCATCCAGCACACACACACCTATCATCCAGCACACACACCGTAACCAGCATTCACACACACCCATCATCCAGCACTCACACCCATCATCCAGCACACACACACACCCATCATCAGCACTCACACACACATCATCCAGCACACACACACCTCATCAGCACACACACACACACATCATCCAGCACTCACTCACACATCATCAGCACTCACACACACATCATCCAGCACACACACACATCATCAGCACACACACAATCATCAGCACACACACACACCCATCATCCAGCACTCACACACCATCATCCAGCACTCCACGCACATCATCCAGCACTCACACACACATCATCCAGCACTCCTCACACATCATCCAGCACTCACACACACATCATCCAGCACTCCCACTAAACACCCATCATCCAGCACACACACCCATCATCCAGCACACACACACACATCATCCAGCACACACACACACATCATCCATCACTCACACACCCATCATCCAGCACTCCCACACCCATCATCCAGCACTCACACTATCTTGGGTGAGTTCCCACACTTTTTTCCCCAGGACTTGACCCCTGGCCACCGCCATGTGTTCATACATACAAACGGCGGCCACCCAGACACAGCAACAATATGGAGCTCATAGAAAAGAGGGACATTAGGATAGAAAAGAGGAACAAAGAGATTTGGGCCCAAATAGTGACTGCTTCTTCTAAATAGGAAAACATGGGAGTTATGTAATCTACATATGCTTATTAATAAATATTTAAATCCCATCCTGGCAAAGTGATTATTTGTGTCCTCTTTTTACAATGACTCCCTCAACTCACATGTAAAAGATTTATCTAGAACTGCACCGTTTTTATGGCATTCCCTTAATCAATCCCCTTTTCGGTAACGGTTGTACCAAATAAAAAGCTATTTCCCAGTTAAGGACACTATCTCACACAGCTATTACACATACTGATATACGTATTATATTAAGCTGTGTTTATGCATTATATTACATGATATATGTATTATATTAAGCTGTGTTTACGTATTATATT
Organism: Pelobates cultripes; assembly: GCA_933207985.1. NCBI lineage: Eukaryota > Metazoa > Chordata > Amphibia > Anura > Pelobatidae > Pelobates > Pelobates cultripes. The sequence continues at coordinate 291,506,903 of OW240916.1, read as the reverse complement.
ATATGATATACATATTATATTAAAGGATCACTATAGGGTCAGGAACACAAACATATATTCCTGACCCTATAGTGTTAACACCACCATCTAGGCCCCCTGGACCCCTCATGCCTCCATAAATATAGCAAAATCTT
>OW240916.1:291352434-291503276 GCA_933207985.1 Pelobates cultripes | reverse complement strand
GTGTATCCCAGAAGTGGTTTAATATCGCCTCCATACTCTGCAGGGTTGCACTCCGTTGCGGTTGGGTTGGTCGCTTGGTCATCATGCTTGTCACACTGCCGGCCGCCATTTTAGGTGCGCCTTGTGAGGGGCTGCAGCCTTGAGTTTTAAGATCAAGCTTGAATTGCTGTCTGGGCTGGTTATTTTGGCTGTCGAGTGTAGGCTGGGATGACCCCCACCGGCCCGGGGGGGGGAGGAAGGCGATTGCACCAAGGGTGTTGTGTGCGATGTTACCATCCAGGAGAGCGGCCGTCTCTCCCTGGCTCGGTCGCGCGTAGGCCCCATGTGCTTTGTATGGGTTCCCGGGCTATGTGAGTCTTGCTTGTGGATTCCTTCGATGCCCCCGTGTTTCCCCATCTCGTTGTGTGCCCTCTGGCTCATGGGTGAGTTTGGTTTCGGGATATTTATCCCTATTTGTGTCGCTTCTTGCAGGAGCTGATTCACAACACGTCTGATCTGCTTGGTAGTTAGGCTCCGCCCCCGTTATATATAATTTAAAGAGAGGCGGTAATCCTTTTTTATTTTCAATGGCTGCCATTTTTATCACATGACCTCTAACTATACTTTTATAAGAGCACCAGACCATAATGTCCGGTGTGCCTTTGTTTTTATTTTTTAAAAAGAAGAGATTTGTTATTTTTTTAAATTTCTTCTACATTATTTTTTTATGTAGTATAAAGTCTTTTATGCGCCACTCTTCACAAAAATTATGAAATTATCTTTGTATTCCACCATGATAGGACTATGGTCTGACCATGCTGACCATGCTATATCCTGTATATCTATTTTTTTACACGATATAGCATTGTCACATTTCCCAAGATACGATCTATTCTGGAGTAAGAGTTGAATGTTCTAGAATAACATGTGTAATCTAAATCGGTAGGATGAAATATTCTCCATATATCTCTTAGATTACGTTTGTTCAGTAAGTTTTGCAGTCTGTTCTCACCTTTTTTTCCTATTTTTTTTCTATCATTCTGGTTCTGTCTTTTAGAGGGTCAACTATGCAATTGAAATCCCCCATAATTAGTACCAACCCTTGTTTGATCTGCTCTACTTTTTAAAGCACTTTTGATTTAATTTTTATTGTAGCTTTATTTGGTGCATAGATATTAGCTAATGTGAATAACTTGTTATTTATTTCACATATTAAGATAATATATTGACCTTCTGGGTCTAATTCTTGATGTTTAATAATTAAGGAAACATTTTTTGCAAAGATAAATGCAACGCCTCTTTTTTTCCTCTCTAAAGCTGTACTTATAATAATGGGGTATCTTGATGAATTTTTTTTGTCTTCTCCTTGGATTTTGCCCAATGGGTTTCTTGCAGTGCACAGATTTGTACCTGATTTTTTTTTATCAGAATATCTACAATTATAGATCTTTTATATGGTGTATTAATCCCCCGGGCCTTTATTGAGATCAACTTAATTTATGGTTTCTTTTCAGTTTTTGGGACTCTCTCTCTCCAAGTATTACCATATATATATATGAAAAACAAAAAACAAAACATTTTTATTAGTATTTACACAAAAATAAGATGGGTTGATCCAAAACAATGGTATCAACCTAAAACATAACGTATGGCGGAAAACCCCCGTCATACAGTATCTCGAGTAATAAAACACATTACTCAGATATAGGTTCCACGTGTTGTGTGTGAGGGTAATCGATCTGAGATCAGCCTGACTAGTGGCACTGCTAGTAGGAGGAGAGTGGAGGAAAAAAAATAATTACATTATTATCTCACTTTTTCCTTGTGCAAAGCTTGTGTTATTCTTAAACTTATCACTCTTTCCCTTGCCCCTAACTTTATTTTCCTTCCTATCTAGGTATGTGCCTTTCTATGTTTTATAACTTCCATTAAAGCAGGGGTTCTCAATCCAGTCCTCAAGGACCCCCTAACAGTCCAGGATTTAGTGATTACCTGGGTGTGTCTAAGGTGTTTATAAAAAGAAAATAAACACCTTAGACACACCCAGGTAATCCCTAAATCCTGGACTGGTAGGGGGTCCTTGAGGACTGGGTTGAGAACCCCTGCATTAAAGGATCACTATAGTTTCAGGAAAACAAACTCGTTCTCCTGACACTATTTAACCCTTAGGTCCCCCAACCCTCAGGGCCCCTCGGCGCTGATGACCGCTCCTCCCGAGTGGAGCGGATTGCATTTGCGCGGGAGGAGCACATGCTTTCCTATGGACGTTTTGCACACTGAATGCGATTTTCGCATCCAGCGTCACAGAAGAGCCTCTAGCGGCTGTCAGGAAGACAGCCACTAGAGGCTGGATTAACCCTGCAATGTAAACATCTGAAGGATTAAAACCTGGGGGGGCCTGGCACTCAGACCACTTCATTGAGCTGAAGTGGTCTGGGTGACTATAGTGTCCCTTTAAGTATAACTTTTTCCGTGTGTCTTAATTTGTTTCCTTCTTATTGTTGTGATCCTAGTAAGGATAATTTTCCTTCAGTTTGTGCATTAATTATTTTGTTAAGTGCCTGCTTGATGAAATTTTTAATATGATCTATAATTCTTTATTTTTATTTCTTTGTTTCCCCATAATTCCTAATTTACTATGATTAATATTACCCCATAGCTCCTTATCCCTAGTGATAATTGTAATAGATGATTTACTGCAAACCAATTAGTTTGAATGACTATCTGTTCCTGTCCAAATTAAAGATAATAAAGTTGCGTGAACGCAGAAGTAAATTCACACTGAGACACAGAGTTCAGGTTAATGAAAGAACTTTGGAGAAGTTTAATGGCTTCTGTTTAAAAAGCAGGCTCGCAGGCCCTTTTAAAGGCATTATTACATCATTGAAGAAAATCAAGATATAGACAAATAGACATTGTTAATTGGCTTAGGTGCTAAGTAGTTAGTAAAATGCCCTCCCTACGGGGTGTACCATCTTAGGTCACTATCCTCGTCATGATTGTCTCCTCCAGGTTTTAGCGCCATTTTGTTAACATGAGGAGCTCACTCGACGGGAGGGGCCTTTTGGCAGCTATCCATTTAGAGTGTAGCCTGGCACTGTTAGTTTCTCAAGGTTAGGTTTCAAGGCTTTTAGTAAATACACATTTTATCAAAGCTATCATTGTAAGTGGGATGCTACAGTGTTTCACACTACAGGTGCATAATATTTCTTGCTGACATGCAAATTCTATATTCTATAGACAAAGCTTTCTTGTAAAACTATGGGGCCTCTTAGAGGTATAGCAAGAGGATTTAAAGGGGCCTTACAGATTTATAGAGGCCTAATAATTCTACAACAATAATAAACAAAAAAAAACAAAAATATTTTCTCTTAATTAGGAGGTTGAATGCCACCAATAATTTTCTCTTTATTTTTCCCCCTCCCCCACCTCTTCTTCCTCTCCTTTTCCGTTTCTTTAAATATTTGGAACATCCTGATTTGTTGACTAATGGCTGGGACTGATTCCGATTTTTATTTTACCAGCTTTTCAGGTCTTCTGCACTATTGATGTAGGTGAGATTCCCTTCGTGTGATATTATTCCCTTCGATTATTAATATTGTTCTGTCTCAGAATTGGTGTGCCTTCAGAAAAGATCTTCCTCTTTTGTCTGGTTGGCCATGACAAATCCTGGAATATTTTTAATGTTTCATATTCTTCTGTGCATTCATTACTTCCAATGGCTCTCAGAATTTGTGTCTTAATTTTAGAGGAGGCACATCATATCATTACATCCCTTAGGAGATGTTCTGGGACACCTTTAGGTTTATTTACTCGGTGGCATATTTCCATCATAGGGATTCTGGGGTCGCAGTCAACCTTCAGGTGTTTAAAAAATTCCTGTATGGTTAATGTATGGTTCCAGATTTTTTAGATTTATTTGTTCTGGTACTCCTCTAATTCTTAAATTGTTCCGTCTTGAATGGTCTTCTAGGTCTATCAATTTGTCAGCCATCTTTTTCTCTAGTGCCAGTTGTTCTTCTTTGTGGGCGTTTTCCTTGTGTTCCAGCCCATTCGATTTTTCTTCTATTCCTAGGAATCGTTGGTTAAGAGTCAGCAGTTCTTTCTTGATGTCTATAGTATTAGCTTGAATTTCCCAAATTGTGTGTCTAGGTGTCTAAGTAGGTAGTCATATTCACTTCTTCCTTTTCTTTGACTTGATTCTTGGTTTTCCTCCATTTGTACTTTGTTAATACCTTCTTCTAAAGGGATATTAGAGAGAATCGATTCCTCCAGGTTCGTTTAATTAATTGTTGGATTTGGTGAAAAAAGGACAGGTGTTTTTCCTTTTTTTTTTATGCTTGCCATTTGTGTCTTTTTTGTAGCCATTTTTTTATAGTTTGAATTCAATCAAGTATTTGTTTCCTATAGATAATATGATCTTTAGGCTATTGCTGTCTTTACTTTTCTGTGTATTAATCTTTAGTGTCTTTAATACAAAGAAAAGTAATTAATAAATTAATAATTTTTCAACCTAAATCCTTCTCTTCTACACCCTCACCTCTCTGTCCTGGTACACCTTTATAGGGGAGGGGTATTTATGCTTAAATAGCAGGAATTAGGGAGAGGTGCCAGGTGTTGTGGTAATATGACACAAAAAAGTTAAAGCACCAAGTAGAAAGGTAATCTTTAGATCAATTATTGCCCTTTGTGTGCTCCCCTCTATTTTGCCCTCCACTTTCACCTTCCTCTTAGGGGTCCATTAGCTTTATACTAGCCCCTGCATTATACACTGACAGTGAATGCATAAAATATTGTGTCTACTGAGCCCTGCAATGTAACTTAACAGTGTGTACAAACAAATAAATGGCAATTGGCACTTAGCTTGTGGGGTTATATCCCAGCTTGCAATTTCCATTTATTGCCACACTGGGTGCACTCTCCGAAGCCAGGCTCCCTTAGGCCTATCCACCATGGTGACCGCCTGCTGCTCTGTCCGATGCGTCATATGTCTCCCTGCTCCTTCATGTGGCACCCGGTCCTCACCTCACAGTGCTCCGAGAGGCACCCTGGGTAGCGCCGCAGCTTAGTCGGGACAAGTCCTTTCCCCCTATCAGGCTCCCTCACTCGCTCCCTCAGCCGGTTTCTATGAGGACGCAGCAGAACGTGCTACGTCATCTCGCTCCGCCCCCTAACTCTGTGACATTATTAGAATATTGTCTAGATATATTATCATTCTTACTCCTCTGCTTTGAAGAAGGGATATTACTGGTTTGAGTAATTTGTTGAAACACCAAGGTGCAGATGATAAACCAAAAGGCAATTATTATGTTATTATTTATATAGTGCCAACAAATTCTGCAGCGCTTTACAGTGCAATGATTTGAATTGCCATTTCTTCCCTTCCCATATGAACTGTAAATAATTCTGACAAGAGTGGTGAATAGGTACTGTGATGTACGCATCTTCCAAATCTATTTTTATCAACCAGTCGTTGAGTATTAAATACCCCCTATCTTGAAATGATGGTATGTGACAAAATTGTTTAGATATTTTAAATGTATAACTGGTCTGTGACCAGCATCCTTCTTTTCTTACCAGGAATATATTGCTTATGAAACCTGGACTGTTCATGGGACCCTGGACAATGGCATTTTTTGAAAACAAATTTAGTATTATTCAGGGCCGGACTGGGGATACGAAGCAGCCCTGGAAAAAAATCTATGCCAGCCCTATAAGTCATTGTGCTATATATATATAGGCAATTGAAATAGTTGGCTGCATGCTCGGATTTCCTTAAAACGTAACTTTTATTGAAATATTTAAGAGAAGATCAACGTTTCAGTCCATCTTGTGGACTTTCATCAGGATCATGACGAAAGTCCACAAGAGGGACTGAAACATTGATATTCTCTTAAATATTTCAATAAAAGTTATGTTTTAAGGAAATCTGAGAGTGCAGCCAACTATTTCAATTGCCTGGATACTGGAGCCCTGGTGATGCACCCGGTCACACAACTTTGAAGCCTGAGTGCAAGGTACAACAGCTTTTATATTTATATATACAGTTGCAAGAAAAAGAAAAAGTATGTGAACCCTTTGGAATTATATGGATTTCTGCACAAATTGGTCCTAAAATGTGATCTGATCATCATCTAAGTCACAACAATAGACAATCACAGTCTGCTTAAACTAATAACACACAAAGAATGAAATGTTGCCATGTTTTTATTGAACACACCATGTAAACATTCACAGTGCAGGTGGAAAAAGTATGTGAACCCTTGGATTTAATAACTGGTTGAACCTCCTTTGGCAGCAATAACTTCAACCAAACGTTTCCTGTAGTTGCAGATCAGACGTGAACAATGGTCAGGAGTAATTCTTGACCATTCCTCTTTACAGAACTGTTTCAGTTCAGCAATATTCTTGGGATGTCTGGTGTGAATCGCTTTCTTGAGGTCATGCCACAGCATCTCAATCGGGTTGAGGTCAAGACTCTGACTGGGCCACTTCAGAAGGCGTATTTTCTTCAGTTTAAGCCATTCTGTTGTTGATTTACTTCTATGCTTTGGGTCATTGTCCTGTTGCAACACCCATCTTCTGCTGAGTTTCAGCTGGTAGACAGATGGCCTTAAGTTCTCCTGCAAAATGTCTTGATAAACTTGGGAATTAATTTTTCCTTTGATGACAGCAATCTGTCCAGGCCCTGACGCAGCAAAGCAGCCCCAAACTATGATGCCCCCACCACCATACTTCACATTTGGGATGAGGTTTTGATGTTGATGTGCTGTGCCTTTTTTTCACCACACATAGTGTTGTGTGTTTCTTCCAAACAACTCAACTTTGGTTTCATCTGTCCACAGAATATTTTGCCAGTACTGCTGTGGAACATCCAGGTGCTCTTGTGCAAACTGTAAACGTGCAGCAATGTTTTGTTTGGACAGCAGTGGCTTCCTCTGTGGTATCCTCCCATGAAATCCATTCTTGTTTAGTGTTTTACGTATTGTAGATTCGCTAACAGGGATGTTAGCATTTGCCAGTGACTTTTGTAAGTCTTCAGCTGACACTCTAGGATTCTTCTTCACCTCATTGAGCAGTCTGCGCTGTGCTCTTGCAGTCATCTTTACAGGACGGCCACTCCTAGGGAGAGTAGCAGCAGTGCTGCACTTTCTCCATTTATAGACAATTTGTCTTACCGTGGACTGATGAACAGCAAGGCTTTTGGAGATACTTTTATAACCCTTTCCAGCTTTATGCAAGTCAACAATTCTTAATCGTAGGTCTTCTGAGAGCTCTTTTGTGCAAGGCATCATTCACATCAGGCAATGCTTCTTGTGAAAAGCAAACCCAGAACTGGTGTGTGTTTTTTATAGGGCAGGGCAGCTGTAACCAACACCTCCAATCTCATCTCATTGATTGGACTCCAGTTGGCTGACATCTCACTCCAATTAGCTCTTGGAGATGTCATTAGTCTAGGGGTTCACATACTTTTTCCACCTGCACTGTGAATGTTTACATGGTGTGTTCAATAAAAACATGGCAACATTTCATTCTTTGTGTGTTATTAGTTTAAGCAGACTGTGATTGTCTATTGTTGTGACTTAGATGATGATCAGATCACATTTTATGAACAATTTGTGCAGAAATCCATATCATTCCAAAGGGTTCACATACTTTTTCTTGCAACTGTATATATATATTATTGATACATTTCTTCTTTCAGGGTAATTAAATTATACAGTAAAGCATACTCACACACAGACACAGACAATCTTACTGATGCACACAAATAGGCTCATTGACAGACAGACAATCTCAATGACACACACAGACAAGGTTAGTGGCACACACACAAATTTAGTACAGACAAAATCTGATACACACACACAAGCTTACTACAGACAAGCTCACTGTCACACACACGCTCATTACAGACAAGCTCACTGATGCGCACACACTCTCCCTACAGACAAGCCCATTGACACACACATGCTCCCTACAGAAGAGCTCACTAACACACACATTCACTACAGACAAGCTCACTGACACACACATGCTCACTACAGACAAGCTCACTGACACACATATGGTCACTACAGACAAGCTCACTGACACACATATGGTCACTACAGACAAGCTCACGATCACACTCATGCTTACTACAGGCAAGCTCACTGTACACACATGTTCACCACAGACAGGCTCCGACACACCCATGCTGCTTACAGACAAGCTCACTAACAGATTCACTACAGACAAGCTCACTGACACACACAGGCAGACAGTCACACACACAGGCAGTCACACACACACAGTCACACACAGACAGTCACACACACACACACACACAGTCACACACAGTCAAACACACAGGCAGACAGTCACACACACACAGTCACACACACAGGAAAACAGTCACACACACACAGGCAGTGTCACACACACAGTCACACACACACAGACAGTGTCAAATACACACACAAACACACACTGGCAATCACACATAGACACATTGTCCTGCTTCTTACCTCCACATCCCTTGGAGCTCCTGGAGGTTACATAGTTACATAGTTACATAGCTGAAAAGAGACTTGCGTCCATCAAGTTCAGCCTACCTCACATTTGTTTTTTGCTGTTGATCCAAAAAAAGGCAAAAAAACCCAGTTTGAAGCACAATTTTGCAACAAGCTAGGAAAAAAATTCCTTCTTGACCCCAGAATGGCAGTCAGATTTATCCTTGGATCAAGCAGTTATTACCCTACATTGAAAAATTATATCCTTGAATATTCTGTTCTTGCAAGTATGCATCTAGTAGCGTTGAACATCTGTATGGACTCTGATAAAACCACTTCCTCAGGCAGAGAATTCCACATCCTTATTGTTCTTACAGTAAAAAAAACCTTTCCTTTGCCTTAGACGAAATCTTCTTTCTTCCAGTCTAAACTCATGGCCTCGTGTCCTATGTAAAGTCCGGTTTGTGAATAGATTTCCACACAATGGTTTGTATTGGCCCCGAATATATTTGTATAATGTTATCATATCCCCTCTCAGGCGACGTTTTTCTAAGCTAAATAGGTTTAAATTTGTTAACCTTTCTTCATAGCTGATATGTTCCATTCCTTTTATTAATTTTGTAGCCCGCCTCTGCACTTTTTCTAGTGCCATAATATCCTTCTTTAGAACAGGTGCCCAAAATTGCACAGCATATTCAATATGGGGTCTTACCAGTGATTTATAAAGAGGCAAAATTATATTCTTGTCCCGAGAATGAATGCCCTTTTTCATGCATGACAATACCTTACTGGCCTTGGCCACTGCTGATTGACATTGCACATTGTTGCATAGTTTGTTGTCTATAACAATTCCCAAGTCCTTTTCATGTGTTGTTATCCTAATTACGGCTTCCATTAAGGGTATCGTTGCTTGTGTATTCTTTACGCCGAAGTGCATAACTTTGCATTTTTCAACATTAAATTTCATCTGCCATTTGAGTGCCCAGTCCCCCAGTCTATCTAAATCCCTCTGCAGCAAAGTAATATCTTGCTCACATTGTATTGTTTTACAAAGTTTGGTGTCATCTGCAAACACTGAAACATGACTTTCAATGCGGTCTTCAAGATCATTTATAAACATGTTAAATAAAAGGGGTCCCAGCACAGACCCCTGAGGGACACCACTTGCCACCTCTGTCCAGCTTGAAAATTTACCATTAATGACAACTCTTTGTACTCTGTTTTTAAGCCAATGTTCTACCCAAGAACAAGCATTTTCATCTAGACCGATTTCCTTGAGTTTGAACACTAATCTATTGTGTGGAACTGTATCAAATGCCTTGGCAAAATCCAAATAGATCACATCCACTGCAACACCCTGATCTATACTTCTACTTACTTCTTCGTAGAACGCAATCAAGTTAGTTTGACATGACCTGTGCTTCATAAAACCATGCTGATTTTTGCTGATAACTATGTTCTTCTCAAGGAATTCTTGAATATTATCCCTTAATAACCTTTCAAATATTTTACCAGCCACAGAAGTTAAGCTCACAGGTCTATAATTTCCAGGCAAGGATTTTGAACCCTTTTTGAATATAGGAACCACATCTGCCTTCCTCCAATCCGAGGAATGGAACTTTTTCTCTTTTACACGCTTCCACGTCATCCTGGCATTTGACTACCTCAACACCTACAAGACCCACTGAACTCTTTCTTCAACAAACTTGGACTGTTTTCATCCATATACCACTTACCTTTTATGTGGACTCTGTTTTTATTTAAGAATTTTATGTGAGTACACTCAGATTTGACCAATTTTATTATATTACTATTTCCCTGTGGTGTGACCTACATTTTCTGTTTGTATATCTGTATTTTCTTTGATGGTCTGTGGGGGAACATCATACCCTAAGTTGCGGCCCACCTTCGAGTTTTAGCTGCCTATTGGTCACTTAGCGCTGATCCAACACATGTTCTATCCTATTCATGGTTTTTGTTACAATTATTGTATATATGTATTCCTTCATATTATGATATATTATTGTGTCTTTTCTTCCCAAGGGGGCGACTTAATACAAGTATATATAAAATCGTTTTAGTTCTCTTTTTAATAGACAATTCTGTTTTTGGTGCTCCTGGGGAACACTTTTAGTATTCGTATTTTGAGTGTTGTATTTTTTTTAGGGTTATCATCTTGTTTGGTAATGGCGGATGGTCATTTGAGAGTTTCCTATTTTTGAGAACCTCTCCTATTTCTTTGTTACACTACAGAAATACATTATCTCTAATGTAAAACTGACTAGGGTCTGAGGTCTCTTTCAGGCAACTAACTTGTAACTCAGAATTATTATATAAATATAGTATGTTCATGCCCTGTTGCTGTCATATTGAAAATAACTCCTTTTTCTTTGTGTTGCTCTTTCTTAGGTATTGAGCCTCAGAGTTTCATGATAAAGAATGTTCTTCAGGATAAATGCATCCACGCACCTCATGAAAATGGAAAGGTCTCCCTGGCTGCATGCAAACAGAATGTCCTTCACCAGCAATGGATTTGGGATTTGGATTCCGCCTCTATCATAAACGCAAAGAGCAAGCTGTGTCTCACAGTTCAGAAAGTTAGTGAATCGGCCTCGCTTAAGATGCAGCCCTGCAAACAGACAGCTCTTCAAGCTTGGAGCTGTGATAAAGCAGGCCACCTAACTCTTAAGGGTCACAATCTATATCTCAGCACCAACGTTGGCAACAAGAAGGTCTTACTCTCTAAGAACCAAGATAAGCACAGCAAGTGGCAGACACCATGGGGTTCACCAATCTGCAAGGAATTTATGAAACCTACTATGGTTTATGAACCAAAAACAACACTTAAACCACATGAGGTCACTAACGAGGTCAACAAAGAGGTCTATGAACGTAAGTTTCACCAACCATCTACGGCAATCCATCCACCCACCTAAACCATCTCTTAAAAATTTGGATTTAACAGCAGCTGCTCATTGTCATATTTTGAAATTTGTAACTGTATTAAGCATCCATTATTAGCATTATTAACTGTATAATAGGCCACAGGAAGGCACATAGGACAAAGAAACACTTAACTAGGGACAGTCATGGTAATTAAGGGGTCAAACGGACATAGTTTGACGGTTACTCTTTTTTGGATAAAGGAGTTAAATATTATTGCTTAGCGCATAAACCTGTAAGATCATTGATTACCTTTCTGACTTACAGTTATTGCAAATGTATGGCGGATTTCTAAGGGATGAGGTCAGGGACTATTTTTAAAGTTAGACTAATTGATCATGTGACACAGGGTTAAGTTTTTGTGGTTAAGGCTATAGGACTGGTAGCACCGAGGGGTATATATGAGACCATGGCTTTGGGGGTACATTTTTATTTTCTATTTAATCAGATTAGGAATTAAAAACATTAGATTTTTCTCGTAGACAATTATACTAAATAGGAGTTTAACCCCTTAAGGACCAAACTTCTGGAATAAAAGGGAATCATGACATGTCACACGTCATGTGTCCTTAAGGGGTTAAAAGACAAGATGGTATACAGATCTTGCCAGATCTCTCCTTTCTTATCTATCACGCAATGGGGAGAATGCTATAATGTGCGATAGGTTTAACGGCAATTGAATACTACTGAAGTCTATTGGAAAAAAATGCTATTTGGTTATCATTAATAAACTATCTCTGGATATAATTAAAGTCCAGCTGCTTATATAGTGGTATAAACTGAAAGAAAAAAGGCATGGGAGGTATTTAGGATTCTACTTGGGCAATCGAGAGCTTTAGCTGGGCCTTTGATTTCATTAGTGTGAGGAGTTAATCCCTGGCAAAACTTCCCTGCGTTCCTGTTCTAATTAGTAAATAATATAGTTGGCGCTACTGATTACAATTATTATTTATAAAGAGCCAACATAGGCTGCAGCGCTGTACAATAGGTGGATTAAAACAAGTTGGACGTACAGAAAGTGCTGTAAGGGTTTGTTGTATGTTGCGTATTGAAAAGTTGGTTGCTAGAAGAGTTTACAATTCAGTATAATTTATTTTCCAATGATATAGTTGGAGGAGAGGAAGTGAAATGAGTTAGTCAGAATCATGGGGAGAGCACGATTATTATTACTAGCATTGGGGAAAAAGACAATATAGCAATATAGACAGACCAAGGTAAAGAGGGCCCTGCCTGTGATCGGAGATCTAGCCATGTAAGCTCCTTTATACAGAGTACATTGCTGGGAGTGTAAGACAAATAAAAACAGGTTGTAGTAGTCAAGAAAGCAGATGATTGTGGCATGAGCACCTTGGCTGCATATATTGTTAGTTGGGGGCGGCTGCCAGCTATCACCACGACCACAATCATCTCAAACATATATATATATATATATATATATATATATATATATATATATATATATATATATATATATATATATATATTATTATTTTTTTATAATAATCCTTTTATCAAGTATTGAAAGGAAATAGATTTTTATTTTATTTTAAATTAAGTAAACAGTCAGTCAGACAGTGTTTGGAAACCGACAGTTAGTCTCTATGGTATTCCCTACTTCTGTGATTGGAGTGAAGCAGGTAAGACCATAGAGACTAACTGTCCATTTCCAAACACTGTCTGACCCAAGGTGCATGTATATGGCTGGAGCATTCTGATGTGTTTTTCTCATTTTATTTTTTTTTTAACATATACTTTATTTAAAAAAAATTATTTTATTAAAAATAAATAAAATAATTTTTAAATAAAAACAAATATTTCCTTTAAATACTTCATGAAAGGATAATTATATTAAAAATATATTAAAAATATTTTTGAGGTGACAATTGTTCCTTCATAATAAAATATGATTATTCAGTACATTGCAAATATTAAAAAATAAATTAAGGGACTTGCACATTTAGTTTTTGAAAAACAAAACAAAACATAAAATGGTTTGCATAATTGTGACTCAAAAAATTGTCTAAAGGTATGCCAATAACATTAATAATCATAAACGTGTGCCGGGTGTACCTAGACACACCCTAATGCAGCCAGAGTGCTGGCTGCTTAACAAACCGGCAGGGATATCCCCACAATCCAGCCTTTAATCCCCCAGTACTACCCCAAACCCCCTGCATCAGCCCATACCCCCACTTTAGCCTTTATTCCTTGCTGCAGCCTATAAACCCTACATCAGCCTCTACCCCCCAATACTGCCACTGTCCTTCCTATTGCCCCTAACCCTTACTCGTCTCCCACTACTGCCCCTATCATTTGATACAGCCCCTATCCACTATACCTAACACCTCCCACTAGCTATATTGGGCTGAGAGGCAGCTAACTTGAATCTCCCTTCCCATTTTGTACTAAATGGAAATCCCTCCACTTCTTACATGTGTTTCTTCTCATGTGTATTGTGTATACATGACTGGCTGTGTATATGTGTTTCTGAGAGTGTGTGTCTGTGTGTATATCCGTTTGTATGAGTGTGTTGTTTCTGTGACTGTGTCTGCATGTGTAGTACCTGTGAGTGCATCTTCAGGTATGACTGCGGGTGTCATTATATGAGTGGCTAGTTATGAGAATGAGTGAATAAGTAATTTGGTCGATTGCTTTGAAACAAAAGCAGAAGAGTGCTGTCTCCTTTGAACATTGAGTACCGTATATACTCGAGTATAAGCCGACCCGAATATAAGCCGAGGCCCCTAATTTTACCCAAAAAAACTGGGAAAACTTATTGACTCGAGTATAAGACTAGGGAGGGAAATGCAGCTACTGGTAAATTTCTAAATAAAATTAGATCCTAAAAAAATTATGTTAATTGAATATTTATTTACAGAGTGTGTATATAATGAATGCAGTGTGTGTGTATGAATGCACTGTGTGTGTATGAGTACAGTGTGTGTGTGTGTATGAGTGCAGTGTGTGTATGAATGCAGTGTGTGTGTGTATGAGTGCAGTGTGTGTGTGTATGAATGCAGTGTGTGTGTGTGTGTGTGTATGAATGCAGTGTGTGTGTGTGTATGAATGCAGTGTGTGTGTGTGTATGAGTGCAGTGTGTGTGTGTATGAATGCAGTGTGTGTGTGTGTGTGTGTGTGTGTGTGTGTGTGTGTGTTGCAGAGCCTTGGTGGGGGGTGGGCATTTTTATTATTATTTTTTTTAAATTATTTTAATATTTTTTTTGTTATATTAATATGTTGTTATTTTATTATTATTTTTAATATTATTTTATTATTTATTTATTTTTTGTCCCCCCTCCCTGCTTGATACATGGCAGGGAGGGGGGCTCTCCTTCCCTGGTGGTCCAGTGGCATTGGCAGTTCAGTGGGGGAGGAGGGGGGCTGGCAGAGCTGTTACTTAACTCTCCTGCAGCTCCTGTCAGCTCTCTCCTCCTCCGCGCCGGTCCGTGCAGCTCCTCTGTCAGCTCACACTATAAGTCTCGCGAGAGCCGCACTATGACCCCGCGGCTCTCGCGAGACTTACACTGGGAGCTGACCGAGGTGCTGACCGGACCGGCGCGGAGGAGCAGGGAGCTGACAAGAGCTGCAGGAGAGGTAAGTGCTTCCTGCCAGCCCCCAGTCTGTATTATGGCAATGCAAATTGCCATAATACAGACAGTGACTCGAGTATAAGCCGAGTGGGGGGTTTTCAGCACAAAAAATGTGCTGAAAAACTCGGCTTATACTCGAGTATATACAGTACTTGCTCAATGTGAATAAAACATATGTGCATTTGAAGTGGCAAGTAAATTTCTGATTTGGCTAGTCGCTCAGGACCTGTAATTTTTGAGCTTTGCCTACATGTATATGCGCTAAACTCAGACTACTCCTGGGCGACAACAATGACTATAGTAAGCATCAGTTTCAATACATAGCATACAATCCCTATGCAGATTTAAATAACTGGAGTTTTTTTTTTTTAGTATCACTCCAATGACCATTAACGTGTAAGCTTACCTGTTTTGTCAAGGCTAACCTCTTAGGTTAGTCCTACGCTAACACTTCACCTTACTTTGAGCTATCTGTGAATGTTTCTGTATGTATGGCTGAATGTGTATCTGTGAGTGTGTATGTACTTGTTTATGCTTCTGAGTGTGTATTTATGTGTTTATCTGCGAGTATGTCTGCAATCAGACATAGGAATGTTTCTGAGTGTATGTGTGCATTTGTGTGTCTTGATGTAGGTATCCATAAATGTGCAATCATTTGTGTCTGTATCTGTTAATGTGCCTGTATACATTCATATACTTATATACTGTCCTTATGTATGTATCCATATGCATCTGTGTCAATGTGTCTCTATGTGTCTGACTTTGAAAGTGTATTATGTATTTGTGTGTGTGTGATTGATTGTTTGTATGTGTGCATCTGTGAATATGTGTACCTCCAAATGAACACTTCCATGACTGACTGCAGTCTCTATATGTGTATACTTGTGTCGGTTAATTAGGACTTTTTATTTGTATTATTGAAATCCAAAAGAAAGTTACATTTGTAAAATGTGAAAATGGGCTACAGTGTCATATAATGCTCGGTTTATTTTATCTCCCAAGTCCTCCATGACAGCTACTCACACAGAGTCACACACATAACTCACAGCTACTCACACGCAGTCACACACATAACTCACAGCTACTCACACGCAGTCACACACATAACTCACAGCTACTCACACGCAGTCACACACATAACTCACAGCTACTCACACACAGTCACACACATAGCTCACAGCTACTCACATGCAGTCACACACATAACTCACAGCTACTCACAGTCACACACATAACTCACAGCTACTCACATGCAGTCACACACATAACTCACAGCTACTCACACACATCAGCCTCTACTTATCACCCACAAGTCACTCACAGCTATAAACACATCAAGCCATAACACACATCTCACACACAGCTACAACACTTACAGCCACCCTACACATACACAAGACTCACACTCACTCCACACATCCACTGAACATTTAAATGAATATTCACATTACATAACATTAATGAAATGGGCTGAACGCGCCTCTGCTAATAATAATGTTTTTAAGATAGAAGTGACAGTGATTTGGTAAATGATTAGATGTGAGGGACGAATCAGAGGCTGAAATCAAACAGAAAACCATCCCTGGCAGCAAACATGTGGAAAAGAATTGAAGGAAACCATCACAACACAATAAAAACAACAACACAAAATGTGAGGGCATCCAGTCCCACTAACCATTTCTACAAGTTAGAAACATCATATTCTTAACGAAGATACTTTGTAAACTACTGTTTGCTTTTACAAAGTCACGAAAATAAAGCAAGAATGACTCTTAATTATTCAGCACTGATGAGTGTTTCAAAATCCATATAGAAACAAAATAACCAGTGGCAACTGATGGCTCAACTAGTGAAAACTACCAAGCCATCACCAAGCTCCATTCCACCCACTGGCTCTGCTTAGGTAAAATGCTAAGAGAAACCCACGGGTGAAGACCTACATATCTGAACAGCACAGATGGATCTCCTTCTCGTTGCTCTGTTCTTTTCCCAGTGACTTTGATTTGTTTTAGTATCTGTACGTTTTCTGTGGAAATTTTATAAACCATTGTTTTTTGTTTTTTTTCTTCAAGCTAATTTCACCAGTACCACGGAGACCATGATAACTCTTCACATCACCCCTATTGTGGGAAAGATTGTTTCATCAACAGAGAATCCAGGACACAGTAACATGGATGACAATGGTGGCAATGACAATGGTGAGAACCCCGCCGTAGAGAAATATAATGTTTAATAACTTTTTGGGGTTCTTTTTTACTTTTGTCATATGAGAATCAAACTGCATTTCTAGTAAAAAAAAAAAATATAATAAAGTAAAAATAAAATAATGAATGCTTAAATGAGCACTATATGGTCAGGAACACATACATGTATACCTGACCCTATAGTGTTAACACCACCATCTAGCCCCCCTGGTCCCCTCATGCCTCCATAAATATAGCAAAATCTTACTGTATTCAAGCCTGAAGCTGTGGATCTGCATGCTGTTTGCCTTAAAAAAAAAAAAAAGAGCAGTCTGTTGACATCATCAGAAGTGGTGTCCTGAGGCAATCACAATGCTGCCCCATAGGATTGGCTGAGACTGACAAAGAGGCAGATCAGTGGCAGAGCCAGCATGATTCAAACACAGCCCTGGCCAATCAGCATCTCCTCATAGAGATGAATTGAATCAATGAATCTCTATGAGGAAAGTTCAGTGTCTGCATGCAGAGGGAGGAGATACTGAATGTTTGGATGCATTTTAGGCAGCCATGACCCAGGAAGGATCTCTAACAGCCATCTGAGGAGTGGCCAGTGAAGTTATCACTAGGCTGTAATGTAAACACTGCATTTTCTCTGAAAAGACAGTGTTTACAGCAAATCGCCTGAAAGTAATGATTCTACTCACCAGAACAAATTCAATAAGCTGTAGTTGTTCTGGTGACTATAGTGTCCCTTTAATATAACCAGTACTGCAGAATAAAGGTAAAACAGAGGGAGAATTGTAAATTTCAAGTTCTAAAAAAAGATTTGCTTTAATCTCAGTAATAAACACTTTTTAGAGTATATTTTCATTTTGGCATTAGATGTGTTATGTGCATTTCCTGTCTGTAAGGACTCCTATTTAAAAAAAAGACCATCCATTAACAGCCAGGCATTTCTTCTAATGAATTTGCATATACTATACTTGTTTTGTATTCATGGAGACTTAATCATAGGTCTTTTAAACACATGACACATCACTTGGATAAGAAATTTGAGGGAAAAAATATTTTAAAGCACTTGTGAAGATAGTTGGCTTTTTTCTTATTCTCACAACTATTTGTGCAGGATCTGTGCTTCCTAGTATATTTATAAGATGTTTACCCCAACAGCTTCGTGTTCCCTGATCAGTGATAATATACTAATCACATTTATACAGCACACTTTAAGCTATGCTATCACAGAGAGAAATTAGTTCATATATTTGCAATGTACTTTCATGACTTTTCACTGTAAATAGAGACATTGTGAGATAAGACCTCAAAGTCCAGGATGTTTTATTCCTTTTATATATGAAGTTAGATAATTGGGGCCTTTTCAATGGTATAATGGGGACATATGATCTTTCAGGTGTCCATGACCAACAGTTTTTGGGTGTGGAAGCAAAGCGAATTGAGATGGAATATGAAACAATTCAACATGGTAAGTGGCAAAATAATCAAATAATTCATTTAGGTTCTCCTTAGCCTTAAATCTTCCTTAACTTAATCTTAAAGTCGCTGCCTAACCTCCAGTCCCTTTTATCCTACAGTGTGGAGAACACGGTTTTACCTTCTTTACAGCACAGGGGGAAAAAAGCTGTGTTCCTGTTGCCATGACAATGTTCTGCATTAAAAACAGTGCTATAACGACACCATTTTAAAATTATTGCTTCATTAGAATGAATGGCATCAATTTTTAACGCAACATTTCTAAGTGAAAAATGTTCTGATGACGATGCTTGTAGGAAAATGGTATCGTTAGTGATTCCTAACCGTTCTATTGAGAATGATTTATTTATTTATAAAAATGTTTTACCAGGATGGATACATTGAGATTTTTCTCGTTTTCAAGTATGTCCTGGGTCCACAAAACATTGCATTGGTACAATAGGATACGATATTACAAAAATACAATATAAAAACTATATATATATATATATATATATATATACACACACATATATAAATTTAATACATAACAGGTAATAAATATATTTAGAATGCATGTGAGAGAATTATAAAGTAGCGATAGTGATAAGTTTTTTCAGCACCCAAAGTTCAGGCCTTAGTAGTACAACTACCACACATACGTATCAGTGTTGGCAGGGCCGGCGCTTCCTATAAGGCGAACTAGGCAGCCGCCTAGGGCGCCATATAGGAGGGGGCGCCCTGCGCCACCATCGCCGGCCCTTTAAATGTAACAGCCGCCTGAGCGCTCTATAGAGAGCGCTCAGGCGGCTGCCGCAGTGCCTCACCTCCCCTGCCCTGTAGCGTGGCCGAGCTCCTTTCCGGTCCGCGACCTAGCCGGACTGACAGGAAGTGCACACTCAGTGTGCACTTCCTGTCAGTCCCGCCGGGTCGCGGACCGGATTGGAGCTCAGCCACGCTACAGAAGATTACAGGGGGGGGAGATTGTTATAGGGGAGGGAGAAGGGGGAGATGGGAGGGAGAAGATTACAGGAGGAGGGAGAAGATTACAGGGAGGGGAGGGTACAGGAGGGAGGTGGAGAAGATTACAGGGAGGGAGGGGGAGTGGAGAAGGTTACAGGGAGGGGGGAGAAGAAGAGAAGATTACAGGGGAGAAGAAGAGAAGATTACAGGGGAGAAGAAGAGGAGAACACGGGGAGGGGGGAATAAGAGGAGAACACGGGGGGTGGGAGATGAGAACGTAGGGGAGGGAGGAGGCGGTGGAGAGACCGCTAAAGGAGGGGGGTGGAGGATAGATCACTAGGGGAGGGTGGGGGGAGAGGAGTGACCACTAATGGAAAGTCGGGGAGAAAAGGAGACCACTAAGGGAGGTGGGGGGGGGAGAGGAGAGACCACTAAGGGGCAGGGGAGATCTCTAAGGAATGGAAGGGAGAGCTCTATAGGACAGGGGGCAGGACAGGGAGCTCTTACACACACACACGCACACGCACACGCACACACACGCTTCCCTTACACACACACACACGCTTCCCTTACACACAGAGAAACACGCTTCCCTTACACACAGAGAAACACGCTTCCCTTACACACAGAGAAACACGCTTCCCTTACACACAGAGAAACACGCTTCCCTTACACACAGAGAAACACGCTTCCCTTACACACAGAGAAACACGCTTCCCTTAGACATAAAGACAATGCATCCTTTGCACATATACACAAACACACAATGCATCCCTTACACACACTAAACGCACCCCTTACAGACAAACACACAATACATCCCTTATACACAAACACTCACTGCTTTCTATCCCTTACACACAAACACACTGCATCACCTACACAAACTGTTATCCCTATACACTACATTCCATAAGCACACACATTAGATCCTCTACAGTAACACATAACACATCCCCTACACACTCTACTCCCTGTGAGCGGACTCATGTAGGTGGACTTATGGGTGGGCTTTATGGGCATACTCACCGTCAGGCCCTGGGGCCCAGACCTTGAGCTATGTAAGAGGCCCCACAAAATTGAGCTGCTTCCCGTTCTCCCAGAACATTGAATTTTGTGACCACAGTTACAAACAGCCTCCAGAGATCCTGTTCTACACCAGACCAGTGGAGCCAGACTGCAGCCACAGCCCATCATCATCCTCATCTGGTTGTAAGTAGGCAATCTAGTATATTATTAGTGACACTAATCTCTAATTTGCCTCACATTAAATCGACACTATAGTCCCCAGAACCACTGCAGCTTAATAAAGTTGTTCTGGTGTCTATAGTTTGTCCCTGCAGGCTTTTTAATGTAAACACACACTGTGTGCAGCACTGGCACTAGTTCATATGGCAGATTATATGGGTGGGGCACTGCGATGTCCCGGGGGGGTGGAGGGGCGGCAAATCTTTATTTTGCCTAGGGCGGCAAAAATCCTTGCACCGGCCCTGAGTGTTGGCCTCCCTGGATCACTTTTCTGGGGACTTCTCTGTAAAAGAACAATTCACAGTTTTTGGACCAAAGCAAACTTAAAGCGGCATGGTCACTTCACATGTGATTTTCATTATTTTAAAGTCAATTTGTCCTTATACATAGGGTAAACATAGATATGACTTTCTTACAGTGAATGTGATCTTTGGCAACAGACAGAGCTAAAGCAAAGTTCCATATCAGTTGTTAAGCTAATTTACCCCAATCCATTCATCAAAACTATCCCACAGAATGGGGTCAGACATTATGGAAAGAAGAAAACAAAATGGCGGCTTCCAGATACTGACATCTGGTTCTAGGAAAAAAATTCAGTATGTCATACGTACATTGCATACTTCTACCCAAACTGACTTACTGCTTTAAATAGCTGCCAGATAGGAATCACACTTTTAATGCTGACACTTATTAAGGAAAATACATTCTTAAAGAATGCTTTCAACGCATTACAGTCCTGAATGGCTCCCTATGAGGTGACTTCAGGATCGTCACGATTTCACTGCACCCTGGTTGAAATCATTGCTCTGGATTAGAACCCCAGGAATGTTGTCTATATTGTTTAACAAAGTAAACAATCCATAGGCGTGCGCAGCCTATTGTATAAGGGCGTGCACCCTAAAGCACAAACACACATGCTGCGTGTGTGTGTATATATATATATATTTATATATATATATATATATATATATACACATATACACATACACACACACACATACTGCTGTGTGTGTGTGTATATATATATATATACATATACACATACACACACACATACTGCTGTGTGTGTGTGTGTGTGTGTGTAAGGGCACTGTGTGTGTAAGGGTGCTGTGTGTGTGAGGGTGCTGTTAGTGTGTATGTGTGAGGGTGCTGTTAGTGTGTATGTGTGATGGTGCTGTGTGTGTGAAGGTGCTGTTCGTGTGTGTGTGTAAGGGTGCTGTGTGTGTATGTGTGATGGTGCTGTGTGTGTAAGGGTGCTATGTGTGTGTATAAGGGTGCTGTTAATGTGTGTGTGTAAGGGTGTATGTGTTGTATGTGTGTAGATGTGTGTGGGGGGGTGCTGTATGTTTGGGTGATTGTGTGTATTGTGTGGGGGCCATTTAGTAATATCCCAGGCATAAGGTAGGAAGGGAGGGGGGATCCTTTCTGCTGCTTCCATCCCTGGTGGTCCAGTGGAGAGTGAACTCTAGCCTGCGGGGCTAGAGTTCACTCTCGCGAGATCTGAGCGTTGCCACGGCAATGCTCAGAATCCCGTGAGAGGAACCCGGCGGAGCTACTGGCAAGAGCTCCCCGGGTCCTCTCCTGCCTCCCTCCCTGCGGGTCGGTGGGGAGGAAGGCTGAGAGCACAGCTGGCTCGGATAGTGCCGGCTCTGCATGAGCCGACAGGGGAGTTCCGAGGATTAGGGTAGGCCCAGGCACACGCCTATGAAACAATCCCTGTTTTAGTGATGAAAATAACTTGTTGCCCTTAGATTTTGAGATAATCACAAGAGGCTATATTTTATTTTGCCCATAGCACTTTTTTTTTTTTTTTTAAACATGATAAAATAACTCAATAATGTCTTCTTACAGGAAGTACATGGCAGACAGTGATGTTGATCCTATGTCCATTTGCTTTGATGCTGGGAGGAATGATACTGGCATTAAACATCCGTAACAATAAGTAAGTATCATTTCCAATTTGGGGGGGAAGTTACGTTTAAAGCAATGTTTATTGTGTCGCCTGAAGGTGCAAACAAATCCAGCTTTCAACAAGAAGAGACTCTTGTCTCATTAACCTCCGCACAAGTTGTTTACTTTCCAGAGCAATTCCACTCATCACGTAGGATAGAACTGCTAGAAAAGCAGGCATAGCAATGCGGCATTCTAAGCTACTCCTAGAGCTGAGAGCAGATTAAGGGTTCTCTACGTCCCATCACCTTGGCTACTGTGCAAAGTTGTGATGGTGCTTAAAGTGGCCCTTTAAGTGCAGGATGATAAATGTACTGTAGATCGCCAATGATGACATTATTGTTTACACAATGCTTTTTGATCATGTTTGCAGAAAAAGAAAGCTACTCTCGGCCATGCCCAGTCATTCCAAATCTCTTCATAAAGGAGGTCCTGTGTACACACAGTGTCCCATCACTGAGAAAGTAGAGGGCTCCATGTGCACAGAACCAGACCCCCAAGCATCCACATTGAGACATGGAGAGATCCTGATTGAATGGAAGGATGGAACAGTCACACCACTCTTTGACCCCCAACAAAACTAACAAAGAAGCACAAATAAGAATAATCAACTAACTTTAAACATTTTCCAACATTGGCTTTTCTTTATGACCCCCATGAAAATACGTACAACCTGGACATATGAAAGATCATCTAAATATTGGAAAATTCTGACTGCAGAAAAACCAGCTGCAACCTTGTTATATGTTATAAATGTTATAGCGTGTTGAAGCACAGTAAGATATTACAGATCACATTTGCTAGTCACTTGTGGAATTCACTGCAGTACTTATCAGCCTAGGCCCACAACTACTGCAGAGCAATATTGAATAACGGACATAGCTAGCCTGGAAATAGTAACAAGAAAGCATCAACCTATGGGAGTTAAATCCCATCTCTCTTATTATAGCACAAGAGGAAGGCTGACAATTTTTGCCAGGGGGAATGCATATAAAACACCAAGATGTAGTATGGTCCTAGTCACGCAAAAATTGTGATGGATATGACTGATGAAAGCTGCTGGAGTTGTGAGATGTGGGAATATTTATGCCTGTGAACTCAACCCTACACAGCATAAAGGAGCACACGGAACAGACACACGGGGAGATCTATCAGTGTTCTGTTCTAAAAAATGGTCTAATGTACTAAAACTGTGTCAATCTCTATGGAAATCAGTGGAACCACCAGGTACATTCCATTGGTCACTCATACTTTAAGGTCACTTATAAACACCTCCAGGAACATCGTACATTAACATCATAGTGTGGTTCCTTATTAATAGGCTCCTCCAAGCATCATGGCTGCTTCAGTGATTTCAAGTGATTATGGAGCTTGGAGTCAGTTTGTGCAGCATTTCCATTTTGAAACACTGCACATACCAAATCCAGGTGAACAAAACAGTGACATATGCCGATACATAATTTGCAAATGTTAAAGGAACACTGTAGCGTTAGGAATACAAACGTTATTCCTAACACTATAGTCTCCCTCTCCCTCTGCATCCCCACTTCCAGAAAATGAAAGGTTAGAAATTATTTTTTCACCTGATTACGACAATCTGGGAACCTAGTGCGCATGAGCGGTGAGCTGTGTGCGCATTAGGCCTTCCCTGACACTGGATGTTCTTGTGCACAGCGAGAGGACGTCCAGTGTCGTTAAACTCTATAAAACTGCAGGAAGCCCCTCTGGTAGCTGTCTGGGAGGCACCCACCAGAGGCAGTCTTAACTTGTTAATGTTAATATTGCAGTTTCACTAAAATTGCATTGGTTTACATTGAAGGATTAAGGGGACCCAACCACTTCAATGAGATGTGCCTTTAAAGGGACACTACAGACCCCTTAAGCATTTCAGCTTGATGATGGGCTTTATGTTTGAAGAGTCTGTCCTCTTTTTTCATTTTACAAAGTGCAGATTTCAATAGAAATTGGTGTATTTATAAGTTAACCTTGTTACATCCCACTGACTGTCAGCCACACAACCGGTCCTGTTACTTTCTGGTTTACTTCCTGCCACTTTTGCAAGTTGTTTTTAGATGTACCCCAATAAAACATTAATAATGAAATGCATGTATGTTTTCACTGGGAGTATATCTACTAAACAGTGATTACTATTTTTTTTATTTGGGCAGCTGAGGGCTCCTTTAATTCAAAACAGCATAATTGGAAAAATGTATAAATATTGTGTTTTAATGTAATCACTGAATCTGGTGTTGTGGAGAATTAATAGGAGAGTTACAAAATATTGGCCCCAAAAAAGAGGAAAAACAAGTTAGACAGCTTTGCCAATTTGGTACTTATTATATACTTTTAATTTAACCAAAAATTACTAGAAAATAACAAAATAAAAAAAAACAGTAAACATTACAATGATGTTAAAATGATCATTATATGTTGAGTTAAAACATTTATTTACTGTATTATAGCACCAACATACTCCAGTGAGCAGTACACTATAGGGATAAAATAGTTTATTTGGTTAAATATAGCCAATTTACTTTAATGCATTAAAATATTAGCAAAAAATACAATTAAAAATAAAGTCACTAACCTTTTAAAAGTATTCCTTAGTACACTACAGCTACAGGCAGCCCCCACACCAGGATGCAATGCAGCCATGAAAAGCATGTCATTCTAAGGGGACTGGTCTTATCCCAGTCCAATCAGCATCCTGATATCAGTTTACAGAGTCAGTTCAATGTTTAATGAACCAAGCTGTGTTTTAATATGAGAAAATATGCAGTTTGTGGCTCGGCTCGCTTACTCTTACCTTATCTCTGTCTCTATGTGAATATGCTCAACAACTTAATCCAAATAAACACAGTACATTTATTTGTTCTCTTTAAAAAACACAAAGACTGACTCAAATTACAACACACCATCTCATAGCATGCAATGAATGAAATCACAGTCAAACATCAAGAATTGTCACAATGACATGACCGTTACTAATCTGGAAACAGACTGGTGTGATAGATATTTAACTATATCAGAGAATATCTGCACACTATAGAAGGAAAATCCTTCAAAATAAAAGAATGCTGTAAAATATGTATGTAGATATTAAAGCAATAGTACAAAAGATTGGACTGTGCACAGGTATGTTGTCCAAGGCAGATTTTATTGGATAGGATAGAGCAACATTTTGGGTAAAAAAAAAGGAACCACAACCGTTTCTGTAAAATGAGGAGATTATGGAGCTTAGAGTGACCATTTAACTGCTGGAAAATGGTGTACATTGAACTTACCAAAATTATGTTTTGCACATTGGATAAGAGCACAGTATATGAACTATAAAATAAATGTTTTCTTTGTAGCTTAGTTCAAGTCTTTAGTTTTGTCTTTGACCACTAGATGGCAATATTTACTCATATTAAAGAATATTAAAAAACAACAACAAAAAAAACCTTTCAAATGTATCTTACCCTGAATTTATTTTTTAATGTCACAAATTCCAGCACTGACATACGCAAGGCTATCAATCATTTTCCTATAAGAAAATGTAATTATCCCACTAATTTATAAAGGCGTTTCACAATAGGACAAGTCTAGATCTACCACAGATGGCTTACTGGTATTACATGAAAGGCCACACTTAGTATTACAGTTACCCATTCTATTTATCGTCAATCTGGTAACACAGGAAATGCATTTACTGAGGAGGGATGATAGCATTTACTATTCTGATAATTGTGGTTTGTTTTTGTGCATATTGCGCGCATAGCCAGTAAATGTTACCCCGAGCGAGAGTGAAGGAACTCATTTGCCTCTTTCAGAGTGTCCTGCAAATCTTTGTACCCTGCATATTTACACGCTTCAGGGAGAGACAGCCAGCGGAAATCTTGGTGTTCATCAGAGAGTTTAACCTCTGTATTAAAGTCTTTCAGTTCCGCCAGCCAGTAAATGACAGTTTTGGGCTTCTCGTTAACATTGTAATTTAATTCTTTCCTGAAGCCGTCCACAATGTTGAACTGGCTGGAGTTCAGCCCAGCCTCCTCCTCCGTCTCTCGCAGGGCTGTGGTCAGATCATCTTCTCCGGGGTCCACATGACCTAAAAACACAACGATGTGTAAGCTTTGGGTAAAGTCCAAACCTATTTAGTTCATATTTTAGATTAAGAATGCAGTGATTCAATAGATGTAACGCCTCCTTACTGCTTAAAGGGACACTCTAAGAACTATAACCATTACAGCTTAGTTCAGTGGCTATGGTGAAAAGAGTCTTTGGGCACAGTCCCTTAAGGTTTATGTGCTAGGTGTCTGGAAAAAAATTGGGGACATATAGTAGACTGCAAATGCTCTAACTGCTCATTAGTACACTGCCAACAACTGTCATCAAAATTTCCAACGATGCTCAGTTATCATTACAACGGTAAACAAAATAAAACGGGTCAAAATGTGTGCGTGGTGTGTGCAAAGAAGAAATCGGTCAGTGAAAACCAATTGCTTTCAGTCTGCAATTACCCTCTAAACATGTGAAAATAGAACTGAGAGAATGTGCAGGCAGTACTCATAACTAATGCAAGACAGCCTTCAACCATTAGGTGGTGCTACATAAAACATCCAGCCAGAATACTACGGTACTTCTTATTAAAGAATACAATATCCTTTGAAGATGTACAGACAGTTTTGTCACCCAGGCTAACACACCATTCAGTAATTTGTGTCACTACTGGCAGTTATGTGTGGTTCTGTCTTTCACCACTTCACTTTTATTTTGGGGATATGGTTGGTCAATATCCAGGTCAGGATTTTCTTCGCATTGCATTACTCAAATTTGTTTTTTGTTTTTTTTACAATTTTGTAGAAAAAACCCTAAAGGAAACATGCATGTATATTTTTTGCATGTTTTCTTTGGTTTATATGAATAGCTTGCAAAAGCTGCAGCCCTCCCGTTTCAGTCTGTGCTGTGGAATACACCAATCTCATTGAGAAGCTTCTGTGCTGGCGCAGGGAGCATGCGCACACAATTGCATCTTTCCAAGGTTTCTTAAAGAACTCTATTACAACGCATTGAGAATTGAGGAAGTCAGGCAGGCAGGCACACTTTAGCTTAGCACACCTGCTGCTTCTGTTATATCTGTGGAACACAGTCAAGGAAATGATGCCGCTCCCAATTATAAAAGTGTTGATTTTATTGAAATTGGCACCTTTATAAACTGTCGCAAATATGCCAGACTCAGCAAACTTCACTTACTTTAACTAATAAGTGAAATGTACTGCAGTCAATACTGAACAGCAATGTTCATGCTAAAATAGCCTGGCTGTAAATATAGTTTGGTTGGAGATTATTTCCAAATCAACTACTTTTACCTAAATTTTACATTTTAGTTTTCAAAACTACTCTCTCCAGCAATTTGCTATAACCAAAACTACTCTCTCCAGCAATTTGCTATAACCAAAACTACTCTTCAGTAATTTGCTATAACCAAAACTACTCTTCAGTAATTTGCTATAACCAAAACTACTCTTCAGTAATTTGCTATAACCAAAACTACTCTCTCCAGCAATTTGCTATAACCAAAACTACTCTTCAGTAATTTGCTATAACCAAAACTACTCTTCAGTAATTTGCTATAACCAAAACTACTCTTCAGTAATTTGCTATAACCAAAACTACTCTCTCCAGTAATTTGCTATAACCAAAACTACTATCTCCAGTAATTTGCTATAACCAAAACTACTCTCTCCAGTAATTTGCTATAACCAAAACTACTGTCTCCAGTAATTTGCTATAACCAAAACTACTGTCTCCAGTAATTTGCTATAACCAAAACTACTATCTCCAGTAATTTGCTATTATTCACCAGTACTAGTGCCAGTCATTTACTATAACCAAAACTACTGGCTCTATATTGGCTCAATTGCTGTAATAAAGAACATTTAGATAAATATCAATTTTGCTACTAGGGATTGAGCACACAGTGACTTGCTTTCCTCCAGTTACTTATTCCTACATGATAACCAGCTCAGAGAGCTAGATTGCTACCATTTTGGCTGTAGTAAGTGGCACGATATGTCATGGAAAATTATGCTTATTAGACAGACCACAGAAAACTGCTAATACAGTTATTTATGGAACAAGTCATGTAGCAGCGCCCTAAGATTAAGTTTCAAACTTTAATCTGTGTGGCACTTTAAATGAATGTGTGCAAAATGCAAGTGTGGGCAGTTCTGAATCTGAAAGAGAAACAGCACTTACAAAAATAAAAAAAATATATTCTTTAAGAGCAGTCTTCTTATAATAAATATACGGTAAGTCAAAATGTATTGACAACACTTTCTACAACTGCATTACTTGATTATTCACTAAAGTTAAAATTTTGGGAACAGCAAATCTGAACGAAAATTTAGTTTGACTATTTTAGACACTTTGATTTCCAAGCAATTTATACTTTATTGAATAAGCCCATGCGTAGATGTTTTTCTTCTAAATCTGGGCAAATATATTTGATTTATATCCTGCACTTCTCAATTCAGACTTCTCTGGTAGTTGGGGAAAATTGTGAGACAATTGGGGGAGATTTATCAAAGTGTTCTGAAATGTTATGGTTAAATTACATCATTATATTGATGGTATTTATTAATAATAATCTAAAAATTGTTGGAATTCTTTACAGTAAATTACACCAGTTCAGCCAGAAATTTCCATTGCAAAAGATTGCCATATTCATTGTGGCAGAACCAGCCTTGCCACTGTCCACTGGAGAAGCCTGGTTGCTCGCCTGCTCCCTTTAGACTATGGCCAGGCATTTAAAACTTTTGATTTTCCCTGCAGAAAGGCGTATTAGTGCCTTTCTGCCGGGGTGTTCGGTAGATTCAATCTACCGAACAAAGTACCGAACGATCGACCACCTGGGAACTGGAGTGTGCCGTCAATTGACGACCCAGAAGCTGCAGTTAACCGCAGCTTAATTGACGAACGCTGGGTGGCCTTTGTTCGTTTGCGGAAAACGTGGCAGCGGCCATTTTAACTTCTGAATGGCCAGTGGTGTTCAGCGCCCAAACAATGGAACTGGAAACGGACACTTGTTTGCGCGAACACCGCTGAGCCGTTAGCCTCCTTACCTCTGCATTCGGTAATGGAACTGAATGACTGTTCATTCGGTAGTTTGACCGTATGAACAGCATCACCCCAGATAGCTATGCCATGGAGCCTATTCGTGAAACGAAAGACTATGGAAAAGACTTTGGCTCCATGGTGATTAAACTGTATGTATGTGATCTGAGCGCCATTCGGTAATAATGTGCTCAGATCTAAGCTATCTGGGGATATGTAGAATGTGTGTGTTTTATGTGATAAAGGTAACCGTATGTAATTTTATGTCTTTTTACTGAAAATTTGTGTAATGGAGTTTTGCCTCTGTCCTTGGAGATAATTGGATTACTTCCCAATTATCTCCAGGCCAGAGAGGAGGGATTGTGATGCATTGTGGGATTGTTGAAATGTGTAAGTCTGTGATTGGTCCTTTCACCCTTTGTGTCCCAGTCTTCCATCTTGTCCCCTAGGTGAGACCTGCATAAAAGCCGGACAGGTAGCCCCAGTAAACCAGATTCTGCTTGACCCTCAAAACGAAGTGTCGTCTCGTTCTTGGGGGGAATTGGATTGTATGCCGATTGCCAGGAGTGTAAGCTGATTGTATGCTTTTCCTGTTCGGCTGTTTCCAGTATTCGTGTGTTTCCGGTTCGGGAGTTGGAGGATTTGTGTAGTTTGCAGCTCGGGAGATTGGTGCTTGCAGTAGCTGTCCGTGCATCTGGAAAGGGGAATATCGCCTAACCGGTTTTTAACCTCTTGTGTGCAAAACGGTCCGTTACATTCATAAAGGCTGGAAAAATTCCATCACTCTACTTTTGGAAAAATTTATAAATCTGTTGCTGGAAAAAATATGTATATTCAAAAATGATGGGTATGGTGCAATAGAAGCAACAGATGGAAAAAGAAATCTGGGTAAATTGTGCCAAAAATCAACTGAAAAATGGATGCAAACGTGTCAACACAACAAAGCTCCACCAATGTACTGTCCTGCTGGACCTAGGGCAGGTGAAAGTGATACAGTATGTGTATATTGACAAAATGTAAATAACTTTTAGAAGGTGTAGATGAGGGAAAAACAGATCTATCATTCATAAATGCTGCAGAGATATGTCTAGAAATGGATATAATTAATTCAAGTCCTTAACACATCAAGGTCACCTTTGGGAGGGGTCCAGTGGTGGATGCCATAGGAAGTCTGCAGAAGAAGAAATTCGATATCATTCATGTTACAAGCTGGGATTCCTGATTTAATCTTCCTGAAGATGATCAAACCACAGGCTCTTAATGCCATGTTATCGAACCCTAACAGTACAAGCAAACAGGAAAAAGAAAAGGCGTGTTAGGGAGAAAGAGAAACTTTATATGACACGGAGGTGTTTCACGTTTTTTAGCTGGGCTGAAGAACACTACCAGCAGCCCATCTAGTAGTAGACGTCATTATACACAAAGAATGAGTCCTCTCCGGTTGGAAGGGTAATCACAAGAAAGGGTGCAAATACATTTTGGGTAAGAACTATTAAAATGGCAGGAGGTCACTGAAATGGCATGGGAGCAGAGTTGTCCTGCACAGAGTTGGAAAGCTAGGGACACTTGTGGGGAAATAGTAAGTGACACAAAAATAGACTAGGCCACTCACCCTCAGACACTCCATTCAAAGACATCTGTGCATTTCACACAAGAGCTACCATACAAACACATCCCTGAATTCAAACACTCTGACACAGTGCATAAATAAATTGCTGTATTCCCAAAAACAAAGGCACTCCTTTACAAATATATCTCTGCACTTACATACACCCATTGACACTCCACACAAATAAAGTCCAACTTTTACACAACCTGATAGCACATACACAGGAACAAAATCCACACTGGTCCTTCTCATACATATAATGATCCCGCATACATCGTTGCACTCACACAGTGTAACCATCCACGTAAATATAGACCTGCATGGACTCACACACACACTGACCATCCAACTACACCACTACATTCTAACATACAGTGTTTCTCAATGCTAATACACACACACACACACTAACCCTATAATAATACACAGGAACATACACACTGATCCTTCAACAAAACAACAAAGAATTGACACACTGCTGCACTTCACACAAATATACACATACACACTAACCTAATACATTTTTATATATGCACTCTGACCCACCGCATAATTTCAACTCAGCATTCACACTGATCCTCAATGCAAAAGCATACATGCTGTCAGACATATTATGCTAAGAAAACATGAATATTAAGAAAAACAACATCAGTCTTTTTGTAGCTGTTTAAAACCAAATAGTGGTATAATGTTTTTCTGACATTGAGAAAAAGTTGTTGAAACCCAAATGTCTTTTTATACAATGGTCTAATTCAATTTACGACATAAACCACTTTAACTAAGACAGTAAACAAATAGATTTTGCTGATTCTGTCCAGTTATAAATTAGTATGTGCTAACAATACAGAGGCTTTCATCTCACGGTGAATAAGAAAAAGACTTAAAGTCCAGATCACAACTTGTCAAGAAATAAGAATGGGGGTGAACACTGCCATTCAGTGTCTCTACCCTCTGCTGGGAGACACTGAACTTTCCTCATAGAAATGCATTGATTGTTTGGTTCCGCCCCTCCCGTCCACCTCCTTGGCTGAGATTACAGAATTGACAATCTTAGCCAATCCAATGGGAAAGCATTGTGATTGGCTAAGATAACATTAATACTCTAAGATAATTAAGAGTAGGGATCGACCGGTTATCGGTTTTGCCGATATTATCGGCTGATATTCCGATGTTTTTGTAAGTATCCGTATTGGCTGATAATCACCGGCAATACCGATAATGCATGGGTGGGCTGGCGCGTCCATAAGGCGGCACAAGCGTCCGCCTTAGGGCGCAACGGACCGGGTGGGGGGGGCACTAGATAGGAGTCACCGGCAGGATGTGTTATGTCTTATGTTTCCTGTACCTGGCCAGACTGAAAGAAGTGCTCACTAAGAGAACACTTCCTGTCAGTCAGGCCAGGTACAGGAGACTGAATCTCCTGTACCGTGGTGCGCACTGCTCCACTCGGCCACGCAACCAAGGAGGGGAGATACACACCGGGGACCAAGGAGGGGAAAGAGAGAGGGGCACCAAGGGACGGAAGGGGGGTGGTAAGAATCACTATGGGACGGGTGTGGTAGAACACTATGGGACAAGGGGTGGGGGTGGTAAGGAACACTAGGGGGGAGAGAGGAACATTAAGGGAGGACACTAAGGTACAGGGGAGGGAAGGGAAAAGGAACACTGGGGTTGGGGGGTGGCACTAAAAGAGAAGGGAGAGGAACATTAAGGGGAATGGGGGGACAGATAAGGGGGGCACTAAGAGACAGGTAAGGGGTGGGGAAGGTCCTTCCGCACATATTTACACACAAACACACTGCATTCACCACACACACACACACACACTGAATCCACTACCCACACTGTATCCACTACACAAACACATTGCATCCACTACCCACACACACAATGCATCCACTACACAAACAAATACTCTCACTGCATCCACTACACACACACACAAATATTCTTGAAAACATAAAAAAAAACCTGACTGGCATGTATATTTTGTGCATTTACCAGCTAATAAAAAAAAAGATTTGCAAAAAAATAAATAAATACGGTAAATGTACACAATATCGGTAAGCTATCGGCCTGAAAGAAAATCAATATCGGTCGATCTCTAATTATGAGTATTAAGATAAGATTAATACCCTACTGCATTCAAAGTCACTCCATACATACTGACACATCACACAAATACATGTACACATGTAAAAAATATATATATATACCCCCAACATACACCATGACCCATCACCTTCCTTTATTAATAGAATTCGCAAAAACACACAAATGCACCCCTATACTCACAAAGAAATGTACACAACCCATACATTCATAAACACCCTGGCACTCCACACAAATTTGCGCTAGATAAAATCAAATACAATATGACTAAATGTGTTAGTGCAAAGATAAAACAGTGTAATATTTACTATACATTGTGTAAAGAAAATATTAAAATATATATATATATATATATATATATATATATATATACACATACAAGTAATAAAGTCAATAGAGCAAATGCCAGCTAGGTTAAAATCACTTATTACTCACAAGTGCAAATGTTAACCTAGGCACACAGTTTGATAAAGTAAGTGATGAATAATTGGGCTTGTGAATTTGAAACCAGTCAGCATCTGCCTCTGACCACAACAGACATCTTCCAGACAGCAGGGGCTGGGAAAACCTGGATTAACAGGGCCCTTATTGAAACCCTATATTTAAAGTGCACCTGTCATGAGGAAAAACTGGTGCCAATTTACAAGGAATAAAATTTCATCTTATAAATTGTGATAGCCATACTGCTAGCAAATGTTTAGTTTAGCCTTGGATTTTTTTGTCCCGATTCTGCCTGTGTTGTTAAGCCAAACAATATGGTTCCATTTGAGGAGCAGGCTGTTCAGCCTTATTAAATAAGGCAATGACATCAGTGCTGTGATACATGACAGTAAAAAACAAGCAAAACCATTTTTTTGGTGACTCACAACAGTATATTAGCAATCTTTAAACCTTCCACTCCTATGTAGAAATCTAGATATTGCGGTATTTTTATTACTCAGCATAATGACCAGTTCAGAGTTCTGCAAATACAGAAACAGCTATTGGATGGCTTCCAGGCAGTCAATTGATATCCACATACTTCTGCTCTATCATTGTCCTAATAAAATAGTATACCGCATGGCACTTGTTTAATTAAAGATTTTAATCTTTTTGTTTAAACTTCTATTTTACTATTCGCTATATGGTACCATAATTCAAGGGACCACTCATCTTTGTAACTAACTGTTGAGGGATACCAATTAAATCAATGACTCTATGATGCAAGTATTTACCTTGAAGTGACCTTATGTAAAGCGTGTAGTAGGAATTATTGGAGTTAAACATTGAACCCATAAGCAAGAAATCAAGCGGTCACAAGGATGCTGGAAGCACAAGTAGGCACACTGTTTAGGAAATCAAGCTCTCCAATTGCTATCTCAATATCTACATAGCCAAAAGAGGAAGTATAACTTACTGATGTACTTTTGCAGTCATGATTAAAGAAATACTCCAAACACTATAATAACTACAATGTGGTGTAGTGGTTATGGTGCCAAGAGTGACCAGGTGCCCCAACCAATGTAATGAGTCAAACTGATAACATTTAGATTTTTTTTACCTGGGGTCTATTGGGTGCTGTTCCCAGCCTCTAGTCTTGTTATTGCAAGGAACATCTGTTAGCTCAACTGAGCTAAGCCCTGATACATTTGGCTTAGCTCAGAGCTCTTGATTAAGCAGGGAGAGGCTACCAGCAAACCCAGGTAAGAGGTCAGACTGTTAGCAAACGGTTTAAGTGCTTACATTGTGAGGGAATATGGGGTAAAAAAGGGGACATGCAGTGGTTTAACTGCATGTCCCCTCTGCTTTTTAGAAAAGTGTTGATTTTGACAAATATCTGTACTTTTTTTTTTTTATAAATGCCTTTAGCAACGCATTTCAGCTCCCTCACTTGCCTTGAATCAGAAAAATAGAAGTGTGTATTTCTCATAGAGAAACACTGGTTTCAATGCTTACTTCTCCAGAAGAAGCACAATGTGGGAACTGTGGTAATAATAAAAACTGTATAGTGTATTACTGACACTGTGCAATTAGTAAGGCCCAAATAGTGCAGTGCTGTGAAACACGAGTCCAAGCTTGCATGAGATTAGTGAAAGTTATACTTCTGAACAGCAGCTGCTGCTATTAATGCAGTCTTTCTACCGATGTTGGAAAAGGAGCAAGGGGGACAGTGACATATTCTCTCCAAACATGCAACAACATAAGTATTGAATTAAGGACAGCAGCTGCTGTTGTGAGTGCCACCCCCCATCAATCTAGGGTAGGCCAGGACACTTAAACCTTGGTGCTACCATGCAATGAAAGACACATCTAGGTTATAAAAGATGTCCTGGCTCTGAACAGCTTCACAAACCACTTCAACTTTAATCTTGTGGTCTATTACGAAGTTTCCAGAACTCCTTGATGGCATTCTTTTTCCTAATAGGGTTAAGCAACCTTTGGCACTTAAGATGCTGTGCCACAATGCCAGCAAAGCATAAGGGGAGATGTAGTCCACAATATCTGGAGTTCCGAAGGTTGCCTATGAATGGCTTACAGTACATAGAGTGTCCCTTTAAAGTTAGAATTATTTTAATCTTAGAACATATGTCCCATTCTATCCAAGATTATGGAGTTACAATCCTAGAAAAGCTGGTATTTGTTGCTGTTACCATTAGTGATATGCTGGCAGAGGAACTAGGGAGTGACAATTACACTGTCCCTGTCTCCCCAGACCCTGGCATGGCATATCACTAACATTACAGGGACTGCATTAACGTTACCAGTTAATGTCTGGCAGGTAACTCCCCTTTACACCTTAAGGACACAACTTCTGGAATAAAAGGGAATCATAATGGAATATTTCCGTCATGTGTCATTAACGGGTTAATCCCATGTAGAAAAAAACTAAAATGCTAACTTTTTCATTGCACAGTGTGTATTTTTACTGTGTCAAACGGTGAGCAGGCTCAATCTCAGTTTGGGTCTTTCTCCAGTCTGGACAATATTCAATAAAGGAGATGTTGCAGTTTGTGTTCTTTTTTTCTGTGAAGCTTAACAATTAATTAGGATTGGTATATAAGTTTCACTATCTACCGCGGTGATATAAATGAGTGAATTCCAAACAATTTCCTTTAACTTCACTAATCTCAAGCAGGCTGTATGTAAATTCTAGTGCTGCTCTGAGATCAGGGGCTCCGAACAGTCACACTGTGCATTACAGCCCACCGGAGTGGTTATTGTGCCAGGAGTGCCCTGCAGCCATCCCATGGTGAGATGTCAAACTGTGTTAGTACACCCAAGCCATATCTGGTCCTCTCCAGAAGAAGCCAGCTTTCAAAGTTTAGAACAAAGCAAAACCTCAATTGTTGACTGAGTATCAGCCGAGCACTATCATGCATCAGGTCACTTTGCTCAAAAGAGCAATATGGCCCAGTCTGCTGGAGAAGACCAGATGCTACCGATATGGCACAGGCGCCTGGCAGGACCTAATTAAGTTGTCAAACCATGGTAAACGGCTGAACAGCTTACTGTTGGACAGATGCAACATATACACTACAGTGAGTATATGTTTACACTTGTTATCAGAATTAAAGGACCTCTCTGGGCACCATAACAACGTAATTGCAAAGAAGTGATATTGGTAAAAGAAGGTCATAGGCACTGACTTATCTTAGGAGTTAAAAACAGTTAATGGCTTTAATCTAAACGTCTGCTACTGTGCTTACTCTACATGTTCAAGATTTCAATCAGGAAGCCTCACACCGTGCACAGCTTAAACATGGAGAACATCAGCTAATCCATTTAGAATAGTGAGTGAGAAAGTTAGGTATCTCATTCGCTCATTTTTTCTAAATGGGGAGCTAGTGATAGGCTCAGTCAGCTGATGCTCTCAGTGCTGCCCGGACCAAGGATCCCTGATTGAAACCTGGAACAATCTGAAGAAGTGCAGGGGCAGATACAGACTTTGGGGTTAAACAATTTAAACCACCTCAAGTAAGAGGTCACAGGTTTGTTAATGGAATTCTTTAACCCAGGCCTGCACAACCAGCTGCCCCCAGATGTTTTGAACTACAATGCCCAAGATTCTTTTAATGAAACAGATAGCCTGGGGATTGAGGGAGCTGTAGTTCAAAACATCAAAAAAAGAGGGGAGGTTAACCCATTCAGCACCTGGGACCTCCTCATACCATAAGAACTTAATAGTGAGTACGTTATGATGCCCAGAGGGTCCCTCTAAAACCAAAACATGTTCAGTTGGTTAAGGCCCATTTCAATTGAGCATGTCTGACTTCTATGTTAAACTGCATTGCAACACCCAGAGAACATGTTTTAAAGGGACACTATAGTCACCCAGACCACTTCTGCTCAATGAAGTGGTCTGGGTGCCAGGTCACTCAGGTTTTAACCTTTCAGATGCAAACATAGCAGTTTCAGAGAAACTGCTATGTTTACATTTGGGGTTAAGCCAGCCTCTAGTGGCTGTCTTCTGGACAGCCACTAGAAGCACATCTGCAATAATTGAGGCATATTATGCCTCAATCACTCACAGCGTCCGTAGGAAAGCATTGAAAAATGCTTTCCTATGGACACAGTGCCGCGCATGCACGTTCGGCTCCTGTGATGTCAGATGAGGATGCTGACGTCGGCGGGGGAGGAGAGGTAAGGGAGCCTGGTGCTGGAATTAGGTGAGCTACTGAAGGGGTTTTAACCCCTTCAGCGCCACGGTAGGGGTACCCTCAGGGTACTATAGTGTCAGGAAAACAAATACTATAGTGTCCCTTTAATGGCAAACCAGTCTGATATTGGTGGGATTTGAATATGCCATACAAAGCTCATATGACATGTACTTAGAGCTTTACACCAGGGTCTCATTCCCAGAGAGAAACCCCCACGTGCTGTCTGACGCTCGCTAACAACAATACACTGAGAGTGTCTGCATACATACTGCTCACTTCCGCCTCCCGCAACAGCTTCAATGGAATACACGCGTCATCACTACTGGCCGGAAACAGGCACTCGGAAACACTAAGCGCAGCTCATTCATCAGAGTTCTAAACAACAGAGAAGAGATTGCGGCGACACTTTTGTTTCCTACATCATTCCACCATCTCTAACCTGCCAGAAACCAGGGTACCTGGACCACAGCAGAGCAGCTTGAACAACTATAGTCAGGAAATTCGTGATATTGTACCAGAGAGTGTTCAATTAAAAACTTAAGGCTGGCCTTGGCTCAACTTTTATTTTTAAATACAATCTGGGGTATTGTGGCTGCTGCAATTATTGAGTCCAATCCTGACACTTCCAACAGCTACAATGTTTCTTTCTTCAAGGGTCTGACTAGGCACCATAATCACTAGGAGGTCACTGGCACCATGCCACTTTAAGTAGTCAAACTGTAATAAAAAATAGTAAGTTGTGCAACCTGCCTATGTGAATAAGGAACAATAATATACTTCCCCTTTTTAATTTCTTCAGGAGTTTCAACATACAACACCTTTTAATACACTTTATCAAGATGCTGGGATAATATATCAATACAATGAATATATTATATATTAGAAGACAGAAAGAAACAAAATCATGGTGTATCATTCACTGTGTATTTTGCCGATTTTACAGTCCATCTGTGTGGCATAACCACTTCAGCCCACGAAGAAGGTTGAGGTGGTTAGTGTACAGAGATGGACTGAAGAAGCATCAACAATGCTTCGTACATACCCTGTATACAGCTCAACACCATTCAAGTGGGTTTAATCACAACCTATCATTTTCTGTATCAGATATTACTCTATGATATTTTCTTTCAGTTCTCACTGTATGGATATATCACTCCAGCATCTTTATAAAGTAAAAAAAAAAAAAAAGGGCTGTATATCGATACTCTTGAAGGAGATATAAGGGGAAGTATATTATTATTTACTATTGCGATGACTTCACATAGGCACTTTGCACACCTTACTATTTTTTTTTCATTATTGTACTTTCTATGTCATTTTGTGGAAATGTCGAAGGGAGGAGCAGATTTAGAGATTTTTTTTTCTAGTTAGGCTATTTTGACCTTTAATTTGAAATTACTTTGAATTCTAACTTTAGTGAATAACCCTGCAGTGTAAGAAAAGTAACCGTGGAAACGCCTTTAGCACTGTAGATATGTTTAGTGTAAAGTAGTCAATCTGTGTTTAAACCATTTGACATTTACCTGGGTCTCCATCTGGGCTTCATGTTAAAGCTTGCTAATATGGAATTTATTTATTTGCCATCAGTGATGTTAAAATGACATTCCAAACTCATAAGGCACTTCGGCTTGCTGAAATGCTTAAAGGGACACTCTAGACACCCAGACCACTTCATCTCATTGCAGTGGTCTGGGTGCAGTGTCCTAGTCCCACTTAGTCCTACAATATAAATCATTACAGTTTTTGCAAAATCAGACAGCCACTGGAGGCACTTCATGGTGGTAAAGCAAATTTTTGTCACCTGATGCGGGACGTCCTCACGCTCTGCATGAGAACATCCAACGTCAGTGAAATCCCCATATGACAGCATGGAAGCAGTGCTTTCCAATGGGGAGGGCCTAACGCAATCACCACTTATGCCATGCACATTAGCCCCCACTGTCGGATGACATTGCAGGAGGTGTAGTGCTGGAATCGGGTAAGTGTTAAAAGGTTTTTTATAACCCCCTTGAAGGCTTTGGGTGGGGGGATTTAGTGTAGTGATTCGAACTTTGCATTCCTTACACTATAGAATCCCTTTAAGGAGCTAACTGCATGCCCCCCTTTAGTGCCCATTTCACTTTCTTATGACCTTATGAGAAGCATTTTAATAGCAATTACTCAAACTGATTTGCACATTTTTGTCAGTTTCTACACATGTGGAAAATTTCACTGGATAGGAAGGGGAATCTATCACCACTGACAGTTGCCCCAGT
This sequence comes from Pelobates cultripes, assembly GCA_933207985.1. Taxonomy (NCBI): domain Eukaryota; kingdom Metazoa; phylum Chordata; class Amphibia; order Anura; family Pelobatidae; genus Pelobates; species Pelobates cultripes. The sequence continues at coordinate 291,462,750 of OW240916.1, read as the reverse complement.
GTGGAGCCGAGAAACAGTGGGAGGGAATTTGCTGCTGAATAATAAGATAAAATCTTTGTTTTAATTAATTCAGGGAGGGGTGCCCGGCACTGTCCTTAAAGGACTACTATAGGCATCCAGACAACTTCAGCTCAATGAAGTGGTTTGGGTGCCAGGTCCTCAATGTTAACATAACTGCTATGTTAACATTGAGGGTTAATCCATCCTCTAGGTGCTGTCTCCCTGACAGCCACTAAAGGCCGCTTCCGTGATCTTCAATGCTAAAATCGCATTGAAGACACGCTGACGTCCATAGGAAAGCATTGAATAATGCTTTCCTTTGGGCGGTTTGAATACGTGCGCGGCTCTGGCCATGAATGCGCATTTGGAGCTGACGTCGGCAGTGGGAGGAGAGGTCACCAGCACCGAGGGAGCCCAGCGCTGGATAAAGGTAAGTGGCTGAAGGGGTTTTAAGCCATTCAGCCCAGCAATAGGGGGACCACGAGGGTGGGGGGGACCTCATAACCCTATAGTGCCAGTTAAACAAGTTTGTTTTCCTGGCACGATAATGCTCCTTTAAAGCCCTGAGTGGGTACTTTGCTTTTCCTTTACAGAGTCTGCCCTGTCTGGTATTCACATATGCATAATAGCAAAACTACCAGGTTTATTGCCATTGCGACCAGGTCCTAGAGTTCTTCCTGTCAAGGCCCCACAGCAGACCTATTATTTAGTGTAATGGCAATTTGGCAATATACAAAATTACCACAGGGAGCACTTTAAATGTACCTCGCTGAGCTCAGTGAATGTGTCAAAGCACTACCGTCGGTTTACCGCGACAATACTCCGACTCATTCACTGAACGCCAGAGTGAAAGAGCATTTATGTGGTCTGCGACTACTGGAGATGCAGACCAAATGCTCCCTTAATCGCCACCAGGGATGCAGTCAGTAGGATCGTATACCTACACTGGACAACCAGTGATTATACCCCCTCTCTGAAAAAGGGTTAGCAGCAGGAGGGAAAAAACTTTTTAATCATCCACAACACACTCAGTCAATTGAACTAGATCACGGGTGGCGTCTGCTGGATTGACAGAGGTGGAACTGGAGACTGCAGTAGAGGAGTCTTTGCACTAAAAACAAGGTTATTGCTTTTAAGCTTCACATTTACAGAGCGAATGGGAGTGGACAGCAATCACATTGATATAAGAGAACCTATAGATTCTCCTGCTTGAATTCAGCGGAAGGAAAAGCAATGACTGCAAGGAGAAGTAGGGAGGAGGGGCAGGCACTGTTTGAGAGCACCACAGAGAAAGAAGGGAAGCAGCCAACATTATTTATTGCAGCAGCTTTGGACACCTAATCTGAGAATGGAGAGAGAGAGAGAGACATACATTTTATTGACATACCATAATTTTATTGACATACCATAAAGCTAACATAAAGTGTTGGGGACTTTTAAAGGGACACAATAGGCACCCAGACTACTTCAGCTCTTCGAAGTGGTCTGGGTGCATAGTCCCAGGTCCCTTAATTATTTATTTATAAAATATTTTACCAGGAAAGATACATTGAGATTTCTCTCGTTTTCAAGTATGTCCCTTAATCCTGCAAAGCTAATTATTGCAGTTTTAAACTGCAATAATTTCTTTGTGAGGGTTAACTCCACCTCTAGTGGCTGTCTAGACTAGAGAGACTTTTGGTCACCTAACTGATGCTGGAAATCCTATGCATGAGGACATCGAGCGTCATGTAAAACCCCACAGGAAAGAATTATACTTGGTCTACTATGGGGGAAATAATGCGAACGTGGCCATTGCCGTGCATGCGCATTAGGTCTTCCCCACCGATGTCAGTGAGGAGCAGAGGCGGAGCCTAAACTTGTGCGATAGGCATCGGCACTGGACTCAGGTAAGTGACAGAATGTGTTTTTAATCCCCTCTGCACTGATGGAGAGGGAGGGGGCGCGATGGAGGGTAGGGGGGTAGCAATGTATGGGTCTCTAGTGCCTTGTTTTCTTGGCACAATAGTTTCCCTTTTACCTGTTACGGGAAGCAAGTACAGTATGCTTCCCAAACAGGCATGCAGTATGAGGTGTGTCTTACAGCAAGTGTAACACCCCCTGAAAACATGATTGATGCTCTCAACAGGAAACAGGTTTTAATGGGAATAAATATATATTACGAGCTTGTAATAGTATTAAGAGAAAAAAAACTTAATTATATAACATGAGTCAAGCCAGGTGTTTAGAAATATCTGTCATGACAAATTCACTTTAAATTGACTAAACACCGCAGGAATGAGCATCAGTGGCAATTTAATATGCCTTTGGACTATGTGACAAGCAGGGAGATATCTATAAGCACTTAATGCAACTACACCACAAAATGTAATCGGGGAAGGAGAAATGCAGATACAAAAGGATGACTACTGAAACCACATAAACTATTTATAAGCAGAACAGCAGACACACGCGGTAACTCCATTTAACTTAATGAAAGATAAGTGTGCAATACATCCCTCATTATTTCACTTTTAGAGGGTTTTAGGTCTCCTAGATATATCATGATTTTCTCGATAGCAAATTAAAAGGGCTGCTCTGTAGCATTCATTGCTTACTAGAGAAAAAAAAATCATTAATCCTGGGGGATTCCCCAGATTGCCTTAATTGGTTGATTAATTTGCCTCTGGGCAGCATATAAAATGTACATACTGTAGAGAAGCACTTTACATCTGCTGGCCCGGAAATCATGGTGGATCTGTAAAATAAATCCCATTGTCTTTCCCTTAGAATGAAAATCTTGTGCCCAGAAAAATATGGTGGATCTGGCAATTCTTATAGGGCTATTCATTATTAAAGGGACACTTTAGTCATCTGAACAACTGCAGCCTAATGTAGTTGTTCTGGTGAATATAATCATTAACTGCAGGCAATTTTATGTAAATACTGCCTTTTCAGAGAAAAGGCAGTGTTTACATTGCCCCCCTAAGGACACCTCCAGTGGCCAATCCTCAGATTAAAAAAAAAATTTAAATAAAGCATTTTACTTACCTTTAGCGCTCCGGTCTTGCTGTGGCTACCACTCTTCCCCTGGCTGAGATCTTTAGTACTGATAATATGAGAGCAACTCAAACCAAGAGAGTCATGCCGGCTCAGACGTCGCCCGGATTAACAAGGTCCACATCAGATGCTAGGGAACCAGGGCTATCTGATGACAAGTGGGCTACTGGAACAAATCATTCCTGGACACGGAGAGAGAACCTAGACCTGCTTGAATGCTACTACAACAGCAGACCCAATGAGAGAGGCTACATGAAACGTATGTGAGAGCTATGGATGAATAATCTACCCTAACACCAAAACAGCTGGTTACACAACGTTTAAAGATCTTCAAGAGAAATCTAGAGAACTGGACTACTGAAAAAAATCGACCATACACCATGAGGAGGAAGAAATTCCCATACCCACATTCTTAACCAGAATTGTCAACCTAAATCCATACCATAACAACAGATATATAAGGGAAATTATCCTAGAAAAACTAGCAGTCGTTAACCTGCGGACAAGTCTACCGAAGATCACTGGAAAGCAACCACCCCCACTGAAATGAACAGGCTCATTGGTGGATGACATCAAGCTGTATGCCAAGAATGAGTGAGACATTGACTCACTGATCCACTTAACTAGGATATACATCGGAATGTCGTTTGGACTAGAAGAAGAAGGGACATGATAAAGTGGATAGCAACATTCAAGTACCTCCAAAGAGTCAGACAGGTCCTGAAGTAAGAAAAAGATCCAAGCCATTAACACATATGCCCTATCGGTTATCAGGTACCCAGCCTCTCCATGGCACTAATCCTAGCAGCAGCTGGAGTCTACCACATCGGGCAAGACCCAAGGTGCAGACTGTGCAAAGAGGCCTCTGAGACAGTCCAGTACCTAGTAGCTGGATGCAAGATGTTAGCAGGAACAGCATACACGGAGAGACACCGAAACTGCTGCACAGAATATGGATTGACCTGCCTAAGTCCAGATGGGAGATCCCACCAAGGGTAGTTGAGAATGACAGTATCCTGTGGGATTTCAAGATACAGACAAGCAAGTGCTAACCAACCAGACATTGTGGTGGATGTGGCAATACCCAGTGACTATATCAGGAAGCCCACTCATAGTCACTGGGTATTGCCACATCCAGTGGTTATGGTGCAGAGTGTCCCTTTAAATTCACTTTTATTTCCCATTATTTCTCAGTTTATTTATTGTACTGTGTGATTACTGCCAGTCAGTTAATGACCCCATTGCTGCCATACGGCCTGTGGCAGTGATGGAGTTAATGTGAAGATCCCCAGAGGATCCTGTGACAGTTGTTGGCAGCCATGACATTACACCAGGATAGAACACAGACTCCAGCCAGGGACTATACGGGAGCTCGGGAGGTTCAATCAACTCCAGGTGACCGCTTCGCCCAGGCACCGCCCACGGCCTCTCCGGATTGGCTGCCCGCGCTGTGCCGCGAGCTGGAGCGCGAGACGAGCTCAGTGTGTTTGAACGGGATGCGCGGCGTTACCATAGAGACCGCCCCAGCTGTTTCTGTCAGGCCGCACAGTGACGGTTAGCGGCGGCGCGAGGCAGCTGGGAGATACCGGGGGTCATACCGAGAGGGAGTGCGGGTACCGGGGGTGTGATACCGAGAGGGAGTGCGGGTACCGGGTGTGATACCGAGAGGGAGAGAGAGAGTGCGGGTACCGGGTGTGATACCGAGAGGGAGTGCGGGTACCGGGTGTGATACCGAGAGGGAGAGAGAGAGTGCGGGTACCGGGTGTGTGATACCGAGAGAGAGTGCGGGTACCGGGGGGGCTGATACCGAGAGAGAGTGCGGGTACCGGGGAGGGGGCTGATACCGAGAGGGAGTGCGGGTACCGGGGGTGTGATACCGAGAGGGAGTGCGGGTACCGGGGGTGATAGCGGCACAGTGTACGGTTACCGGAGGCTGGCGGATTTACTGTTCTAGATGTCCTGAAGGCGGACACTGGAGCCCCCGGTCTGGAGGGGAGCAGGGATACCGGAGGATCAGGGGGGAGGGTCTACATGAAAGCGGGATGTCTGGTAGCGTCTGAGAGTAGTGGGCTCCTGTTCTTGGGGCCGGTGTGGAGAATCAGGATATAGTTAGCTTAATGTTTTGTAAAGTCAGGATTTCGGGGTTGTCTTGGTGCAAAATAATGATTTTGGGGTGCGGTGGGTGGATATAGTGGTGTTCTTGTGTAAAGTCACGATATAATGATTTAGGGGAGCAGTGGGAGGATATATTAGTGTCATTTGCTATATGATAGGGATATAGGATGGGTCTTGGGGTGTAGAATCTGATGGTGAGACGTGCTTCACTGCAGACCTGGACCATACAATTTGGTGAGTAACCATTTCATATGTAGAAGTTTATGAACCAAACAGCATGAACTCTCAAACAACTTGCTATGAATCTACACAGAAGTGAACTAGCACACAATCTAGAAAACAAGAATGCCAAGAATCAAATTGCCCTATTGGAGTGAACAAAGTATCTTAAATATGCATTGAGTGACTGTTCTATCCTGTTTCTATTGGGCATCCAATTTGCAAGCATCTGCCTTCGAATAGATTAATTAGAAAGTAATTTTCTAATTTATTGAAGTGAAGATTTTAGCAAACCCTGTTATTTTTGTCAGCATTTTGCAAGTCAATTGTCATTTACCACCTTGTATTGTGCATATTTGATTACAACCCTTTATGTATCCTTTTCTTTTTTTTATTTGTGCCTGCATTTATTTGTGTGTGTGTGTCGTACTACTACTAAATAATTTATCGAGTGTCTTACGGCAATATCTGTACTGCAGTAATAACCCATTTCCTTTTGTAGTTTTTAGAAATTGGAGACTTCCATGTGGTACCTAGTATACCCCTCTCCCCATCTTCTGCCCAGAGTGTCCTAAAAAAACTGCAGCGATTTGGAAAAACATATATTTTTTTTTTTTTAAAGTAAGACTATTCAGGCAAGGGGCCAGCATATTGATGTCCTTTGGCGCTTGTATAGAAATGTAAAACCTGGATCTAGGACGATCCCATAAGACCGAGGGATCCTCTACAGATATTCTGTGTGTGATAAATGAGATGCCTTATTCACCTATTGTGCTAGGAGATGCTTGTTTCCATCAGCTGTTGAAATGACAAGCTGCTTGAAACTCTCCATATTGCCACAAATATGTACTAACATGAAACCGTGTTCTCTGCTTGACTCATGTATATCCTTTGCTTGCATTGGAATTTCAATGAAATCCCAAAGCTGTTGTGGCGGAACCGCTGCCTGTTCATGAATTTCCCGTTTTATATTGTGTTTCCCTATCCTTTCGTGTATTGTGCCTGCTCCCCGTTCGGGAGTGGAGTGCTTCCACAGAATTCATTCGATACCTCATTTAGAACCTTCTCACCTCGCAGCATAGGTGGGAAACTGCAAGGGAAGTAATTGAGTGTTTCCCTGGGTGGCCGCCATTCGTACCGACGAGCGTCAGCCAGGGGGAGCATTCATACCCCAAAAGGAGACGCTTCCCTTGTCTGGGTTTCACATCGGGACCTCGCGAATGGAGGCTAGCCGAGAGAGGAGCCGTTGTGCGGGTCCCTTGAGATTGGTATGGACACTTTTTGGGCACTGGCGAGTTTTGCGGGCTTTCCTGTGCCCGAGGGACAAAGAGACTAGCTTTTTATTTCCTGCGGGCTTTTCTGTGCCAGGTAGACAAAGGGGCAGTCCCCTTTTCCCGCGCCTGGACTCCCAGGTACAGAGGCTCCTGCTGTGGGAAACCCTGTGTTTTATTGGTAGGCTTTGGGAACAAAGGGAACAGAGTTCTCTTCCCACGCTAGGACCCCAGGGAGGGGGAGGATCATGGGATGTGACCCTGTACGGTTGTGTGGGAGACCCTTTGCATGGGGATATGCATAAAATCCGTGTGTGGCCAATAAAATTGTGTTGTCCAGTTACTTGAGGGGAAATGGGTCTCTTTATACTCTAAGTGGTTTCTGACCGGCTGAAGGAAGGGAATTAGCAAGGTAACCAGTCGGGTTACCCTGGGTCCGCTACAGTTGTCTTTGAGGTTTTTTTAAATTATATCTGTATAATAAACATTAAATAAATGCATGAAAGTGACCGTTATGTGTTAATGATTAACACATAAAACACAAATAATAGTGCATATGATATGTCTATATTAAAGGACCACTGTAGTGTCAGGAAAACATACTTGTTTTCCTGGCACTATAGTGCCCTGAGGGTGCCCCCACTCTCTTTGCGTTTTCAGTGGTTGCATTACTCCTTTCTTCGGGCATTATTGTGGTCTAACATTTTCTGCAACTCTTACGTATATACAACAGTAATATTTAACAATAAGTAATTGCATACAGAAATAATGTAGAGAGAAGAGGTGAATAAGGCCCTGCTCAATGAGCCTTTAATCTAGGAGGTCTGGACATAAATGAACTTTGTAATTCTGATCTTTTTTGCTTTTCTTTGACAAGTGTATAACTAACAAATGCACCAAAACATTACTTACTAAGACTGTTCTGCCATTGTATTTTCCCATTCCATTTTGGTTCTTTCTCTCTTTTGGTTTTGTTTTTTTTGTTTATAAGTTTGTCGCTTCCAATACATAAAAAAAATAAAATAAATGTATATATATTAGTGTGTGTATGTATATCTTCCCTGGCTCAAACATGAAAGCAAATGCGACAATTTATGAATCGTAATGACTCCATCTTACAGGTGGTATATGAAATTACTTTGTCAAGTGAGTAGCAGATTGAAATAACATTGTCATAGTATATGTTTGGCATCATTGATGGAATAATTGAAAGGCTATTGTGAAAGTTTAATTTGGTCTGTTTGGACATGCTTTGGATTGATGGGAGTTGGGAAACAGAGAGTAATTTATACTGGAGAAATTGGTTGGTGACCTAGGTTTAACTGTATTGACCTATGGTACTTTCACTTTATTTATAAAATATTTTACCAGGAAAGATACATTGAGATTTCTCTCGTTTTCAAGTATGTCCTTGGTCCACAAATCATTGCATTGTTACAATTAGGGTACAAAATACAACAACAATATTAATACACAAGAAATACAAAATTTATATTGGAACTTTGCAAATTTAGTGGGACCTGAATTTGTAGTTTCAGGATGCGTGTCATTTATTAGCTTGGCAATCGGCAGTAGAGCATCCGACAAAATAATTGTTAAAGGCATTTGCTACATCTAAGGGAAGTTGCAGGGTTTGGTTATCCACTTTGACAGTGGAGGGTTTGGAGTGGATTGGGGGAGTTTGTAGTTTATTTATGACTTTCCAAAAGTTTCTAGGGTTTGAGATGTTATTGTTCAGATTTTCATAGAAATTGGGCCTTGGCCAATTTTGTCTGTTTTGTGCATATATTTCGCCATTGTCTATATGCACAGTGATCATTCATAGAGCCAGTACGCTTAAACTTTGACCACAAAGAATCCCAAAACTGGTACATTTGGATGTTACAGCTGTAATCCAGTTCATATGTGCTCCTTTTACCCTCACCTTACGCAGCGGTGATCAGACATATATTTTATTTTAAAAAAAAATTCCCTTTATGTGATATTTATCTGTGTGTCTTCTTTTTTATCTAATGAATATATTTTAAACCGGCATTGTCACTGTCTGGGAATTTAGGTCTATGGAGAATCCCGCTGTCCATAGAGAGACCCAGTTCCCTGGGGGATTGACACTTCTTGACGGCGGAACTTCACCCATTGTCAATAAATGTCAAGCATAGAAAAAATACTGTGACAAAGTATATCTTTTGACTTTATTGGAAAAATTCCAGCGCAGTCTGTATGAGTATTTAATATAGATTCCATCTTTATGAAATACTTGATTTGAGAGAGGGGTGGGGTGGGAGGGTTTGTGGGTGACAGTGCTGCCTGAAAAACCAGAGACTTTGCTATAGAAGATTGCAGTATGTCCTTACAGAGCGTGAGTGTGAAGGTCAGTGTCAATACAGCTGTTGTTGAGGCAGCTGTCTTTATCAGCTGTGATGGGCCTAGCTATGCATAGCATGCTATAATTGGAGTAAGTGTGCATTAATAAAGTGATCAAAATAACTTAAATATGTAAAGTGATATATATTAGTTGAAAGTAATACCTAATGTTTTCAACTTTATTTCACAAGCAGGAATTTTGCTATGTGAACCTTTTTACCTTGTGTTCCTAATCTTTAGCAGAATGGATTTTCTTATAATTCTAATTTGTTAAGTAGTTTACAGTAATGTCATTTGGCCATTATGTCTACTTGCATTGTCTGCCAGGGTCGAGAATGTGGTATTTTTATCGACCCCTTTGAATATATTAAATGGCATCTTGTAGGGGTTTCCCCTCTTTTGTTAATTTTATCTCTCAAAGGCATTAGAGACCAACTAAGTGTGGGACCAACTCCTCCCAATGGGGTTAGATAAACAGTACTTCTCTGAATCCCCCATAACAGCATTGACAAAGGTGTCAACAGGACTGTCGCTACAAAAATGGAAAAGTGCAGGCATCACACTGATCAAACGATTACTTTTTCAGTGGAAAATGATACCATTCCTGCAATTACAGGAAAATATAATTTAACTTCTTGCTACATATTCCCTTACCTACAACTAGAATAGTGAAATCTACAGTTAGCATAAACTTGGGAACGACTAGAATATCCAAACCTTGTTTTTGTTTATTCTTAGCCAGATGTGAAATTAAGCCACAGAAATCTAAAACATTATCGGTTAGTTACAAGACCCTAGTAGAGGGAACACAGGTGGAAAAAAAATGGTAAAGAGTGATTTAAGAAAAGCCAAATGCTTCTGTCAGTTAGTTTAGAGTTCCCTTTTTTTCTCTGATCCAGGCTCCCTTCTGTTAGGTAATTCATTTGTTATGGCAGTTCTGAAGGGGTTAATTGTCCAGTTTCTTCTTCATCCACCTACTTTAATTTGTTTCACATATAAACAAACCTGCAGAAGTGCAGACCTGTAATTGCGTGAGCATCTAAGCCATTCACTCTCTTAAAAACATGTGAACTGACTCTTTGTGTTAAGTCTTTTATTGCTGTATCTTCCAGCTTGGCCCTGGCGTCTGCAAGATATAGTCATACATGTGTTAAAATCTTTTTACAAGTTCCAATTGATTAATTCCTCTTACACATATATACTGCAACTCTTTACTAAATCATGGAATATCACACATGTAAGTAATAGCCCAAGAACATCTTTTTGTTTTGCTTGTTTGTACTCTGATCACTCTGTTGATTTACAGGGCTGAGACAGTACAATGGCCTGTGTGGTTGTTTATTTACATATACATATCAGACTGCAAGGCTTTCCTTCACTGTTTAGATTTAGCATGGGAACTAATCATTTGAATGCCTTTTTGTTTCCAGACATCAAGCCCCTTTCATTTCAGGAATTTGTTATTGCTTGTTGTATATATGCAACAGAGATAGTGCTCAACTATACACACAAAGTCCAATGCTTTCATCAGTCAGATGCCCTGTAGATGGCAAGTGGTGTTACAGTTGAGGTTTTCTGTGCTATATAAAGTGTGTAAAGCCTGATTTGGGCATAGTATTATTTATAAAGTGCTCATAGCAGCTGTCCTTGAAATGTGGAGTAAGTGATTATTTCTCTCCCTTGACAAAACATAAATAAGTGTACCTTTTTTTTTTTAACTTCTTTTTTTCATATTGCCTACTACTCAAAAATATTAAAATATTTGGTCCAGATCTAATTGTCACAACCCGGTTATATAAAATACACAAAATCTAATGATGATAAAAGCAGCCTAGAACATCTGAGGATGAGAATTTGGGAAATAACATTTTGATCCCTGTTGAGCTTTTTTTCTTTAATACATCCAATAAATATACTTCAGATTATACTGCTACTATTTCTGCATACCATTTCTTTTCCTGGAGACATAGTGTTAATTCAGAAAAAGGTAACAGAACCACTACTATCTGAAACACATCCGGCATCTCCAGAGCTGCAGAATCCAGATTCCAAATCTGCCAGTCATTAATTGACTGAGAGCGTTGGCTGAGCTTTCTCAGCCAATGAATGACACTCGGTACAAATAATGTGCACAGAATTGGATGATGACGTTGCAGGAGTTTGACTTACATCTCTGACAACAATCTATTCTAAAATATCTCTGTGGAGGAGATCATACAGAAATGTGCACACACAGATTTCATGCACCATGGCCACTCCAAAACAAGTGTGTATATCATGCTTGTAGACTTTGCACTTGTTAAATTGGCTCTTTTTTCTATTATTATTATTTATAAAGCGCCAACAAGTTCTGTAGCACTGTACAACCTATCTGCCACAAGTTTTAATCTTGCAGAGAATTTGGCAGCCGGAAACATTTTATGTCTAACATTGAACTACGTCCATGACTGGTTAACGAGACTCTCATTAAATCTGGCGACACATTTTTATAATTGGCACAAGCAGTTTCTCTGTTTAGCTGTGGAATTTAAACAAATAAAAATTATCTACTGGCAACCAACTTTTCCTAAAACAAAATAATTTCGGATTAGAAAGTTTGGGGACGAGACTCCTACCTGGACATAAGCAGGGTTATTCACTAAACACCAAGTCATTTTTCCAAATTAAATACAAATGGAAAAACAGGTATAAGAAAAATTCTTCAACTCAATGCTATAGTCACAGCTGGCTATTTTTGTTTCAGTTTTTCAATTTGTATTTAATTTGATAAAAATTTGGAGTTTAGTGTCTTACCCTCTCGGCTGCCCCATAGTGTTTGTGGTGGCTAGGTGTAATGATTGTGTGTGTGTGTGGTTTTGTCTAGGTGTAATGTGTGTGTGTTGGCTGTATGTAATGTGTATGTGGTGTGTTAGTGGCTATTTGTAGTGTGTATTTGTGTGGTTAGGCACAGAGGTGCAGACCTCAGTAAATGCTTCTTACGGTTCCAGCTCTCACGGAGTCAAAGTGCAGGCTGATAATCCCAGCAATTGTGCCCTGACTCATTACAGAGTGCTGGACCGCAAGGAAGCAATAACTGTGGCCTGCTCCCACGTTGGGTGCAGATCACACACTCCAAACCCAGGCCCTGTCCTCCATATAGGAGCTCTGCCTCTTGTCCACTGCAAGGCTAAAGGCCAGTAGTAGAAACACTCTGAACACCATAACCATTTCATCTCAATTAAGTTATGGTGCCAGTATTTCGTTTGTTCTATCTTTCCTTTCAATGATCGACAATTTTAGAATAGCTTAACACAGAAGTAGTGTCCACAGGTGTCTGTCACAATGCCTCTACTCTGCTGCTTGACTAATGCGGAATGATTTGATTGAGCAGCAAAATAGTGCCCATAATAGGCTGATAGCATTACTGGCCACCAAAGGAGAGGCAGAATGACGGCTCCCTCAGAAAATACAACTAGAAGGTAAAACTGCTCCAGGGAACTCCAGTCACAATAACAACCTGATTGAAACAATAATAATAACATTGGGAACAAGCCCTAACTGTGTATCTCTTTACAAATGTTATTGAAAGTTTTGTATCTTATTTGCTGTGTATTTTGTTTTCTTTATAGTAAAGTGAAAATTTGAGCATTGTAAAGATGGCGTCCTGCTTGTTTGAGTGCCTGTGTGAAGCAGATCTGGATAAATACTACCCTCGTTTTATAGCTGTTGGACTGCAGAAAATTGAGGAGTTGGCGAAGATAACAATGAAGGATTACTCCAGGTTGGGAGTTCACAGCATGGAGGACCGAAAGCGCCTTTTCCAGCTTATTAAAATTATCCAGAGTGTTTCTGAAGTAGATAACCATGAGAGCACCCCTTTACAACCTGGCTGTGTCTATCTCCATCCCTCACTACATCGCTCTGGTACAAGGCGGCAGCTGCACTTTGATTCGTCCTTCGAGATGGACAGAAATGTCTGTGCACCATCTAAAATATGTGGCTTGTCTGACACTTATTCCCTGAAACGCCCAGGAGAACTATTTGAAATGCATCTGGTAGATGATCCACATCACACTGGAAAAATTCCCACATTAGATATCGATGTTGAGACTTCCTGCCGAGCAAAAGATCACAATCCAAAAACCTGTTCTGTGAAAAGCATAGGCTTAAGTACAGTTGACAGTGATGCCCCCATTATTCACAGGGTAACTCATGTGTCGGGATACAACTATGGAGTTCCCCAGACCTGCTCAAGGTAATAACATGCCAGTGAGAAGGGCAAGAAACCTACATTTTGATGAACAGCATATGGTTGTTGTTGTGAATAATAGGATATATAATTAATGAACTGCTGGAGAATATATCTAGTTATACAAAAAGCACAAACGGCTATGTAACATATATTCATATAAGCTAGTTATTCACACATTTCTAGAATACAATATTTATAGATGGGCATGTAAACCACAATATAGTAAAAAAAAAAAAAAAATGATCCACTGTGTTTATTCCATTGTCTGATGACTTGTGTGATAGGCATGCTTTATGACTGTGTTAAAATGCCATTCTCTATTCTCCTTTTTATTGAGCTGTGTTTAGATGGTATGCACCTATCTTTTATATCGCCCTCCTTGCCACTTTTAGCCAATCAAACGTTTTCTCTATGGGAAAGCGTTGGATTGTCTGAAATCCTAAATTCTGATTGTCAGCAAGGAGGCAGATTGTGGGTGAGGCCAGCGCCGGCAGACCCGCACCTTACCTTTTTAAAGGGGTTAGCGGGGGGGGGGGGCAAGCCACCAAAGTGGTGGTTTTATAGGGTCAGGAATACATGTTTGTGATTCAGTGCATTTCTAAAAGGAGGTGCTGATTGGCCATGCCAATGTTTGGTTCTGCCCCTGTCCCGCCCTTCTTATCGATTTTAACCAAACCACTGCTTTCCCTGTCCATTATTAACCTGTCCTATTGTGACAGGTCCTAACAGTTATTTACTAAAGTGACAGTTTCCTGAAAATTAGATTGAATTTAATATTTAAGGCCAAAATAGGTAATTTTGGTCTAAAATTTTGAAAACTGAACTTTACATCAAAGTATAACTATTATCCCAGGCGACATCATCTTGACATATCCTTGCTACTCCTCACTTTAGCGAGTAACACTGATTTTCTTAATGAGAGATCAGTAACTTTAAACTCCTTAATATTTCTTTGGTTTTAAGTGGCAGTACAGATCTACTAATTTCAAAATGCAATTTAACATCCTACTGGTATACCACAAACATAGACACCTGTATGTCTTTTTCTTTTTTCTATGAAGCGTGTGTGCAAGTGTGTGTGTGTGTGTGTGTATATATATATATATATATATATATATATATATATATATATATATATATATATATATATATATATATATATATATATATAATTATTATTATTATTATTATTATTATTATTATTATTATGTATGTATACACACACAAAAACATCACTCCCATGCATCATGTGCATATTTAAAATTGGACTTTGAGAAGTCCTTACTGGGCTTGTTTTCTCAACTATCCCAGAGTTCAGAGCTTAACATTCAAATGAGCACATAAAGGCATCGTGTTTCAGACTCTACATTGCTTTTCTTGCAAATAACCTTAGCAATGAACGCTGTTTTAAACACAGCTATTTTGAAACTAAAGAATTGGATATGATCCAAAGTGAAAAATGAACAGAAAGCAGACATAGACTGCAGTTTCAACCCTGTGGGTTTCATCAGCATGGCACTGGTTCTGGCTTGGAATCGGTGAGATCATATAGCTAGTTTCCAAAAGGATTGTGGCAAGGCCAAGTACGATAAACCCCTCCCATAGTGCAAATAGAAAAATGACTGCTATGTATCATCTCTATATCTTAAGTTGGACTCTGAGGACCCCTTCTTTGCCATAGAAACACAAGAAAATGTTTCCAATCTGCTCACTGATCCTTTTGGATCATAGCCCATACTTTGGTTTTTAAACCAAAAAAAAAAAAAATGAAGAAAGCTGCCCAACTTTAAAACAGTGCCCATTGAGCCCTGGCTAACGGACAGGAACATCCCTCCTTTTGGAGGAACCCGACTGATCCTCACCCACAAATCCTGTACAACCGTCACAGTAATGCTGCTACAAGACTGCGTTATTTCAATTGAAGTTAGTTTTACAACATATTGTACTTCTAAACTCTGTCATGACCTTTTGTATGTTATTGTTCTTAATTACATAAAAACTCATAAATAATCTTTACAAATAAAGCAAAAAACTGCTAAGGGTATCTGCAGTAACACAGTATGAAATCTGAAACACGATGCCAGCTTATTTGTATGTCAAACTAACTCTTATTCCTATGCCCAAGTGGGACTTCTCAAAGTCCAACTTGAGAAATGCAGGTTATTCATAACAGTAATTTTGTATTTGCACTGTGGGGAAATTTGTTGTGTTTGTTCTTACCACAATTATTTTGTACATCTAATGTACTTGATACATTCAATTAGAGGTGTTTTTTTTTTTCTTTTTATTTCCTGATCACTTACCTGTCAGATCTAGCGCCTCAGAAAAAGATGGACCTTGGACAGAAACGGATAAAATAAGAGTGTGTGTCCGCAAGCGCCCTCTTGGTTTGAGAGAAGAGAGACGAGGGGAATTAAATGTTGTTACAGTGGAAAATAATGAGACTATATTAATTCATGAAAGAAAAGAAGCAGTCAACCTCAAGGAATATATTCTCCAGGTATAGCATATAATAAAAACTATAAATGTGTCCAGTGCTTTTGTGTTACATCTATAGAAACATAGAATGTGACGTCAGATAAGAACCATTCGGCCCATCTAGTCTGCCCAATTTTCTAAATACTTTCATGAGTCACTAGCCTTATTTTATAGTTAGGATAGCCTTATGCCTATCCAACGCATGCTTAGCTATCTTGAATAATGTCTTATGTTCGAATTTATTTTTAATTTTTTTTCCTTTCCACTTGTATTCCCACTAAAGGCATGGCATAATAGCTTTTCACTGGAAAATGCCTTCATAATATATATTACCGGTACATTGTGTAATTTTACTTGAACTAAAATCAGTTTCTAATGGATCCTTTTGTAGTGATGTTTTATTTAATTAAAACATAAATAAAGAGTTTCTAGATGCTAAAATGGTGTAACCGGATACCTGTATTATAAAAAAGAACATATTACTACTTTAGAAGGAATTTTATGCAAATGAACAATCTACCTCATTCTGAGCTAGTGCAGAGTCTCAGTATGGTATTTATTTCCTATACCGTCCAACACTGGTACAAGATGGGGTAAATAATGGTTCAGAAGGTGACTTGTGGCAGCAGGTGCGTCAGCTAGACAGTCAAGCTAAAATGGCTTTGTGTAGCTGCTTTACAGGGTTTTCTGTTTTCCAATAAAGTGGAAAAACAGAGAAATTAAAGAACATCAGGACAGGGGTGTCCCATATTTGTTATTGACCCATTGAATCAGGGAATGTTCGGAAGTATGTTTATATTAACGACACAAAAACATCCAGTCTCTGATAAATTTTTTATAAATAGTACACCTTTCAGAGTTAATTTCACACTTTCTGCCTGACCTTCCAGTGTAAATCTGGCAGAAATTTGAATATACAAAACATTCTTTATTTTACTTTGTACACTTTTTTTTAAGCCTTGTTAAATTAATTTTTTTCATTGACAATATTCTTATACTTTTTCAGCATGTATTTTATTTTGATGAAGTCTTTAGTGAAACGTTCAGCAATCAGGATGTGTACACGAAGACAGCTTATCCTCTCATTCAGCATGTTTTTAACGGGTAGGGATATTGCCTCATTTCATTTATTGTTTCAGTATCTTTGTTACACCATCTCAAAACATGTTTTGTTTAGCTTTCATTTTACACTGTTATTCTATA
The DNA here is from genome assembly GCA_933207985.1 of Pelobates cultripes. Taxonomy (NCBI): domain Eukaryota; kingdom Metazoa; phylum Chordata; class Amphibia; order Anura; family Pelobatidae; genus Pelobates; species Pelobates cultripes. The sequence continues at coordinate 291,445,830 of OW240916.1, read as the reverse complement.
TAGGACTTATTAGGACATTCAATGAAACAAGCAGATTGTTTCGTAAGATGTAATACCAGCACCAATCATTTGTTTAATTGGCTGACCAAGAAAATGTTATTACATTTAGATAGCAACAATGTTTTTTATAACTAGGATAAGAACATTTAATGTTAAAGAGCCAAGCAATGCAGTACAAATGCATTTTATCCTGACTATAGGAGCACTCCATAATGAAATTTACCCATTTATTTTTGTGTTCATAATACATAAAAAAATACATTTGAGGAAAAAAACAAACAATCCAAAATAATAATTTAAACTACCTTTTAAAGAAACACTATAGCGTTGGGAATATTAATATGTATTCCTAAAGTTATAGTGACCTGCTCACAATTTAGGAAGCATTGGGAAGCTAGTGTGCATGAACGGCAAAATGCTGGGCTTGCACCAATTAAATGGTCTCTCAGAGCTCATCTGATTCAAATAGCAAAATGAATTCTGCTATTTCAGTGGAAGCACTTCTAGTCAGCGTGACAGCCATTAGAGGCGTTTTCAGCTGCAGGATTAAAATGACAGCGGCATGGCACCCAGATACTTTGTTGAGATGAAGTGGTCTGGGTGACCACAGTGTCCCTTTAAAAGCTGTTATTGTTCTGTAAATCATACACATTACATCATAAGCCCTATACTTGGCCTAGTTTATGAGTAGCGTTTACTGTAATTCCTTGAAATCTTTGCTGTGCTTTGTGAGGTATGAAACTTTTTTTAACATGCAACATGCAAAAAAAAACCCAAAACTATATAAACTTTGACATGCAAAATTAACTGATAGGTATTGAGGACAAAATGTATAATTTGTATTTATAATGCATTAAAGGGAAAACTGACAAACTTACCTTTCTTTAATCGCTTCCTCTTTTCTTCCTCTCTCAGGATCTGTTCTCCGTTTCTTCCTATCTGAACTAGTCTTCTTTAAAACCTAAGACTACTTTGTCTTATGTATTTTTCCTACGCTATGACCAGCAGAGGAGCAAAGTGTGCTCCATTCCCTGTGGTCAGAGAAATTTTCCCACAATTCTCACCTTTCCTCCGTGATCTCGTGATGCTTCTTGTCAGTATTCCCGAACGTCCTGTCATTTAGACAGAATGCCAGCGAAACTACAGAATTGCATCCTAACAGAATGAGAACAGTTTGTTCATTCATGTTAAGACGGCATTCGGTACTTTTAGGTCGGTTCAAAATTTCATTAGAATGAATGAAATTCCCATCCGATTTGTGCCACGGCTGCATCTTGCAGCCACTTAGTAGATGGCTCCCTAATTCCCACGATGTTAGGGAGCTATCTACCAAAAGGCTGAAAGACCTAAATTGGTCTTTCAGCCAACTTCACTAATACTAAGTAAAGATTACTTGGTATAAGTGATTAATCTGCCCCTACTCACTATGCCGTGAGTAGGAGCATGTCTACTAAACAGTGAGGAGCCAGTGGCCCCCCCGCTAGTTAATAGATGTCCCACCATGGGCATAGCGGCAGGGTCATTCGGGAGGTTTCAGTCTCCCTTCTGCTGATATGGAGATCAATATGACCCCCATAGAGTGAGGGAGGACATGGGGGAGACTTAGGAAGCTGCGCGCCTGTAGCTCCTTCCTCGTAATAAACTGAATGAACGAACACCGATATTTGGTGTTTGTTTGTTTGTCTGAAACTTCTATTCATTCCTTTGTCTTTCTGACGAATGAATGAGTAGAGAAAATTCCCGTAGCGAATGCCCAAGTGTTTTACTGGGAATTTCGCAGCGCTATCTAGTGTGGGCAGATGGCGTGTCCCACATGGACTTCATCTACCCACACAAAGATGGCGGCACCTAGGTCCAGGCACAAAATAAAGATTAAAAAATAGGTAATATGGGGGGCTTGTGGGTGACTAGGTGGACAATTGGATGTAGTGGAGTCGGGAGAGGGGTTAAAAAAAAACTGGTTTCGGCCATGACAGTGCCACTTTAAAGTGTACTACTGTCTGAATTGTCCCTTTAAGAGCCAGAAGTAAATTTATAAGAGTTCTAGTATCCACATTTTTGTGATTTTTTTCCAAACTTACTCTTTGTTCAAGATCTAGTTATGTTACAAAAAAAGATAGAGATCGGTGATAACATAACTGTATTGATTAAATTTTTTGTATTTTTATTGATGATTAAACCATTTGATTTCAGAGGGAATGCTACATGCTTCGCTTATGGTCAGACAGGAGCTGGTAAAACATATACCATGATTGGTACTCATAAAAACCCCGGCCTCTATGCTCTGGCTGCAAAGGACATCTTCCAGCTTCTAGAGGCTGAAAAATCAATAAAGGACTGCAGTATTTGGATCAGTTTTTATGAAATCTATTGTGGGCAACTGTATGACTTGCTTAATGGAAGAAAAAGGTACAGGAATTGTAATTATACTGTTGCTTTTGGCTTTTCTCTCCCCATAATCTGTCCTTCTTCCCCCTCCATACCACTAGCCTTCCCCTTCTCCCCATCATACCCTTCTCTACAGATTACTTCAAATGGTCATTTTTAATGCAGAATAATAGTTTCAATCATCAATATCTTTATGTATTAAGAAATCAACTGTGTCCCCTGCCTATTAGATAAAGTTATACTACTAGTAAATTATAACATTCACCATATTTCTCTTTGTAACGGATATTTGACTGGCATATGCATGTTTCATCCACTTTGTGCAATCTTTATTCACCATTCTCACAGGTTGTTTGCAAGAGAAGACGGTAAACATGTAGTACAAGTTGTTGGACTGCGTGAAGTGCAAGTCAGAAGCGTTGAATTACTGCTTGAGGTATGTTATTGGCTTAGCCCTTAGTATATGGTATTTTGAAATACTTACCTGAAGAGAAGAGTACATACGTGTAAGGTTCAGTCGACTGTTTGGATTTCTATTAATGTTGCCTCAGAAGGAATTAAGATGGTGTTTTCTGGGCATGTTGGCTGTGTGAATAGTTTTTTCAAGTTGTATCTTTTTCCAACTTTGACCTTGCTCTATATTTCTTTTATTGATCCTAACCCATGCCTTAAAGCGGCTCTGTCACCTTCTGGGGATATTGCGTGTGTTACAAAGACGCCTCTTATGGTAACCGTTGGCAGTGAGGTGGGCAGTGAGGTGGGCACAGGGTCAAGGGAAAGGTGAGTTTTATTTACCTGAACCTGTCCCTTGGGTCCCCTGCCATCTTCTTCAAGCTTTATCATCTTCCTGACGCTTCATCTGGCAGGAGTCCACATCAGTGCTGTACTCTAGTAAATGCCTTAGAGTACAACATTCTTGCATATCCTACAAGACTGCAGGATCCTCAATCGACAGTGCCTTTTTACCATCACCTGTCACTAGTGACAGCTGAGGGCTTACAAAGCTTGACAGTGGTGGCTCTTCCTTTTTGTCAAGCGTAGGAAACCTACATAAGCCATAGTAGTCCCAAATTTATCTTATATCGTTTGACTAAATTGCAATTGCAATGAAATTCCAAGACAGTCTTTATGAGCTGCTTTAAAATTGTTCTCTCCAAGCTTTTTCCTTATTGTCTGCCTATTCCAAGCCTTTGCCTAGCTGTTTGTCTATTTACAGCCCTTGCATTTTGTCTGCTTATTAAATTGTATTTATCCTCTTATTTGTGTTGTTAGTTTTGAAGAATGAAATGTTTGGTGGTCTAAAAACCTTTTTAAACACAAGGAAAGTCCTCAAACCCACTGTTTCTACTTAATAATTGGGAAAACACAAAACCTGCTTTCAGCTGTACATCACTGCAAGTGTTGGTTGAGAAAGACACATTAATGTTTAACTTTAATAAAAAATTTCTCTTTTATAGGTTTTACTTCCTGCGTTAGCAAAACTGGTATTTTAATGTATTCAGCACCATTATTTATCCAGCAAAGTCAACGGCTTGTGACACATCTCCATGTCATTTTTCATTTGTAGAAACTACAGCATTTGATATAGCTTTCTAAAATATTTACAGCTTAGAAAATACCATGTTTGTAATACTAGATTGCATGTGGATTCCTATAGGTATTTATAATTCCCTTGCTGAGCATGATGGGAATTCCAGTACATTGCAGCGTTGAGAGCTTTGGATTCACTTTCTTCATCCATGTCTACAGCCAACACTAGTTGTTATTGTACTTGTAATGTGACTGACCCATTTTTATATTTTTATTTATTTATTTGTGTGTCTTCTGTTTTAATCATATGTGCAGATGATTCTGAAAGGCAGCAAGGAACGCAGTACAGGGGCCACAGGGGTAAATTCTGACTCATCCCGCTCCCACGCAATCATTCAGATCCAGATCAAAGGTGCAGGAAACCGGAAAATGGGAAGGTGAGACTCAAATCCTTTTTAAACCCTTCCAATATCTGCTTTTATCTCTGATGACTGATGTATGGATTACCAGTGGTATGTAAACACATTTTTAATGGTTGTTTCTCTGGGAGGACCTGTTCCTATTGGAAAACTAGAAAGGCTGCAAGATAAGTTTACCTCATTGAAGTGGTCTGCGTGCATTGTCCCTGTCACCATAACCCTGGAACCTAAAATATTGCATTTTCAGAAAAACTGCAATATTTACATGTCAGGGTTAAGACTGCCTCTAGTGGGGGGAAAAGTGAACTGCATTACAATTATACATGTTCGTAAAGTGCTGTATCACTTATAACAGAGGGTTAGTAAAGAGCTGATTTTTATACCACATAATGACAGGGTTAGAGCCAAGCTACATCACTGATACACAGAGTTAGTAAAAAGCTGAACTAAATTATATTTGATTTTTTTTTTTTTTTCTAGAATATCGTTTATTGATCTAGCCGGGAGTGAAAGGGCATCTGATGCCAGAGAATCTGATAAACAAACCAAGATGGAAGGAGCAGAAATAAACCAGAGTCTCCTTGCTGTAAGTTGTGCTTCGTAATCCTTATTACAGAATCCTCCTGTTGCTTCCTTTCCTTTTTTTTTTTTTTTTTTTTGTATACTGATAGATTCAAGGATAGCAATATAAGGTGGGGTATATGCTGGTCTTATTATAGTAGAAACAAATTTCTCTCCCAGGGATCTATTCGGTTCCTCAAGATTTCTGCTAAGACACTTAAAATGGCAGCTCTCTACTCCTGCACCATAAAGTGTGTGTTGAGGGGGAAACTTTATTAATGCCATAACCTTGGTTCTTTCTGTTCAAGTAGCTATTGCACTTGTCGATTTAGATTAAACAGGCATATGGTGTATTATATATCCATTGAACCTCTTCTTCTCTTTTAATGCTCTTTAGCTGAAAGAATGCATCCGTGCCCTGGACCAGGAGCAGGCACATACTCCGTTCCGGCAAAGCAAGCTAACACAGGTAATGTTGGGGACGTTTGTGTAAATTCTAGGCTCTCTGACCTTAAAATGATTTCATCTGACGCCTGCTGGTTTCTGTATTCAAGTATGGAAAAATGTCCTAAGAAAATATAGTGTGTAAAATGGGAATTACATATTTACATTGTCATAATCTTTGTACGTGATTTGTGAATTTTGATTTCTTCCAAGTAAATTATACACGTAACTGCTAAGTGAGGGAAACCATAACTTATGTATATCAGGGTGCCCAAAAGGTAGATTCCCAGATGTTTGAAAACCGCCTCTTCTATTATGCTTTGTCATTCTAAAGAAGGGATAGACAACCTTCGGCACTCCAGATGTTTTGGACTACATCTCTCATAATGCTCTTACCCCCATAATACTGGCAAAGCATCATGGGAGGTGTAGTCCAAAACATCTGGAGTCCCGAAGGTTGCCTTTGCCATTCTAAAGACATGCAAAGCATCACGAGACTTGTAGTTCTACAACATCTGGAGAACTACATTTTGGGCACCTCTAATGTATATTACTGATTGATTGAACTGGAAAATACTTACATACTTTTCGCATTTTCTAAACTGTGCTTCACACACTCATGTTCTTTTTTTTATGTATAGGTTTTAAAGGACTCCTTTATTGGAAACTCCAAGACTTGCATGATTGCTAATATTTCTCCAAGTCACATAGCTACCGAACACACACTAAACACACTGCGTTATGCAGACAGGTAAGTTCAAAATGAAATGGAAAATTTTAATACTCATGTCAAGGTAATGTAGCCTTATTGAGCCATGTACTTTATGCAAACAAAATAAATGTTCTTACCGTTTAGTGTCTCCTGTTGATGCACAGTTTATAGAAGAAAGTTGCACTTTAGGTCCACCCCTTCCATATCAAGATAAGATATTTAGCTCTTTATACAGGTCTTTTTGGGTCTATGCATATCCCATAAACCCCAGGCTTTAAGTAGTTTACACCCCAAGAGCAGTTATTTCATCACGTTGAGTGGCACCGCTCTGTACACTGCTGACAACCTATAGTAGCTTTCGTAGCTTTTACATGTAGTCCAGTTAACTATGTTTTGAACCAGTCTGCATGCGTGTGCAGTCTGCAGTTCCTCTCACTCTGTGGGAAAAGAGAGAGCTCAGCCCAAGATGTGCATGTGACACGTGCAGACTTCTTGGACAAAGCTAATATTAGGTAGCTGGAACTGAGGGTTTCTGTTATCAGCTCTGATGACTTTGATGGGATTTTCATAAATTGTGTCCGTTTTGTAAGCCACTCTCACAAGATTCAGGGTACTTTCTCCACCATCAGCTTAAAGGGACAATTTAATTTAGAGAGACCATTAGGTTTCCTACTTTAAATAAACAATGAATTTAAAATGTTATGCAGCGCATCTCATATGGTATATGCAGTGTAACTGTGCAGTTATTCTGTTTTGTTTTCCCCCCACATTGGTGCCTAGCAACACCTCTAAAGCTCTGCATGGAAACGCTGAACTTTCTCCATAGAGATGTTGATTGATGCTTTTTGCAGATTTTTGGCTGATTGTGGCGTTTTGCTGCACTTGCACAATAGCCTCCCAATTCTTTCCTATGGGAAAGAACTGGATTGGCTAAGAGAATCAAGTTTTATGATCTCAGCCACGGAGGCGGAGCCAGCTGCGGTGAGACTGGCACAGCCTGGGAGAAAAGTTGGTTAAAAACACTTGTCACCTAAACAGCCACGTCAGAACTATAGTACATGTTTGTATTCCTTACACTATAATGTTCCTGTGGTTTTTGTTCTGCTGTTGTTCCTTTTTTATTTTAAATAAACAGTAAACATGGTTTTGTCTGTTTACCGTATATATTTTTTATTTCTTCCTATTTTTAGGGTAAAAGAACTGAAAAAAATGAAATCTGCCACTTGCGTCAGCCGTGCCAGGGCACCCGCATGTTTGTCTCCAAAACGTGTCCAAAATTCTCCTTCAGTGCTTGGAGAAAAAATCTCCCCTAAGAAAGTTAAATTGGGACAACAATCCACCTCAAACACAACAAAAAGTAATCCATGCTCATCTGTCTTCCACCCCAATAATATCCCACTCTCATCTACTCCCAAAATCCACAGTAAGGTAAATAGTGTGAAAGCAAACCAAGCCTGGCTGAATCACACTACTCCACTTAAAGGAATTATCAACTTGGGAAACATTGTTAAAAAGAAGAATGACATTCTTCTTAACAATAAGAATCCAGTGGGCATTAAAACTGAGATTGTAAGTCCATTAAAAGGAACTGTCCAGGAGGATCCCATTATCTGCTACCAGCAGCCTATATCAATGCAGAGAATTCAAGCAGTGCCACCAGTACAGAAGCAAATAGTTTCAAGGACTACAATGTCCTTTGGAGACCATAAATTTAATACACCTATGCATGATGTTCAAAATAGTGTAAGGCAAGCTGGCACAGATCCAGGGAACTTAGGAAGACCATCTGTACAGCAGAAAGAAAGAGAACAACATCTACGTTCTTATCACCAGCAATTCCAACATCCTCCCATCCTCCAGCATAAGCTGCACTATCAACCGTTAGAAAAAATATTTGAACTATATAACCCACAGGAGATTCACGTTGAGAACAACAGAAGTCCCCTGCCTCAATCACCATGTGAAGGAGCACTTCTCGAAGATCTCGATGACAGTGATTTTAGTGAAGACTCCTTTTCATATGCCTCTACTAATAAAAAAGGAGGGAAACGAGAAACTGCATGTGAAAGACTTTCATTTTTTCTTCACGATGGTTCTCCAGGATTAGAGATCAGAAAACCAAACCAATGCGATCGATTAAGCTTCAACTATGGACAATCAGAAGAATTAAACCAATGTGATCCCTGGAAATGCGGAAATACATTTGTTTCTTCAGATGGGAAAGTTGATAAATGTGCAGAGAAAGAATCATTTTGTAATTCTGAAGATGATTCCTGTGGTGTCTGTGAATCTTCAAAGAGCAGCAATACACCCGAAAAGCCATATTCCTCTCAAGAGGACCCAATAAGTAATTTAAAGAAAACAAAGCATTTATTATCTACAAACAATACTGCTAACGATATCACAGGGCATTTAACTGATTCAACTTCATTACAAGAGACAGGTCATCGAGGTTTAGAAACAAAGGAAAGCCGAAAAAGTGAATCTGAAAAGACTGAAGAAACTTGTGACCATCAGAGGACATTATCAGGGTCGGGCTCTGGGCTTATGGCTCCACTAACTCTGTCTCTTCTGCAAGATAACTGGTCAATGGAACTTATACAACACATTAAATCTCCTGAGTCTTCTGACAGGCAAAGTAGTGGTGCAAATAATTTAAATTGTGACAAAGTCTGGACAGTTGGAACTGAGATTGAAACAGCCAGTGACAGACCTAATGAAAGCTCTCCTGAAAGTAATTTATTTGGTTTTCTAAAGCAGATGCTTCAACAAAATGAACTTGGGGAGAGCTTCTCTGGGTCACACAGTGGTTCAAACAGTCTCATTTCAATTGGTTCTCCACAGTTATGCAAAGGACATAGAATGTCTGACAAAATACCCAGAGAAGGAAATGTAAGACCATTTTCACTTTCTAAGTCAAGTAACTCCTTAAGCAGGGATTCTTCTATAGACTTTGCTATTGGCCAATGCAGTGAACATCAGGCCAGTCCATACTATGAGGCAGACACAGAGGAGAGTACTGTTAAAATTAAGAATAAACAAATCAGTCCTAAATATGAGGAACTTGCATGGAATAAGTCCAGCACATCTTTCGATTCTTTAGAATGTACAAGTGGTCCAAATGCTGTAATTAAAAATGGACAGCCAGAATCCAGCAATCCCGAATCGGGACACGTTCATCAACCAAAGAGTGATGTTGATGTAGAGAAAAAATCTTTTAAAGAACACTTCAAGCTGACTATTAAAGATAGTGAACTGGAGCATCTTAAATCAACTCTTATCAAATGTATATTTTCAAAAGGAGGAGTTGGAGAAGAATTGCTTCCAAGCTGTGTAAGCACATCAGCTCAGAATCTTAGAAACCCTACAGATGGAAGCAGTCAGACACAACAAGCAAACCTTCACGCAAAGCACTTGGAGAAAGCCCAGTATGTTTTATTCACTATTGATTACTTTAACATATATGTACTATGTTAGTTCAATAAGGGAATCAGTCTTAAAGCCTAAACTCTTCCATAATCTGTATGCCACTTCTTTTTTTTTTTTTTTTTTTATCCATCATAACTTTTGGTATTTGAACTTAATGTTCTTATATTATAGTGCGTATGTGTGTATAAAATGCCAAGAAATTCTGTAATGTTGGATACACTGAGCAAAAAAGCAACAGAACTTAGTATGGTAGACAGAATAATAAAAACAAAAAATAACAGTACAATGTATCACGAGTCCTGACCTCAAGCAAGGTGAGACACGATCTGTGTCAAGGCTGCTTTCAGTTGGAAACCGTAGAAATATGTTTTCAATTGTGGACATTATGTGGGTATTAATTTTGTAGAGTAGTGGAAGGATTTGTAAGCTTCTTTACAGAGATTAACTTTGATGGAGTGTTTTGAAGGTGTTGAGGAACAAGGAGAGATGGAGTTCACATACAAGTTATTTGCAGATATGTGAACAGCTCAACAAGTCTTGCAGTTCAACTTGTAGGCTTCTAAATGTTTGGAAACTATAAAAAAATAAAGATTGAGAGAGTTAAGATAGTGGGGAAAATATGAAAAAAGACTGAAATGAATGATTAATTCTTAACTAGACTAACTGCCTGCACCAATGAGTAATGACCACCTTTTCTGCTCAGAGCACATAGCTTGATGATCTGTAGTGCTTTGAGGGAATATTAAATGCAAAAACTTACTGAACTATGGTGTAACTGTGCATTTGGTGAAAAGTTAGTACAATTTTTGATAGTTGGAAATCAGCAAGTGAAGTTTTTTTGAGTTTGTGGTCATAATTCTTCTGTCTTGTAATGATAAATGCTTCAAAGTTTTGAGTGGTTTGCCACGAACTTACTTGCACCATGTGCACGTACTGCCCCTTCGTCGAGTTGCGGGAGCCGAACGAATTGCTCAGCTGCACGGCTCCACTCCCCAGGTCGCACTGACCAAACACTTCACGCAGCTGTGCAACCTAAACAGGGAAATAAATATACTTGCCAACCGGCCTGTGCGAACAGCTCCCTCTGCTGGTTTGTGCGGGCCAAAATCCACACTTGCGGTTTCTTCCCTGTACAAATATAGCTCTCAATGCTTTTTGATTATAACATTTGTGTGAAAACAGTTTTAAAATAATATCTAGGCTGAATACCTGTTAGATATTTAATATAGAGATGGTGGTTTTGGAAAGTTTAGTTGATTCTAAAGTGTTTGGTCATGGTTTAAATTGGTTTTGATCATGTTTAAATTATTAGCTGCTCATTTTGTCAGTATAGTTTGATGTATATCATCCATAGTTTGAAATAAAAGATTATGCACGCTGACAACATATGCAGCTTACCAGACTGTGTATGGAAGCTTATAACAAACAGTGGCACACTCAACTGCAGTTGGAATGGATGGCTGTGTCCTTATTACCAGATTGGTAAAAATAAAAAGGAGAAGAGAGACAGGAATACACCCAATATGCAATCAATAATAGCCTTCCAGCTGAAGTGGTAGAGGTTAACACAGTAAAGGAGTTTAAGCATGCGTGGGATAGGCATAAGGCTATCCTAACTATAAGATAAGACTAGGGACTAATGAAAGTATTTAGAAAATTGGGCAGACTAGATGGGCCGAATTGTTCTCATGTGCCGTCACATTCTATGTTTCTATGTAATAGTTCAAAGAATCAGTATGTTCTTGTAATATTTATATACTGCTCTATGGCTCACAGAGTTGCAGTATAATGGCACAATACAATAAATAAACATGTACAGTGGAACCTCGGAACTCGAACTTAATCCGTTCCAGAAGGCTGTTCGATTTCTGATGTGTTCGGGAACTGAATCAACATTTCTCATAGGAATGAATGGAAATTTGATTAATCCGTTCCAGACATATCATGTACCACATTTGATCATGTACATCCAATCCTTCATGACTACTGTATCGCCAACATGCAGTCACTACGGTATTTGTGTTCACTTTTACAAAGAAATCTGCCAGCCACCCGAATGCCTAATGTGGAACAGTGGTGTCACAAAAGATTGCTCAATGGGCACTCACCTCTATCATGACCCCCAAGTTGCTGCCACTCATGTGGACAGGACTCATCAAGTCATATTTTCTAGCTGTCAAAGGCTGACCTGGCAGATGGCTCCCCTGCACTTACACAGAGTCCACTGCAGAGAGCGACAGCCACCGCAAGGGCACTGCCCATCGAAGTCGAAACGCCGACACAAGCAGCTTGTCCACCATATCCTTGAACCTCCCCATAATACTGCCTGACTTCTGATACTCAAGAAGAACCAGCAAGTGTCACTGCTTAAGATTACCATAGAGGTAAATGCCGCGTGATGTGTTCAGGTCCCGCTGATCGTTTGTGTACCGAGACATTTTGAACGCAAAATTTTTGTTTGAATTCTGAATTGTTTGGGAACGTTCAAGTTCCGAGGTTCCACTGTATTTAAAACTACTCTGTGATGAGATGCTACTTTCAGGATTAGTAAATATGTGAATGTATCCCATTGAATGCACAACAAATACAGTGTGTGTTGTTTTTTTAAATTAAATTTTAACTTTTGTAACTTTATAGGCAACTTGTTGTAAAGGCACACCGTGAACAACTGGATGAAATTGCTGCTTTGAGCTCCAGGGAAGAGATACTGCTGAGCCAGTTCCCACACTTGGTAAGTTCTTCAGCTCTTGATAACTGAATCAATCTAACAGGACATTCTACAAGCCTGGACCTACATCAAACATAGTGAACATAGGTTTATCAATCTCCATGGCTTTTATTTAATGTGAAACCCTACTGGTGTTATTCCATTAACAAAGAATTGGGGAGAATTAAGAAGGGATTGCAAATTTAAGGCCAGAGGAGCTCAGTTGGAAAAATACCAGAGTTGGATCATTTTCTACATTTTCTTCCTATTTTGACATAAAATCTGTGCATCTCCATGGGCATATTCTCCATGATTATTGGTTCAGTGATTAACTCTGAGTAATGCCATCTTACAGTGCCCTCATTCACAGTGACTGATACCAGGCCTACGAGCAGGGAAAATAGGTAAGATGGGCAATAAACAAACATATACTTGTGCCCTCCGCTTCACTTTCTTTCAGGAGCTGAATGCAAATTAGCTGTTAAGTAGTTTATACTGAGATCCAGAGTACCATGGTGTTGCACACAGAGGAATGAACTCTGATGTGAAAACCTGAAAAGAATCTGTAAATTTTGTTTAAATATTCTAAAAGTCGAAGGGATTTTTTTTTGCTTTATTTATTAATGTAATCTAAATGTCAGGGTGTTGGTTTAAATTAATTGTCGTTTTCTTATTGTGTTACAGGATTTTAAGGAATATGTGGCCAAACTAGATGAAATCCTGGTGTTGAAATCAAAATGTATCTATAGTATGCGGGCACAGCTACAGTTGTTTATGGCCTATCCACAGACTGCAAAACCAGCAAATAGGACCTCGGCATCCTAGCTGCTCCCATGGCATCAAAATTCATCAGTGAATTTCTATGCATGTAACTGCCTCCAGTAAATTGTCTGTAATTCTACATTCACAGAATCCTTCAGGTCAAAGCAGTTTATACATTCTTACTGTAACTGGGTGAAACTGTGAAAACTTTTAACAGTTGATGCAAATATATTTCAGGATTGAGCCATCCAAATGGTAAATGTGCACAGGTTGTACTGGCATACAGTACCATGTAAGTTATTTGCCACATTTGCTACAATCTGAAATTAAAATAGTTTTTTGATAAAAACACCTTTTTTATTGTAGCACAAAGATTAAGTAACCAAAAAGGGCAATTTTTAATAGCCATAGAATTTCCTTCTGAGAATTATTACCCTGCATCTACCAGCAATTTACTGCTGCCTTTTGGGGTAAATCTTGAACAGTTTTCTATTTTTACATTTTTATACCAAGTCTTAGAACCGATTTGCTCACGCTCAGTCAGGTTTTGGCAGGGGACTATTGCTAAGCAATTTACTACTTGATTGATCATTGCTAGTCAAATCCAACTTCACTCTATGGTTGCCTGACCAGAGTTATGAGATCATGTTATGCTACACAAAACGAACAGGATATATTTAATGTTGTTTGGCAGGTCAGTACTTGATGCGAGACACCATATTGCCGTATTTGGGTTTTATTTATTTTATTTAATTGGTTTATTATTTATGGTTGTCTTTTTAAATGCCCCTTTGTGTGATGTCTTTTTGTATGATTTTTTTTTATTTTTTTTTTTTTATGAATTGTGATTAGATTGTTATTGTTCTAATCTAGTTTAAGTTCTACATTTTACTTTCCTTTTTGAATCTGGGAAATCTTTTTGCTTTGAACAATCACTTTAAAGTTGTTTTTTGTTTTTTTTCCTTCCATGATTCAATAACGTATATTCTGTGCAATGTTAAGTTCAAAAAGCCAGCCTTTCAAGAGTTAAATCTATTAACTCATGAATAACCTGCATAACCAAAAATGTTAGCTTGTGCACTGTCACAAATCCCTATGCATATATTTTAATAACCAAGGTGTTTAGTATCCATTAACTAATAACCTGAATATCATGTGAACTAATCCTCAAAGTCTATATTCTATGCCTGACAGGGCTATTCAATGTGATATCAAGAGAATGCCATTGGCCGGGGAGTTGAACATTTTAGGCCAAAACACTGGAGCTGTTTTTTTTTTTGTTTTGTTTTTTTTTTTCACTATAATGGCCTGAAATTTAAGTTCCTGCTTTATTTAACCACCATATCAGATTTTAGACATGTAATTGTAAAACATAGATTACATATTGATTATCCAATATTGCTTCATTGATTCAGGAATAAAGAAAATAACAAATGTTAGCTGGACGCAACCCATTTTTCAAATGCAGTGTGTCTGTACACACATACACATCAAAAAAGTAAAATTGAAAGCATGAAAAGAAAATACACTTACAGATTTATTGAACTTCAAATTTAAGTTTAAAACGGGATACAGGAAAAATTCTCTAAGTCAGCAAAATTTTTAGTTTGGCTACTTTGGCCTTAAAGGGACACGATACTCACCAGAACTACTGTAGCTTAATGTAGTGGTTCTGGTGACTAAAGCATGTCCCTGCAGGCTGAGCAATGTAAACACTGCCTTTCCAGAGAAAAGGCAGTGCTTAGATTTGTGCCTAGTAATACATCTAGTAGCAGTCACTCAGTTAGCCACTAGAGGTGCTTCCTAGTCCAGTGCAGCATCTGTGTTCAATGTATGCACGCTGCATGGAGATGCTTAATGCTCCCCATAGAGCTGTATTGATTCAGTGCTTCTCCATGAGGAGATACTGATTGGCGCAGCATGGCGTTTTCACGGAAGCACAATAGCCTTTCAATGTTTTCCCATGGGAAAGCAGTGGAGTAGCTGAGATAGTTAAGATAGATGATCTCAGCCATGGAGGCAGGGCCAGCTCCAGCAAGGGAGAAAAAGTACGCTAAAAAAACCTTATTTCTCTACTCTGATGGGGTGCATGGACTCCAATAGGTAGTTCAAAACTCTAGTGTTAGAAATACATAAATTTGAAATTCACTTTGAATTCTCACTTTGGTAAATACACTGCACAAGCAAGTTACAGGAGCAGACAGTCCCCTTTGAAACCAGAAAAGGTTCAGTAGCCTCTCATTATGGTACAAGGTGTAATCTGGCTGTTCAGTGTTCCAAAAAGCTGCTTACTGCACATGCTCACAACTGTGGTGTGGACCCCGACACCTAGACAATTTGAACAGCATGCAGTCACTTTGAAAAGCAAAGGAGATATTTTAAATCAGTACAAGGGACAAGGGATAGTCTTATAGCTGTAGCAAATTACAAGAAAATTTATTTAATCACTTAACTGGAAGTTGTGGGGAATTGTTAACTGAAATGCACATTAGGTGATGTATTTAAAATATGCTGCAGTAAAAGTTATGCTTGAAAAAAAAACAAAAAAAAAAAAAAACTGTGACAGTCATATTTGAAATTTGCTCTTTCAGTGTGGTTATAATTCAGTTAAAGCCATAAAATTCAACACTAATATCAACTCACCACAATTCCTGTTCTTACCGAATTAACAAAAAAAATGTATTTGGTGAGCTGGTGTTCTCAATGCTATATACGGTTTGATTGATGTGACTGTTGGAGGAGTGTCTGATGGCTACTCCTGTTAATACTGGTCATTTGTTATGGCAGGCTGACCTAATTTATGAGATCTAAATCCTGACAAATCCCCCTTTTTAGACTTTACAAATTATTAATGTTTAAAGTGAGAATATCATGCAAAAAAATTACATTATACAGAATGATATTCTATATCTGTAGTCTAGCTATATTGTCACCAGCTGCCTTGCTCAGCTAAAAACAAGCACATGTAATTAAGATTATAATCTTAATTACTTTTTTTTTTTAATGTATGAAATCTGACCGTATTGCTTTAAACTATTTTACAGTCAATAATTGTATGCTTTGTCTTGGGATAATAAAATATCGCCTGGGTAGTGATCCCTTTAATAGGGCATCCAGGAATGAGTGATGCTAGTTTAGGGAAAGGTCACCATCCAATCAGGATGTATGGAGTTAATTCAGGGCTCTAAACCATTTGAATTGGCTTTCGCTGGCTTACCTCGTTATGGTTTTTGTATGTTTGTTTTGAATGATTTTGTTTATTAGATACTGAACACAGTCGTAAACTCTTTACTAATTTATCATGTACATGTTCTGTTGTGTGTGTGTATATATGTGTTTTGTTTGACAGTATACATGTACAGTAATCAATGTTTTGATTTAAAGCTGTTTCTGTTTCTTCAGATTGCCTCCTGGCATTGTGAAATGTCTCTCTGCACATTGGAGTATCAATGCATATAAAAGGGGCATGTAAGCCATACATGCCACTTGTACATTGCCAAGCAGTCCTGCAGATACAGAGATCACTTGCCAGACAGACTGTACATTTTATGATGTTTTTTTTTTTTCTGGTGTCAATGATGGACATGTCAGCATAAATGGAAACATTACCAAAATATCACATATTCATCTAGATTTCAAGCCACATGCCCCATGCATACCACTGACTCAGAGAAATCAGGTGCTGTTAGATATGTTGAGCTACATGCACTGTGACCATTAGTCAATAAGGCTATATGGTCCTGAGGTAACAGTAGAAAGACAGTGTGTGCAATAAATGTACATGCATCACACTGTGCTGAAAGTCTGCTCTTACTGCGGTATGGGAAGACTGCATTCAGGAAATATGGATCTTGGGTGAAAAATCTCCTTGTCACCGTTAGGAGACACATTTAATAGTGATAGGTCCTGTGACATCTTATTAGATATGCATTATACCTGTGCTCATGGTCTGCAAGAACAGTAGGAGTATACCAGCAAAGCTAGTGTTTGTTTCATGCCAGTTTAATTTCCATTACAAAATGTGAAAACTAAAGAAAAAAAATCTTTATAAATAGATTCTATGTACGTATATAAATTATTGAGCAGAATAATAAGTTTACATGTACCTTCATAATATTCAAAATTATTCACTGATGGGGAAAAAAAAAATGTGCAACATGGTTATTTTTTATTTTACTTCTGCGTTTGAAAAATGTTGCCTTTGAAATTAAAAAAAAAAAAAAATATATATACTGTTTAACATGGCTTTTTCACTTATATAATAAATGCTAATTTTGATCTCTTCATATCAAATCATTATTTACTTTACCACCTTCCTTTCAAGTCAATGACTTGTGGAGGGGGACTGCCATTTTAAATCTTGTTCATATAAAAAGTTAGTGGTGGGAAAATATTGGCTAAAATTAAATATATTTCACAAAACCTCAGATGGCAGAAAACGTGCTTCACTACAGAAGGGCTCCCTATTCAAATAGGATGGCAGTACTAATTTGCATTCGGGCTGTAATACATATATGTAACTGATATTTCCACTGTTGCATGTTTACAAAAACTACCAGTGCCAAATGTTAAAGTAACCATCCAAACCCTCCCAGAGTAATTTTTCAATCCATTTCAGAATTATTTGATCACTTATCAGACACGTGCTCTGCGTCCAGTTTTTTCCTGATTACAGCCAGATATAGTCAGCTGACTCTCATACAATGAGAGTATCCCTACATAGCTCGATGGAGCTTACCGGATTTACCATTTCCTTGCAAGGAGAATATGGAAAACTGGGCTGCAGTAGCAGGTGCATGTGGGACTCGGGTAAGTTTACTCTGGGAGGATGCCAGCCCACTCCTGGTACCATAGCCACAATAGAGGGTTGTATTCAAATATTGAATTCTGTAATATATCAAACTGAATGGGTAAGTTCAGTAATTGTCTTTTTAAGTCTCTCTACAGAACAGTACAATAAGTTACAAAGCTATAGGTTGTTATGGAATGAAATTTCACAAAATGTATAATGGAAAGATTATTTCTTACAATGCATTAAATTCTTCAAACTTAATCTGCCCTGGAAGTTTAAAGGAGAATCTGGAGAAAGAAGTAAAAAGTTGAACTAAGAAAAGTATTACAAGAGTAATGCCTTTGGAGAGAGAGATACAGAAAACATTGAGTAAGTGCTGATAATTTAAGGGATTTAGTGGAATAATTACCAGGTTGTACTAATTTCATGACGTAAAGTCATGATTTTATTAAGGACACGGAGGAGAGTATTATGCTTTATCTCTCTTTAATCCTCAGCAGCAAAGAAAGGATACTAAATATTTAAAGAAAAAAAAAAATAATACAACATGTACCTGAGAGAGCTAACCATAATGCAAGATATTACTCAATAGGAATGTTCCTTGCACTATAATGTCCCATGTGACTTTAAGCCACTCCCTCTTTCATACTGGTGCCGACGAACATTCCAACAAGACCGGAGTAGACAACCAACTAGATGTGAAGAACAGTGACTCCGGGATAATCCAACAATGGAACTTGGAATAAAACTTGCACACATCCGTTCGAGAGTGTGAATGACCAATGTGGACTGATGTGAAACCAATTAGGAGGCTGTAAAGACAAAGAAATAAGTGGTAAAATATGCCCTTGGATATTAAATCCTATTCGCAGTGCATCTAGTAACAAAGTAGTATATCCAATTCTTCAACATTAACATCAACAGAAATAGTTCAATTAGGTGAATAACCACATTACTATGACAACTGTATACTTCTCCTGAAATTATATATATATATATATTACACACATACACCAGGGAGGGTGTACTGTGTCGGGTGGGATAATTCTCGCCTCCGTGTTCTTAATAAAAATCACGAGTTCCCGTTGGGGTCCAGTAGTAGGTCGGAGTAAACCGGGACTAGCTGCTGATAAACTATGGACATCTCCATGAGGGTAGGGAACCATGGTTGAGCTGTCCAGAACGGGGTGATGGGGATCAATGAGGCCTGGGAGTGTCTGAGGTGTAGCAGCATCCGGGCAATCAGAGAGAAAGGTGGAGAAGCATAATGGCACATGTTCGGCTACGATTGTAAGAAGGCATCAGTTGTCTTCTTACAATTGTGGCCGAACATGCGCCATTATGCTTTTGCATCTGGTCTCAGCTGAAGAACTTTGGGAGTTCAAGCAGGATAGAAACATAGAATGTGATGGCAGATAACCATTCGGCCCATCTAGTCTGCCCAATTTTCTAAATACTTTCATTAGTCCCTAGTCTTATCTTATAGTTAGGATAGCCTTATGCCTATCCCACGCATGCTTAAACTCCTTTACTGTGTTAACCTCTACCACTTCAGCTGGAAGGCTATTCCATGCATCCACTACCCTCTCAGTAAAGTAATACTTCCTGATATTATTTTTAAACCTTTGTCCCTCTAATTTAAGACTATGTCCTCTTGTTGTGGTAGTTTTTCTTCTTTTAAATATAGTCTCCTCCTTTACTGTGTTGATTCCCTTTATATATTTAAATGTTTCTATCATATCCCCCCTGTCTCGTCTTTCCTCCAAGCTATACATGTTAAGATCCTTTAACCTTTCCTGGTAAGTTTTATCCCGCAATCCATGAACCAGTATAGTAGCCCTTCTCTGAACCCTCTCTAAGGTATCAATATCCTTCTGAAGATACGGTCTCCAGTGTTCTGTACAATGGCATGAGCACTTCCCTCTTTCTACTGAGGGAATGTGAATAGGTCAATATCCAGAGGGCCCCAAAGTGACTGTAAACTGAGGAAAACGTAAGGGTCTTCAGTCAACCAGTCTCCAATCGCCAATTGTACCCAGATATTGCGATCCAGGCAGAATGGTCAGAATTCAATATTGTTGACTTCATACCCCTGAGATGGTTGATGTAACAAATTGATACATTGTCCATCCACAGGAGGATGGTGCAATTGGTTGATACACCAACAAGGCTCCTTAGGGCAAACGAGACTGCTAGTAATTCGAGGCAATTGATATGCATTCTCTATTCTTCCATGGACCATTTCCCCCCGGTGGAGGTAGGTACACAGCGCGATTCTATTATGAAGTCCGGAGTTGTTCCAAAGGTTGCCCGTCCGTTCCATGCCTGCATGTGCTGTATCCACCATCCGAGTTCCTCCTTGGCTGTGCAGTCGAGAGGAACAGAGTCTGAGAACGAGTGACCCAAGCGAAGGTGTTTGGCTTTTAAGCGTTGAAGTGCTCTGTAGTGTAGCAGGCCGGGGAATATGGCTTGGATTGGTGCTGAGAGAAGGACGATGATTCTGGCCAGTTGTCTCAATGTCAGGATAGGTTGAGCTAACATGCAACAAACTTAATTCTTTATGGCCTTGACCTTGGAGGGTGGCAGTAGGAGGGTGGCCCCACATATGGAATCTATGGTGAATCCCAAAAATCCTATGAATTGAGAAGTTTCGAGAACTGATTTTTCCCAATTTATCACGGAACCTAGACTGCCTAGGAGAGTAATCGTCCAAAATAGGTGTTCTTGAAGCAGGTGAAGGTCCTGGGCTACTAAGAGGATATCGTCCAAATATATTATCAGGTGAACTCCCCTGCTGTGCAGAAGGGAGATCACCGGTTTCAGCATATTGTGAAACACCACGGGGCAGAAGAGAGGCTGAATGGGATGCATTTGAATCGCCACATGGTCTTTTCCCACCGTAATTACAGGACTTGTTGGCAATCTTCGGCCATCAAGACGGTGAGGTATGTGTACTGCAAGTCGAGTTTTACCATCTGTGGCGGACCGACTGGGTGCCTCTGCCAATCGCTGCTTCCTAGTATCACCACACTGGAACACTATAACCACTGTAAACCCCACAGCTGCAGGTTGGCTGGGGTCTTGCTGTCCTCCACCCACCCTGGACCCAAGTCAGGGATCCAGTTTGCAGTGGGTAGACGACTTCTACTCCAGAGGTTATACCAGGATTGCTCTTACAAGAGCTAGTGTTGTAATCCAAGGAAGTATAGTGAGAGCAATCCCCAGAGTGAATATAGCTGTCCCCTCCACACATGAGCCGAGGCTCTATGTTAAAGGACCACTCTAGGCACCCAGACCACTTCAGCTTGCGCGCTTGCTTTTCACTGTGATTTTCACAGTGAGAGCACGCCAGCGTCCATAGGAAAGCATTATGAATGCTTTCCTATGTGACCGGCTGAATGCATTCAGCCGACAGGGAGGAGGATCGGAGGAGGAGAGCTCTCCGCCCAGCGCTGGAAAAAGGTAAGTTTTAACCCCTTTTCCCCTTCCAGAGCCGTGTGGGAGGGGGCACCCTCAGGGCACACTAGTGCCAGGAAAACGAGTATGTTTTCCTGGCATTATAGCGGTCCTTTAAGGGTGAAGAGGTACTCTTTAATGGCTGACACAACTGGCCTTATATGCAAGTCCCCATGCAAGGTGTTTTCCATGAAACATTCCAGGGGCATTCCCCACTGGACCTGAGACTGGACTGTGACAAAGTACACACTGTAATTACATTGGATCTCAGGTCCAGGACACTCCCACACAAAACAGGGTAATCCCTCCCCGGTGCCTGAGAGATAGTCAGGCACTGTACTAAACTCAATTATCTCCAGGCATAGAAAACATACATTTTACAATAACCCAAAACTATCCCTAAACCACATGGAAACACCACAAGTCATATCCCGATAGCCCCAATCTGGGGGACCAATAAAAGAGTTCCATGAAATCAATGTTAACAGTCAGTCTAGTTCGGTAGTCTTTTACAGGTTTCTCTGCAGGGCCCATAGTCTGTGGGCAGGAGGCTGGCAAGCTTGCTCCTCCAGGAACTCGTGGCAAACTCATGTGGGATGGGGAGTTTGTCACACCATCCAATCCCCTGGTCAGAGGAGGTCTCTGAGAGAATGCATACCTTCCATCTTGAAATGGTGATATGCTAAAAACTCGTTTAGGGGTCGTAGATTGATGATCAGTCGGACGGCCCCTCCTTTTTTGGGGACGAGGAAGAGGGTGCTTAGGAAATCTGGAGTTTGAAGGTGAATTTCTGAGATTGGATGCTAAGCCCTGTATTTCCTGTGACACCAGGAACCGGTTGTGTGTGGAGAACACGATGCGGTTGGGTATAAACCTCTTAACAGGACAGTGAACAAAATCTATTTAATAACCCAGGACAGTTTGGAGGACACAAGCATCGATAAAATGACTTAGTCTGCCCCCACTGATAGAGAAGAAAATTGGTATGACATTGGACTTACCATAAGGCTGCCGGTCGTAGGAAGAACCTCTGGGTCCATGAGACTGCCAAGGTCTGCCTCGAACCGGTAAAAATGGTGATGCAGATTTTGGTTCAAGTGCTTGAAACCTGGAGTGAGCGGAACCACAAGAACCCCGGTATGAACCCTGGGAGGAATGGCCGGGCAGACGGCCCCGATATCCCGCCAAAAACTCTGTGAGAACACTCGCTTCATATTGGCTTGTGTCTTATCTAGTGCTGTGAATGTCCCTACATAGGAGCCTAGCTCCTTCACAAAATAGTCTCCAACCAGGAGGCCTTATGCTTGTGGCCCAGGCTCAGAGATAGCTAGGTTCCCTAGCTTTGGTTCGATAATTATAAGTATCGCCTTGCGTCTCTCTGTGTCCAAAGCAGTATTGGTGTTACCAATTAAACACACGGATCGTTGGGTAACTATCTGATGGCTAGCAGATCAGCAGGGGTGCCACCTGCCAAAACCGTTTTTGACCATGTCGAAAATGTTCGCACTTGGCCTCAGGACATCCATTAGGCAGTTGCGTAAGATAAAATCCAATCCCTTTTTGGCCTTTGTGGCAGACCGCCTGGCACCCCGACTGGGTGCCTCTGCCAATCGCTGCTTCATAGTGCTTACAGAATACCACAATCGTCGCACCAGACACCATTAGCACTGTAGTCCCCACTTCCAGAGTTACAACTTGGTTGGGGTCTCGCTGTCCTCCACCCATCCTGGACCCAAGACCAGGATCCAGCTTCCAAAGGGTAGACCTCTCCTCCAAGAGAGTGTAGCAATATGCTCTTAAAAAAGCAAGTGATTATAACTCAGGGGAGTATAGTGATATAGCAATCCCCAGAGTAGATACAGCTGTTCCCCACCCACACATGAGAGGTTGAGGGTAGGCAGGACTTGTTTAACCCCTTAAGGACCAAACTTCTGGAATAAAAGGGAATCATGACATGTCACACATGTCATGTGTCCTTAAGGGGTTAATGGTAACCACAACTAGCCTTTTATGCAGGTTCCCGTGCAAGGGGCACTCCCCCTGGACCTGAGAGTAAACCACAGTAGAAACAAATACACAATTACATTGGCTCTCAGATCTAGGACATTCCCATACATAAGATAATCCCTCCCCTGTGCCTGGGAGATAATTGAGTCAAGCACTGTATTAAACTCAATAATCTCCAGGCACAAAAAAATACACATTTCCCAAACACCCCAAAAGTACCTTAAAAATACATAAAACACACTATCCACTGATAGCCCCGAGCTAGGTGACCAACATATCCAAAAATCACCCAGATCGGTTCAGGGGTTCAGGATTTTCCTGGAAGTCATAATTTGACCGACCACACACATGGTCCTATGCCCAAAATAGTTCCATAGAATCGCGGCTAATTGCAGCTGGGCACCGACCGGGAACAGCGAAGAATTAATGCCACAAATAGTTCCATAGAATCGCGGCTAAGTGCTGCTAGGGGCCGACCGGGAACCGTGAAGTCTTCATGCCGAAAATAGTTCCAGGGCATTAGCGGCTAAGTCCCCCTGAAGTCTATTCGCGGTTTTGGTCCAATGCGAACGGCCGTCAGGGAGCTAACGTTCGGTTGTACGTTCATGAATGGAAAGTGCCAAACGAGGGTGAATAAAATATAGAAACATAGAATGTGACGGCAGATAAGAACCATTCACCCCATCTAGTCTGCCCAATTTTCTAAATACTTTCATTAGTGCCTGGCCTTATCTTATAGTTAAAGGACCACTCTAGGCACCCAGACCACTTCAGCTTAATGAAGTGGTCTGGGTGCCTGGTCCAGCTAGGGTTAACCCATTTTTAAATAAACATAGCAGTTTCAGAGAAACTGCTGTGTTTATCAATGGGTTAAGCCTTCCCCCTATTCCCTCTAGTGGCTGTCTCATTGACAGCCACTAGAGGCGCTTGCGTGCTTCTCACTGTGATTTTCACAGTGAGAGCACGCCAGCGTCCATCGGAAAGCATTGTAAATGCTTTCCTATGAGACCGGCTGAATGCGCACGCAGCTCTTGCCGCGCGTGCGCATTCAGCCGGCGGGGCGTAACGGAGGAGGAGAGGGGGCAGAGAGCTCTCCGCCCAGCGCTGGAAAAAGGTAAGTTTTAACCCCTTTCCCCTTTCCAGAGCCGGGCGGGAGGGGGTCCCTGAGGGTGGGGGCACCCTCAGGGCACTATAGTGGTCCTTTAAGTTATGCCTATCCCATGCATGCTTAAACTCCTTTACTGTGTTAACCTCTACCACTTCGGCTGGAAGGCTATTCCATGCATCCACTACTCTCTCAGTAAAGTAATACTTCCTGATATTATTTTAAACCTTTGTCCCTCTAATTTTAGACTATGTCCTCTTGTTGTGGTAGTTTTTCTTTTTTTAAATATAGTCTCCTCCTTTACTGTGTTGATTCCCTTTATGTATTTAAATGTTTCTATCATATCCCCCATGTCTCGTCTTTCCTCCAAGCTATACATGTTAAGATCCTTTAACCTTTCCTGGTAAGTTTTATCCTGCAATCCATGAACCAGTTTAGTAGCCCTTCTCTGAACTCTCTCTAAGGTATCAATATCCTTCTGAAGATACGGTCTCCAGTACTGCGTACAATACTGCAAATACAGGTCCCATAATGACCAGCTTATATAGTTACATAGGATGCGTCCATCAAGTTCAGCCTTTCACATAACGGTTTCTGAAAACAAATCTTTCTCAGCCCTAGAATGGCACTCAGATCTCTCCTTGGTTCAAGAAGCTGTTACCCCACAAAAATATTATACACTTGCAAGACTTCTGCCAGTCAGTTTAAAAATCTATGCAGACTGTGTTAAAAAGAGCGCTTCAGGCAGAAGATTCCACATCTTTATTGATCTTACTGTAAGAGCCCTTTCCTCGGCTTTAGACTAAATCTTCTTTCTTGAAGTCTTTTTTTTTTTTCTTCAGCTTACGTAACTATGTAATCCATTTGTGACAGCCACCCTTCTTGTCTGTCAAATGTTGCAAAAATATATATAAATTATTTTATTCATTTACCCTAGCCCTATGCCTGGTTAGGCCAAATGTAGACCCCAAAATTGCACAATTCCTGGGCAAAACAGGGTGGAAAGCTGTGACGAACTGAACCTCATCACGAGTTCTTGGAGGGGCCTGCTAGCCAGCCTCTTGCCCACCAACTATGGGCCAGGTCAGGGCCGGACTGGGAGCTAAAAGCAGCCGTGGAAAAAAATTATATACCAGCCCAATAATGCGTCGCGCCAGCATAGTGTGCTGATATAGAGGGTGAAAAAATAACTTGAAATTTAAAACTCTTACTCCAACGAAAGAACGCATATAGGGCTTCAAAATAAACAAAAGAGCGTCTTTATTTTAAGTAGACGTACATTTGCATGTAATCTATGTTTCAGTACAACTACTTTGGCCTATTAAGGACACTTTAGTAATGGTACTGAAATGCTTAATGTCTGCTGTTGCACAACTAAAAAAAAATGAAGTGATCTTGTTTATTTTGAAGTTCTATGGGTGCACTCTTCACTTTGAATATGTTATTGTGCATGAGTATGCAACTAGCAACAAGACTGGGCCAATACGTGCTCATTATATACATATATTAATGACATTTATGTGTGTATTATGCATATATAAATGTATAATACTATATGTGTAAATATTATAGGCATAATTATATTTTACTAATACACACATCAATATACATGCGCGTGTATATATATATATATATATATATATATATATATATATACAGGTAGTGCAGAATTATTAGGCAAGTTGTATTTTTGAGGATTAATTTTATTATTGAACAACAACCATGTTCTCAATGAACCCAAAAAACTCATTAATATCAAAGCTGAATATTTTTGGAAGTAGCTTTTAGTTTGTTTTTAGTTATAGCTATGTTAGGGGGATATCTGTGTGTGCAGGTGACTATTACTGTGCATAATTATTAGGCAACTTAACAAAAAACAAATATATACCCATTTCAATTATTTATTATTACCAGTGAAACCAATATAACATCTCAACATTCACAAATATACATTTCTGACATTCAAAAACAAAACAAAAACAAATCAGTGACCAATATAGCCACCTTTCTTTGCAAGGACACTCAAAAGCCTGCCATCCATGGATTCTGTCAGTGTTTTGATCTGTTCACCATCAACATTGCGTGCAGCAGCAACCACAGCCTCCCAGACACTGTTCAGAGAGGTGTACTGTTTTCCCTCCTTGTAAATCTCACATTTGATGATGGACCACAGGTTCTCAATGGGGTTCAGATCAGGTGAACAAGGAGGCCATGTCATTAGATTTTCTTCTTTTATACCCTTTCTTGCCAGCCACGCTGTGGAGTACTTGGACGCGTGTGATGGAGCATTGTCCTGCATGAAAATCATGTTTTTCTTGAAGGATGCAGACTTCTTCCTGTACCACTGCTTGAAGAAGGTGTCTTCCAGGAACTGGCAGTAGGACTGGGAGTTGAGCTTGACTCCATCCTCAACCCGAAAAGGCTCCACAAGCTCATCTTTGATGATACCAGCCCAAACCAGTACTCCACCTCCACCTTGCTGGCGTCTGAGTCGGACTGGAGCTCTCTGCCCTTTACCAATCCAGCCACGGGCCCATCCATCTGGCCCATCAAGACTCACTCTCATTTCATCAGTCCATAAAACCTTAGAAAAATCAGTCTTGAGATATTTCTTGGCCCAGTCTTGACGTTTCAGCTTGTGTGTCTTGTTCAGTGGTGGTCGTCTTTCAGCCTTTCTTACCTTGGCCATGTCTCTGAGTATTGCACACCTTGTGCTTTTGGGCACTCCAGTGATGTTGCAGCTCTGAAATATGGCCAAACTGGTGGCAAGTGGCATCGTGGCAGCTGCACGCTTGACTTTTCTCAGTTCATGGGCAGTTATTTTGCGCCTTGGTTTTTCCACACGCTTCTTGCGACCCTGTTGACTATTTTGAATGAAACGCTTGATTGTTCGATGATCACGCTTCAGAAGCTTTGCAATTTTAAGAGTGCTGCATCCCTCTGCAAGATATCTCACTATTTTTGACTTTTCTGAGCCTGTCAAGTCCTTCTTTTGACCCATTTTGCCAAAGGAAAGGAAGTTGCCTAATAATTATGCACACCTGATATAGGGTGTTGATGTCATTAGACCACACCCCTTCTCATTACAGAGATGCACATCACCTAATATGCTTAATTGGTAGTAAGCTTTCGAGCCTATACAGCTTGGAGTAAGACAACATGCATAAAGAGGATGATGTGGTCAAAATACTCATTTGCCTAATAATTCTGCACTCCCTGTATATATATATATGTGTGTGTATTACTGTCAGGATCACATCAATTTACATCTATTACCTTTACCTCGTTTAGTGTATCTTGTCTTCAATTGTCTCTTTTTTTTCTCTTACAGCGACCCTTGTGCATCTTTTACTTCATCCCAGTCCCTGTGTGTTTCTCTTCCCCCTGCTCCAGCCTCTGTATTTCTCTTCCCCCAGCCCCTTTTGTGTTGTTCTTAGCTCCAGCCACTTTGTCTCTTTCTTCCCCTTCCAAATATCCTCTGTGTGCCTCTTTCTCTTCTCCCAGCCACTCTCTGTCTCTTTTTCCCCAGCCCAGCGTTGCCTCCCACAAATCTTGTCACTTTGTTCCCCTTCCCTACTGTATGTCTCTTTGTCCCCCCAACAAACCTTCTGTGTCTCTCTTCCCCCTCTCCTCCGTGTCTCTCTCTCTTACCCCTCTGTCCCTTTGTACCCCCATCGCCTGTGTCTCTCTATCACCCCTCTGTCTCTTTGTCCCCCCTTCCCTGGTGTCTATTACCCCATCTGTCTCTGTGTCCCCCCTTCTCCTGTGTCTCTCTATTACCCCTGTCTTTGTCCCCCCAACCCCTATGTCTCTCTATTACCCCTCTGTCTCTTTGTCCCCCCTTCCCTGGTGTCTCTCTATTACCGCTCTCTTGGTCCCCCCCATTGCCTGTGTCTCTATTACCCCTGTCTCTTTGTCCCCTTCCTGGTGTGTCTCTATTACCCCTCTCTTTGTCCCCTTCCCTAGTGTCTCTCTATTACCCCATCTGTCAATGTGTTCCCCCCCTTCCCCTGTGTTTCTATTACCCCTCTATTTGTTGTCCCCCCCCCCTATTTTTCTGTGTGCCTGCTTACCTTGTCACAGGAGGACTGAGGGAGGGGGCAGAGCTAACTACCATGCTCCCTCGCGGTTCCCATAATTCCCAGCATGGACACATCATAGAGTAGTGATTACTCTATGATGTGTAGATGACGGGAATTATGGGAACCGCAAGGAAGCACGGTAGTTAGCTCCACCCCTCCCTCAGTCCTCCTGTGCTGACAGTTGTACTGCTTTCAGTATCAGTGAGTGTATCGCCGGCTCGCTTAGGCGGCCGCCCGGCACACTCACTGATAATGACAGCAGCATAGCTGTCAGCACAGGAGGACTGAGTGAGGGGTGAAGCTAACAACCGGGAGATGGGACCGCTGGCCGCAAGGTGAGTAATCACCTTAGAGTGTGCCGCCGGACCGCCACCCGGCGGCACCGACATGTGGCCGGCGGCCGCAATTTTATTAAAATATAGGGAGCAGGGCTTCCTCTCTATCTCCAGCCCCCCAGGTGCTGCGGCCCACCGGGAAATTTACCGGTTTCCCGGTGGGCTAGTCCGGCCCTGGGCCAGGTCAACGACTGTTGATATACGGCAGGTTGCTTCCACACTGTCATTCTCTGAAGTTCTGCCAGTGCATAACACTCAGAACGACAGGCGAATGCGTATTAGGGACTTTAACTTGTGGCTTGGTGAATGGTGTCGGGAGCAAGGATTTTATTTCTCATGGTAGCTCTGTTTGGAATGGAAATTAACTGTACAAAAAAAGATGGTTTGCATCTTTCTCAAAAGGGAACAAATGTTCTCAGTGAGCAGTTCAGAGGTTTTGCTAGGATGTATTTAAACTAGGAAGGGGGCAAAAGGGTGATAAAACATCAATCCAATTGTCCCCCAAAACAAGGACAGAAGGTGACTGTAGCAAGTGTGTTAAAAAATAAGCTTAGAGTCATGTCTACAAATGCTCGCAGTTTAGGGAATAAGATCCATGAACTTGTGGCAATAATGGCAACTGATAGTGTAGATTTAGTCGCGGTTACTGAGACATGGTATAATGAGAAAAATGACTGGGACATAGCAATACCAGTGTACTCTTTATATAGAAAAGTTTGGGAAGGCAAGAAAGGGGGTGGGGTGGCCCTGTATGTGAAGGATAGCATAAAATCTAGCCTAATAAAGGTTAGTGAGGCGAACATAGAGTCCGTTTGGGTTACGTTAGAATTTGGTAATCACACAGTAACTCGTGTAGGTGTGATTTATAGGCCCCAAGGACAAATTGAAGAGTTAGATAATCTACTAGTTGAGGAAATAGCTAAAATGACAATGAAGGGGGAAGTTATCATCTTGGGTGACTTTAATCTTCCTGATGTGAACTGGAAAACAAAAATAGCTGCTTGTGCCAGGAGCACACATATTCTAAACTCCCTACTGGGATTGTCTCTAAAACAAGTCATTGAGGAGCCAACTCGTAAAGAGACCATACTAGATTTAGTGTTAAAGGACCACTATAGTGCCAGGAAAACATACTCGTTTTCCTGGCACTATAGTGCCCTGAGGGTGCCCCCACCCTCAGGGTCCCCCTCCCACCCGGCTCTGGAAGGGGGGAAAGGGGTAAAAACGTACCTTTTTCCAGCGCTGGGCGGAGAGCTCTCCTCCCCCGATCCTCCTCCTCTCCGCCCCGTCGGCTGCATGCGCAGCCGGTCACATAAGAAAGCATTCATAATGCTTTCCTATGGACGCTGGCGTGCTCTCACTGTGAAAATCACAGTGAGAAGCACGCAAGCGCCTCTAGTGGCTGTCAATGAGACAGCCACTAGAGGAAATAGGGGAAGGCTTAACCCATTCATAAACATAGCAGTTTCCCTGAAACTGCTATGTTTATTAAAAAATGGGTTAACCCTAGCTGGACCTGGCACCTAGACCACTTCATTAAGCTGAAGTGGTCTGGGTGCCTAGAGTGGTCCTTTAACAAATGGAGATTTGGTATCAGATATTACTGTAGGTGAAAGTTTAGGATCCAGTGATCATCAGTCAGTGTGGTTTAATATAAGAGTCACACCACACAAAAACAAAAAAGTTTTAGAATTTAGAAAAACAGACTTTTCTAAAATTAGAATGTGTAAAGGAGTCATTATCAGACTGGAGCAATTTAAATGGAGTCCAAAAGAAATGGGATTATTTAAAAGTTGCACTGCTGAAGGCAACATAAAATGCATTAGGATTGTCAGTAAAAGCAAAAAATTCAACAAACCACTGTAGTACTCAGCAGATGTAGCAAAAATAGTAAAAAAAAAAAAAAGTTAGCATTTAGTAAATATAAAAAACCCAGAGTGAGGAAGACAGAACGATCTATAAGATTAGGCAAAAAGAGGCTAAACAAGTGATAAGAGCTTCAAAATCACACACACAAGAGAAAATAGCACAGTCAGTAAAAAAGGGGGACAAAACTTTTTTTTAGATACATAAATGAGAAAAGAAAAGTAAAACAAGGATTAGTTAGATTAAAAACAAAAGAAGGAAGTTATGTAGAAGAGGATAAGGGTCTAGCTGACTGCCTCAATTAATATTTTTGTTCGGTAGTTACAGATGAAAATGAAGGAAAAGGATAAATTAGTAATTTATTACAAGTTTACAGAGGAAGAGGTTCTATTTCAACTGTCAAAAGTAAAGACAAATAAGTCAATGGGACCTGATGGAATACACCCAAAGCTATTAAAAGAGCTTAGTGGTGTACTAGCAAAACCATTAACAGATTTATTTAACCAATCATTGTTAACAGGAGTAGTCCCAGAAGATTGGAAGTTAGCGAATATTGTGCCCATTTTACAAGAAAAGTAATAGGGAGGAGTCGGGCAACTATAGGCCAGTAAGCCTTACTTCAGTAGTGGGGAACATGATGGAAACCATGTTAAAGGATGGGATTGTTGAACATCTAAAAACACACAGATTTCAAGATCAGAGAACATGGGTTTACTTTAGGGAGATCATGCCAACAAATCTTATTGATTTTTTTGATTGGGTAACTAAAATTATAGATCAGGGTGGTGCAGTAGACATTGCTTACCTAGATTTCAGTAAGGCTTTTGACACTGTTGCACATAGAAGGCTTATCAATAAACTGCAATCTTTAAGTTTGGATTCCAATATTGTTGAATGGGTAAGGCAGTGGCTGAGTGACAGGGGGTTGTAGTCAATGGAGTATATTCGAAGCTTGGGCTTGTCACCAGTGGGGTACCTCAGGGATCTGTACTTGGACTCATTCTCTTTAATATTTTTATTAGTGATATTGCAGAAGGTCTTTATGGTAAGGTATGTCTTTTTGCTGATGATACTAAGACATGTAACAGGGTTGATGTTCCAGGAGGGGTAAGCCAAGTGGCAAATGATTTAGGTAAACTAGAAAAATGGTCAGAGTTGTGGCAACTGACATTTAATGTGGATAAGTGCAAGATAATGCATCTTGGACGTAAAAACCCAAGGGCAGAGTACAGAATATTTGATAGAGTCCTAACCTCAACATCTGAGGAAAGGGATTTAGGGGTGATTATTTCTAATGACTTAAAAGGTAGACAGACAATGTAATAGAGCAGCAGGAATTGTGCAATTTTTGGGTCTACATTTGGCGTTGTGGAAGCCATATCGGGAAGTGTGGGGCGCGGGCATTCAGCTCTAAGCTTATTCCGTGCCACCTTGTCAAGTGGTTTCCTTATTCTTGCGGCAATGTACTTTGCCACGTGATCCAATGAGTACCGTGAGGGACCGTGTTTAGGGAAATATGCACCTGAATCGTAAGAGTCCTCATCGTCGGACTCACTCTGCACCTCCTCCTGTTCCGACTCGGATGATTCAATTAAGGCCTTAGCCCTCTTCCAACTCCTCACCGATTTTGCCTGGTAGGTGGCTCTTTGTTGTGGTGCAACCACCTCACCAGTGACAGGACGTACCCTGTTCGTCTGTAAAGTGTTGGAGGCCTCCTCGTCTAAGTAATGGGATTTTTTTGCGGTTTTAAGCCCACTAAGAGCAACCGGTTTACTCTCTGGGGGGTTAGGAGAAAAGACAGCAGGTGGATTCTTGACCTGTGTGATAGAGTGGGATATGTTATCAGACATAGTCCCCATAGCCATAAAGATGGCTTGCATGACTTTGACATTGTAGCATCCAGGAGAGAATGAAACTCCTCAGAGTTCATTTTCTCCTGCGATGCTTTATCCTCCATGGTTTGTGCAGGTGGATTGATCACTGCCAGAGGTGTGGGGGCCTTAGGGCCACTAGTGGAAGAACCGCTAGCGTGAACTTCCAGCACCTTTTGCGACTGCATATTACCAATAGATAGTGTAGAAGGAAAAAATGCAGGGACAAGTTGGACAAAAGGAGGGAGATACACTCACAGTGTAAAAAGCTAGCCCTAAAGAGGCAGGGCAGATAGTACTCTAGTAAAAGTATATGACACAAAATCACAGTAATAGTAGGCAGCTCACTTTTTTCTTCAGCTTACGTAACTATGTAATCCATTTGTGACAGCCACCCTTCTTGTCTGTCAAATGTTGCAAAAATATATATAAATTATTTTATTCGTTTACCCTAGCCCCATGCCTGGTTTCCAAGACACTTCCAAATACCATTTGGCTTGAATCCTCCCAGATTAGGTTTACCCCACGGGCCAAACAATGTTGGACCCCAAGATGATGATCCATTTTGCAAGCGGTTTTTAGATATACCCTCAATGAAAGAATTATTAAATAATGTTCTTGCGGCCTGGAAGTGAGGGGCCTGGGGGGAGGCAGCCGCTCTCCCCGGCCCTGCATTGGAAGGGCAGCTGCACAAACACTCTGTTCCCCTCAGACCGGTGGGGGTTATCCCAGTCAAAGATGGAGCTCCATCAATGGTGGAAAGAGGCGAACTCCAGCAACATGGCCACCGCCACACGTGCCCGACCTACAGAGAGGCCCGACTTCCTAGCCAAGCTTGATACGTTATTTGCTAAGTTTTGGGAAAGTTTTGCTAAGTCAGGGAGCAGCAAGCCCAAGCAGACACACCCACAAACCACATCCCCACAGCGGGGCCGGCAAGCCTCCACCGCCAGCGCACTCTCCCTCCGGTTACCTGTCATGCCAAAAGCATGAGTTGGTGTTTGATGTGTGTTTATATATGTTAAGAGTTGTTTTTTTTTGTAAACCTTGGGATGACATTTATTGTGGTCTTTGATCTTGCACCCGGCCTAGACCATAAAACATCTAGATAGCCATCACCAGAGCTGGACACAAGGAATTTCATAGAGTGGGCAATAGACTGCCAGACCAACCCCCTCTGATCTCCCCCCAGGGGTCTGCCCACTGAGAAACAACTAGTTTAGATATATGAGGGTGTTGGACTATCCAGGGTTGTCAGTTATTCATTTTTCTTTTGTCAGTAACTTCTAGGAGACCTATACCATCTAAGACTCCGACAAGAATTCTATATGGGTTAAATATATGTAAGGAATTTCTTGTGTTTTCTCCTATTTTATTTTATGTACTGTTTTGCAATTTGTTATCTGTATGTCATTTATTTCTGTATTTTGTACTCAGCACTGTGAATCCTTTTTGTCAGATTAAATGTTTACTTAATCAGCTTGTGTCTCTGTTCTCTATGAGCTTCACTCTCCAGAGGAAAGCTCAGGTAAACACGTTACCAAAAAGGGTTAACTATATATGTTTTATCAGTAAAAGTAGAACTGTGATTCTAGAATTCTCCTGTGTGTGGGGTAACCTAAGACGCCCGGGTTTAAAAGTCTTGGTGGTGGCAGTAAAGTGTACTAAGGGGTTTAGTGTAGAAGGGATTGCAGGGGTTAATTGAATGGTTGCTGGGACTAGCAACAGGTAACCAGGGGTCTGGTGTCATTAACCCTGTCACTTCCACACTCTCCCCACTGTCTCGGCTGGGCCTATAGCCCACGCTCGTGACACTACCAGAGACCAAAAATGGCGCAGAAAGAGACAAGGCCACAAGAATGTCCGCAATTCAGCACGACTGACCCAACTAAAGCCACAACTCACCAGTCGACGCCGTCAAGAATTAGACCCTCGACTGGGCAAACCCCGGAGGCAACACCTCCACCAGCGGAACATAGCCCCAAACAGACTCCTCAAGTTAGCAGGCCCACTCCACCGGAGGGGGTCTCAGACATCGTCGGAGCAAAGACATCCAGCACCGTTAAGCGAACCCCAACGAACAGGCTGTGGGCCCGGAGATCGGGCATTGGCTAGAGATTTACCCAACGCCGGCAGCTGGAATCCAACGCCTGCTACGGACTACAACAGGACACTAATGTACCCTTCCTACACAGAGGTTCTCTCTAACCGCAGATGGCAGGGGACTTTATACATGGTGAAAAGGAAAAAAACTAAGCGTTCCCTAGTTTATGTATGTTGCAAGTAATATATATTTTTTCAGGACTATCGTCTATTGTGCACACTCTACCACATCACAATCCGTGAGGGGCAGGGGCCGAGCCTGGGGACGTAGATAAACAGCTTAATGTGGGCGGGGATGCAGGCTGCTGGTGTTTCCCTATCTTCTACATGTATTAAATCATACCCAGTGGAATATTTTACGAAAGCTAAATTAAGTCACTCACAGGCTCAGCATGTTTACATTTCTCGGATTCTGTTTTTCTCTGTTGGCAATATGCATGTTTTTCTTACCTCACTCCACATATATTGACTTACTGCGAATAAGCTTGTTTTCTTTAATAATAAAAAATAAAGAGCAGCAAATCTTGACCTTATTTGTCTAAACATTGTCATTATACCTCTTGTCATAAAGTCATTAAGAAAGCTTGTACCTAACACTGCACGCCTAAAATAAAGAATTAAAAAAAATAATAATAATGTTCTTAATGTTTTAACCCCATCAAGTATTATCTGCCTATCTCAAGTCTTCGAAAAGTTTTAATTGGGCCTTCTTAATCCAAGCACCCTCCCTTCCTACAATAGTGAAGCTGGAGAATATGTTGGTGCTATATAAATGTCAATAATAATTGGCCTATCTTCCCCTGAAGCTTGTGAATCCCTCGACTACCGTATGCCAAACCAATGGTGAGATAAGCTGATGCACTTACTCATGTGGTTTTCACATCTCATAACTTTTTTTTTTTTTTAACATACTGAATTCCATCACATTACAACTGAGTAGCATAGCCCTCACTCAGACTGTAGGAGAGGCGGGGAGGGGGGAGGAGGGGGGGTTTCCAAGCTTTCCGAATAACTCAGATTGGAATTACTCACCTTACTCCTTTATCTTCCATCTTCCCCTCTAGTTCTCCTTTTTATCTATTCTTCATTCTACTGCCTTCAACATCCTTAACCTCCCCCCCCCTTCATTATTTATCCAGGTGCTATCCTACCATACAAAAAAAAAAAAAAAAATCGACTATAGAACAATACGACTTAATATCGATTTCATTGCCTTAATCATGTGTACGTCTGTTATAGAGATAATATAGGCACCCAGACCACTTCCTCTCATTAAAGTAGCCTGGGTGCAGTGACCCTGTCCCCTTAACCCTGCAAGCGAATCAATTTGAATTTAGAGAACTGCAATGTTTTCATTGCAGTGTTAAGGCTGCCTCTAGTGGCGGTCTACCAAACAGCTAATAAAGGTGCTTCCCGCAGTTTATATATGAAGAGTGTTGTTGATGGAACCAATGCCAACAATGGTCCTTTGGGACTGGAACACTGCTAGGCCCACACTGGTGGTATAACATTTATTCTTACAGGGACACCCAATTGCTCCTGTCCCCTGAACTCTGCATAGTTTATACTGTAGGGTTAAGACAATGGAGTTTACCAGAGTTTTGCTCTGTGAAATGACGTTGGACGTCCTCATGCTTTTCATGAGGATGTACAACATCTGAATTCCCATAGTAAAGCATTGATCCAATGATTTCCAATGGGGAAGGCCTAATGCCTGTGCAGCACTCGCTGAGCATGTGCATTAGGTTCCCCCTGACGAGGACAGTGGAGGAGGCAGAGACAGGGCCAGCGCCAAGGGACCTTAGCACAGGAGTAAGGCGTTTAAAATGTTTACCCTTTTAATTGCCGTGGGGATGGGCATGGGGACACTATAGTGTTAGGAATACAGCTTTGTATTGCTAACAGTGTTTCTTTTAGTATTGTTTACTGCCTTTCTTTCTTCATACTTTAAACTCTTGACTTAAATCTTCACTTCACATATATTAGCTGTTTATTCATTTCATCTGTTGAATTTGAAGGATGGTATAGTCTGCATTAGAAAGGAGAATGCATTTTATATGCGTCCACCATAAAATGCAAATTTAACACAGCCTAGAATATCCTGCTGATAATAACCTTAACACCAATTCTGTAACATATGAACTAGAATCAACTTTATCGCTGACCATGTGTGCGTATGATAAAGCCAACAGCAGTGTTTAGTAGTAAGTGCTTTATATAATAAAATAATGACAACCAATCCGAGAACTGCTATGAATGTTTTATTATCCTATTTAATTTTAAATAGCCTACATTTTTGTAAAATAGTTTATCAATAAAGATATTAGGTTCATAAAACTGCTTAAATATTTTCTTTACAAATTTCTTGGGCTTACTCTGTTTCGGCTAATAGACTAGTCAGATTTTGGTGTTCGCTCCCATCCTTTAATACTAAAGTCAGCATGGTCATATCTGAAAACCACTTCCTGGAGTCACTGGAGATAATCTCTATAGACACGAGATGATATTCTCTGAACCATTTCGACTTTTAAATGTGCCTTGTTGATTATAACATCGCCACTCAATGTCAATACATGGAGTTTACAAACTGGCATAAAAAAAACATTACTCAAATCAATAAAACGACAAATTATCCATCATCCTCTATAATTTCAATTAATGTCAATGAACTTCTGATATCTGTCATCATTAACATTTTACATGTGGTTCTACACAAGTAACCCTGGGGCTTTATTCCTATGGTGTGTAAAATGGAATCTCAATTTTTTATATTTAGAATGTGCTTTAAAAAGCAAATTTGGTGCCATCTGTAAAGTTGTTTAACTTTACCTTTGGACAGACCAAGAGGTATGCAGGAAAGAAGGCATTTGCACTAACCTTTCAAATTAACTTTTCCAACTAGTCCAAAAACTGGGACTTCGGTGCATTACTCGATGTCCCTAGCATACAGCGAACTTCTCTTGCCAGATCAGTAGATTAGGTGTTAGGTAATAATATATAACAGGATGATGACACTTTAAAGTACAGATGTGGTGTTCATTTTTCCATTAAGTGATGATCCTTCATAGGGCAAGTAATGTCTGAGTTATAGGTCTAGTAATGTCTGAGTTATAGGTCTAGAAGGTAATTGACATAAAATAAGAATCTAGTGCACTGAATTGCCAATCAATGCTGCACCTTAAAACACAAACTTGCTTTGATTTTGAGATCAATCAATACAGAGATTCCAAATGCTGTCTGCAGACCATATATGGGCCTTTGTTGACCCCCAGCTGTGTCAGCCCTCTACAAACTTCTACTAAGGTGTGTTTACATTGTTATGGTTCTAGTCACAAAGTAAAAATCTGACATGTCATCCCACAAGTCTGAAAAGAAGGAAGACTATGGGTAAACTTATAATAGAACAGTAGTGAAAAGCAGAATATTACATTATATAGTTGTATTTTTCACTGCCAGATGAAAATTGAACTTAAGAATGTTTCTTTTGGAGTATTTTTTTTTTTTATTAGTACCTCTTTTAGGCAAAATCAAATATTTAGGAAATTACCGATTCATCAAGGCTTTGATTTACATTTTTTTCTTGAACAATGTACAACATAATACACTGTCTGAACTATCAAAAGAGTTGTAGGATTTGAATTATTAGATATCAATTTGAAGGGAATCTATAACAGTGCGACGTAAACCAAGGGAAAGTAAAAACAAAGTGCTTAAAGAAATACAATTCACACTGATATTTTATCCAAAGCGGTTGCCTGATTTCATCGATGGAATTCAAATTTGGTGTGCCTAAAAAACAAAGTCAGAAATTTTTGAAGGGAGATGGTGCGGACGTCTGAAGTACAGATAAAGCTTTTTCGACAAATAACTTAGCATACATTTAAATGATCCAACTATTGGTCACAGCTCGCCAGAGCGGACTACCCCCTTCTCCAAATCAGATGCTTCTAGTAGCTTAATGACAGGTGAGGAGAGATTCTAGAGGAGTAGTCGGATTACACTCTATGCCTGGAAAGGAATTTTATTAACCAGTGTAGCACTAAATATCTAAAAGAAGAAAAACAAAAAAACATTGCACTATAATTGTCTTTTCAGGGTACAACGGTGTACTCAAGAACAAGCACAAAAGCAGCCTCACGCAAATATCTCATGTTTGATGTTTAAGTGTTACAATTTTCCCTGTTCCACTACAAAGAATAAGGAAGGGAAAAATAAAATAAAAAAATCAGCTCCCCTAGTCTTGTGCATAAAATAAAATATTTTTTTTTTTTGCCAAGCTTAAATAGTTGGGAGCAAAAGGGCACTTCTTGTAAATTTGTTAAAGCTGGCATTTTTTGTGTAAAGGGAATAAATAATTAACAGAACATGGAATAATGCTCCAGCAGGTTTCTCATATTGCTGGCCAAGGGACTCTCCAATTTGAACATCCCATAGAACACAGCACCCTTTATATCTGAATCCGGAATGATATGCAAGGAGAATTCAGCTGGCTCCTGCCCGAGCCATGAGATCTTCCAGAGCCTTGTCCTGGTCATTATTGTGTAATAATAGAACTTCTTTAATGTCTTTTTGTTCAAATCCCATTTCTTTGAATTTACTCATCAGCTTAAGAAATTCAATGGTCTGTGAAAAAAACAAAAAAATAATTAACACCCATCTGTGTAATTTGAGTGATGACATCTGTGTGGCATCTGCAATGCATAGTAGCAGACAATGTGATAATATAGACTCCTCAGAACATAGCCTGACACTATATTCCCCTATAGTGCACCACTCCCCATTACCTACACACCAATGAGCAAGCATGTTCATATGCCCTTATTCACAATGATGCCAGATCGCTCAGTGAGTGAACCAGTAGTAAAGCACTGATCCAACGAGCAGGTCATGAAGGAACTCGTGATAAACTTAGAAAGCGTAAATGATATATGTTCGTAAACTCACCTTCTCTTCTGAGCACTGGTACATTTCGAGGGCTTCCTCCACAAGGAGAGGATCAAATCCTTTCTCGCATAACTGGGCATGTATAAACAAGTACTCCAGCACCTGTACAATAAAAACAAACAGGCATAACATATGTTATTGTAATGCAAGGTAATGTCCAATCCCAAGGTACCATAAATATGGATAACTCCTGTTACTCTGCAACCAGAAAATCTAGTATACATTGTGTTGACCAAACTGGAAACAAATGGATACATAGAAGGCTATTCAACTATAATTTTAAAGGAACACTTTAGTTTTAGGAATACAAAAGTGTATTCCTAACACTGTGTCCTTCTGCCCCACGACCCCTTCTCCCCCAAGCATTGTAAAGGGTTAAATAACTGGTTAATCGGTTAACCGATTCCAGTGCCAGTGTCCCTCAGTGTTGGGTCATGCTCCATCTCCTCCAATGTCAGCTGATGTGAGGGACCTAATGCCATATGTGCATTAAACCTTCCCTACATGGGGTTTTCCTTGACACTGCATGTCCACATGCAGAGTGTGCCGACGTCCAGCATAGTTTCGCAGAGTCAAAATCTGTGAAACTTCAGAAAGTGCCTCTAATGGTTGTCAGGCAATCTTATCACTGCAATTACATTGCAGAACAGAGACTGTGCACCCAGACCACATGGAATTTTGCGCTGCGAAGATTTGAGGCGGGTTGCAGAAATGTAAGCATTAAAAAAAAAAGAAAAAAAGAAAAAAAGAAAAAGAAATAAAGATCAGAGGTAAGAATAATAAACAAACCTAATACTAAACTGACCCTCTTCCTCCGCGACGCCCCCACCCAGTCATGAAAGTTTAAAATTAATCCTTTAAACAACGAGGTCCATCGGCGCTGGGTCAAGCTCCTTCTCCTCAGTCAACCGATGGAGGGAACCTAATGGGCATTAGGGGCAAGTGAGCATTAGGTCTTCCCATATAAAAGCATTGACTCAATGCCTTCCTATGGAGATTTAGAATATGTTTTTATGCAAAGTATGAGGATGACCAGCGTCGTTTTACCGAGTCAAACTCTGTGAAGCAGCAGGAAGCACCTTTAGAGGCTGTCTGCTAGACAGCCACTAAAGGCAGTTTTAACATTGGATGTTAGCATTGCAGTTTCTCAGTTTCAATGTTTTACATTGCAGGGCTAAGTTGACAAGGACAGTGCACCCATACTGCTTCAATAAGATAAAGTGGTCTGGGTGGCTATAGTGTCCCTTTAAAAAAATAAAAAAAAACACTTACAGAATAGAAAAATAGCCAAAGAGAAGAGGTTACATGACTTTACATGTATAAAGAGTTGTAAAATGGTAGTTTGTAAAGCATGTTTAGTTACTATAATCCAGAAGGCCACGGAAACATTAAAGGAACACTATAGTCACCTAAATTACTTTAGCTAAATAAAGCAGTTTTAGTGTATAGATCATTCCAGTGCTCAATTCACTGTCATTAAGGAGTTAAATCACTTTGTTTCTGTTGATGCAGCCCTAGCCACACCTCCCCTGGCTATGATTGACAGAGCCTGCATGAAAAAAAAACTGGTTTCACTTTCAAACAGATGTAATTTACCTTAAATAATTGAATCTCAATCTCTAAATTGAACTTTAATCACATACAGGAGGCTCTTGCAGGGTCTAGCAAGCTATTAACATAGCAGGGGATAAGAAAATCTTAATTAAACAGAACTTGCAATAAAGAAAGCCTAAATATGTCTCTTTACAGGAAGTGTTTATGGAAGGCTGTGCAAGTCACATGCAGGGAGGTGTGACTAGGGTTCATAAACAAAGGGATTTAACTCCTAAATGGCAGAGGATTGAGTAGTGAGGCTGCAGGGGCATGTTCTATACATCAAAACTGCTTCATTAAGCTAAAGTTGTTCAGGTGACTATAGTGTCCCTTTAAATACTATGCTCTATTTTCATCTTAGAAATGATCAGGTATAGGGAAGTTGTATAAAAAGGATGCTTGAGAATGCATAAACAATGTGAGCAAACCATACAATCTAAGTACAATATATACAAAAACTGTTTCAATAACTTCTGTACAAAGCTTAAGGAGGTAACCTAAAGCTTGCACTAATAATATACTATTAATACACTTTGTTGGTCCCACACCTATCACATACACGTCAAGGATGCAAAGAGACAGCAATGTTTTGCACTGGAGCAAGGCAGAGGGAACTCATGTTTGTCACGATAAAAAGTTTTCTGTAGCCCTTGGGATTACATGGCTGCAATCATTCAGGTTGGGTCTTCATGTTTAACACCACAATCCACTTAATTCTGGAACATCGTGGGTTTTGGCATGTTTCTGTTCTTACTTATTGGTCCAGGGTGATTTAAATCTCCAGGGAAATTGTAAAAAAAAAATAAAATAAAAAAAATCACAGGGAGCGGTAAAAACAAGCTATAATTACCAAACCGGTTCTGCTGGAATTCAGTTTACAAAGTTCAATAACAGCTTCAGTCACATTTAATTAAGATAAACCTATATCTCAGATAGTGGACATGGAAAAATACCACTAGTGTTTAGTTTAATTAATGGGATGCACATGGAAGGGAGAGTTACATTTTATTTACTCTCTGAGTACATTGCATTGGGGATGCCACTAGTACTCAATGGGTTACACTGTCCAGTCCATGCTTTATTCAGTGGATGCTACTTCCAGCCCTCCTTTGCACTCTCCATTAGATTATTTTCCTGGTTATTTTATTTAGGAAAATAAGTAGCTCAGGAGTGGCTGCTGGTTTCAGTAGGGAACGCATTGCATCATGATACAGATACACTGCATATACCCAATATGACATCAATTCATCCCAGCACTGCATCATGGGAAAAGATTATACAGCCTTCCATGAAAACAACGATCTCTTCACATAAAATAAAATATATAAAAAAGTTGGAACATTAAAAAGGTATTTGGCCAAATCCTTATTAGAATTAGTTAAATAAGGAAAAAAAAAAAAAAAAAAAAAAAGAGAGAGAGAGATACACAGCAGCATGTACTTACTAAAGGGTGAATCGCAAAATTTAGGCCAAAACAAGAAGATGAAACTATTTTAAAAGGTTCTCAAACACTTATAGTACCAGCGTTGCTATTTTAGCAAACGTTTTGGGTTTCAATTCACTAGTGTATAAGCCAAATGTATTTATAAAACTGACTATGGAAATAAATAAAATATGGTGAGAGCACACAATACAAAATAGTATTACCCACAGTAGAATTACTCTCTGAAAAAGAAACAGAAATTAACATAGGATTTACTTATTGACTATGGAAATGTTTAATCACGGTCAACAGTATCGCCCTATTAACATCCCTCCCAATTAAGTATGCGGTGAGAGGATAAATGGATATGGAGGAGCTACGTTGTTTAACATTTCATATTTACCGGTTACAGTATTTTATCTGTTATTCCTAATACAGCCATGACATAAAGAGATACTCTGATACCTGGAGAGAGCCTAACCCGTTATATATGCCAGTGTGGAGGGGCATCCATTCAACATAAAAGGGGGGTTTGTCACCTCCAGCCTGCCCTCACTGGAGATGTCAGTTATTTTTAGTGTGGAAAGGATACGCGCTTCTCAGGATCTGTAC
This sequence comes from Pelobates cultripes, assembly GCA_933207985.1. Taxonomy (NCBI): domain Eukaryota; kingdom Metazoa; phylum Chordata; class Amphibia; order Anura; family Pelobatidae; genus Pelobates; species Pelobates cultripes. The sequence continues at coordinate 291,402,689 of OW240916.1, read as the reverse complement.
TGAAACTACAAAGTAAATTTAGAGCATTCAGATTTTCAGTTTGTACCGAGATGTCATGCAAAATGAAGGCATAACACAGGCTTAACAGTCACTTGTTATTTAGTGGGGGCAGAGACTTGCTTGAAGCAGAATGCTAAATAATTTGCAACAAAGACTGAAGTCCAAATGTTTTGCACATTTGGTGGGTGTGTGATTTAATTAAACCCTTATGGTTATTAGTTAGCTTAAATTACATACTAAACTCAATTTTTTTTTTTTTTTTGCTGCAACAAAGATTCTAATATCCAGAAACTGGAAATAAACTAACCCAATAAACTGGTCACACCTAAAAAATTAAGTCTTATATCAAGTCCGGATGGAGAAATCCTTCTGCCATCGTCAAAAGCAATGACGCCTAAAAGTGGTAGGAATATCTTCAAAAACTATAATATTCTCTTTATCTATTCACTTATTCTTTCTTTTTTTCAGGATATGTCCTCTCATGGTTCGTGATTGGTCTTGTCTTTTACAAGTGTAACAGTATGCTGGTAAACCTATGCTATATTGCGTATTTTCTTTGTACATGTACTTGTTATAATTATGTTTAACACCTCAATAAAGAGGATTAAAAATAAATTTAAAAAAGTCCAAATGTGCAGATTAACTAAAGTTGGTGAAGTTTGTGTTAGTTTAACCTTAGGTAAGTGCTCAGATGAGCAGATGTTTTTCTTTGTGCCTGCTACCACACATTGAATATGGAATGTGATAACTGCAGATCGGAGTGGCTTTGAGACTCTATAAGGTTCTGGTTAATCAATACCCTAGAGGACTGTGTTACTTTCTAAGGATCTGATGCCCTGTGGAGAAGCAGTATCACAATTATGTATATTTTACACACACATACACACAAAGGTGTGTAAAGGTTCCCCTTTACCGTAATCATGATTAGTCAGAACATGTATCCTGTTACCAATGTCAAGCTTTGTCTTCATGTGAACCCAAGAAAGTAAGAAGGAACGACGAGACACCATGAGGGTCAGGTTAATATCTGTACCTGTTCCACGTTCTGTCCTTGTTTCTGCATGGCTCTCATGACGTGCTGGTATGAGTATCCCATGCTGACTATGGTTTCCGCACACTGCCTCTCACTGCTTGACAGAGCCTGCAGAAGGTCCTCATAGCAAGGCACGCTGAGCTGCTTTACAAAGGTTACATTGTGGGGCACTTTGGACACTGCAACCTGCTGACCTGCTGTCTAGAAAAGAGAATTGGAATTTAGTAACATTAAAAGGTACTCCTGTAAAGAGTCACTCTAGGAAACCAACGCATCCTTTGTGTATTACACAATAATTACTACAGAGAGCTGCAGTGGCTAGGATGTATAAAGTGCTCCTTTAAAAATGAGTTCAAATATGGTTTACATAGTTACAAAGTAACCTAGCTTGAAAATAAATAAATGAGACTAAAGTCCATCACGTTCAACCTTTCAAACACATTCAAATAAGGTAACTCCCCCTAAATTGTTGCCATTTCCAATCATGCCACAAAAAGAAATAAAACACCCTTCTGGATTCCATAATTTTAATCAGATTTCTCCTTTGGTCCACAATTTTGCATTTTAAAAAATATCTATAGAATCTGATAAGACAACCTCCATAGATAGAGGTTTCCATATCTTTATTGTTCTTACTGTAAGGAACTCCTTCCTCTGCTGTAAGCGAAAACGTCTTTTGGTTTGCTCTGATTTGAAAAGGTACATATACTATGCATGTATTGTAAGAATAATCTCCATGATTTAGGACCATATTATCAGCCACCTCCATTAAACTCACGCTAGGACACAGCAGGAATATTTTGGAAGCGAAGAGACAGGATTGCGTCTTTCTATACCAGGTAAACGCCAAAGGAATACAATATGGCATTCTATGCAATGCCCGAAGCCTACCAGGTATAGGACAAATGTCGAAGTGATTATTTCCACTTTGCTTGTAATTCTAACCCTGTTAACATTTCACTAATGTAACAAAGGTGAAAATCTGAGAAAGCACATTTTCTGGTTGTCAATGATGTTGTGGTTTAACTTGTTGTGGTTAAAAACCTGTTCCTGTATTATATACAAATCTGAAGATCTTAAGACCTTTGCTCCAATAGGAAATATTAGAGAGGAATCAGCTTTCTGATACCTTATTGGGATTCACGGTCTCATTCATCTCAGTCAATTTTATCAGTTAAAGCAGGGACAGCAAGCCTTCCGGCTCCTTGGTGCAGGAGGTAAAAACAAGGAACAAGTTTTAACTTCTCTAAAGCGCCGCTGTCACCATCTGGGCCATCGTCTTCCGGCTGGAGCTCTCTAACTCTTGCTGCTTCAGCACCAGGAGCTGAAATCACTGTAGTAAACTCATGGATGCCAGAGAGTACAGCAGCGAGATCTTTGGAGGATCCCACGATATCGATGGATCCTACATAGACAGAGCCACTTCCCTGCGGCTGGGTGGATTTACATTTCTAGGCTGCGGTAGATGTGCCCAGTTTCTAGAAGTGCCAGGCATCGGAAAACACAGAGACAAAGTAGTCCCTCAACTTTGACTCAGTATACTTTTTGACTGGGTTGTAATTTCAGTGAAATTCAAGGACGATGACAGTGGCGCTTTAAAGGCTATGAGAAAATATTGGCACAATAAAATAAATAGTGAATTCCGTAAGAGGTAAAAAAAAAAGAAAAAGGTTTACGGAGCAAAATTTACAAAATGAATTTTTTTTCCTTAATCATTTATATTTCAAATACAATCACAACAGTGTGCCTGTTAAAAAAGAAAAACAAACCTAATGTTTGGCACAGAGCAACAGACCCAACTGGACCAATTCAAGGATCCAGAACACATGGTTCTAGTTGTTTTATTTTAGACTAATCTTCATTTATAACGTCTCGAGTGATAACCACAGATTAAACTTGGCATCAAACACATGCATTATCCAACCTTGCCCACCCACTTAATGAGTCCAGATTCAACTCAGGCGATTGAAACTGGCACCAAGCTCAGCTAAATATGGGGATGCAAACAGTGCCTGTGTTCCACTATGAAGAAAGTTATACACTGCATTTTGAGTCCCTCATTGGTGTTAGATTTGGGGATACTGACTGTGAACTAGTGAAATGCTAATCATGGATGTACTGGTAGCAACCCCATGTAGTGCTTATCATACGAGCACAAACTGATCCTAGCTATGAGGATTGATATAAGTTACTTTTGGGTTTTGCTATAGACTATTATCAAATAACAAGGTTAGGTGCATGACAAATAACAGCACTTACCTTGGTATCACTGTGCACGCAGGTTCTGGTTACTACTTCCATACCGCCTGCTTGGACAGCATTATGACCGGTGATGCTGTCTAAGGGAACGGACTGTCCCAGAACAAAGTGGCCATTGAGTTCACTGGAGGTGGGCTGAGAGCGGGAGAAAGTGCCATTGGATAGAGGTGAACTGTGAAAAGTGCCTGTAAATACTGTAATTTTCTGCTCTCCTTCATCAGAGTCCAGCTTGGGAAATGAGAGGGATTTGATATTGCTGACTGAGGTGATGGGGGCAAGGGACACTTTGGAAGACGGGGGCATTATTTCACAGTTTTGTAACTGTGACAAAGTGATAAATCCATTCGGCTTGCGCAGATGTTTGAAGTCAAAGGCATCTTGTTTTGTGGAAGTAGGGATATCCTCATTGTTAGTAGATGATCCAGAGTCCTGAATCATGCTAGAATTAGATTCTGGTTCTGTAGGCCGAACATGAATACCAAGGATGTTCTTTAATTCTTCTCTGTCATTAAGAGTCTTTAACTCTAAATTATCAAACGGGTCCTCTTCACACTCAAAGTCAGCAGGGTTGAAGTCTGCGTTGACCTGAGGTGGGCTCATGACTTTAAGGTTCATGGCATTGCTATTGGCAGGAGTGGGAGTTAAAATATTATTGTGCTGTAAGCTGGCAAGAACTGGGTTGAATCGTGGAGGAAAACTGGTGCCTTCGTTGCCGTTTCCCACCTGTGTGTTAGCATCTGCCTCAGAACATGCGGCCTCTGCTTCTAACTCTGCCTTATTCTGGGCAGCTTTTATTTGTTTAATTTCCTCGGCCCACTGGATGGTCTTTCTCTCCAATGAGAAATCATACTATAAAAGAAAATACAAAACGGATTAATGTGGTCCTTGAAATAATACTGTATTCATATGTGCACCCAAAGGCATCTCACAAAGTTGGAAAGAGTGCTCCAGAAATGTATGCCCTACATTGTATTACTGGTATACAAAGAAAACACTCCAGGACATGGACTCCAATTATCAAGAATGTGCAGACATATATATTTAATTTTGGATCCTTAAAAACACACAACTGATATATTCATTGTTCTGTCCTCTACTGAATAAACCTCAGGCTCACCTGACATGTTCCATTCTATTTGCTTACTTCTAGATAATGTGCCTTTAAAATAACTCCTTTAGACTGGAAAACATTTTCTTTCCACACATGGACAAGATTTGTGGTGTAGAATATGTATGAATTGTTATTTTCATAAAAACACTAAAGCATAATATATATATGATGGGGACAGTACCCAAAGACTCACGGTAACATGGGGAAATAATAAGCTACACTAATAAGGGTGTTTGCAGCCAGGAAGCACAAAACGCATATTTAAAAAACAGCTTTGAAATTATTTGTAATATTGGCCACTCACGTGAACATCTTGTACAATCTGTGAAATGTCTGGCACGCAGAATCCTACTGGCAAACCAACTTTATCTGGCACTCGGTACTTGTCTCCGATCTTGAAAGGGACGTCCTCTAGGTAACTGAAAGGTCCTTAGGAAACAAATTGCAAACCCATTAACATCACACCCTTTCACAAAATTCACGGAAAAAAAAAATTTGTGTAAGAAAAGTTAGCACCATGCTTATTTGAAACATGTGAGGCATAGTTATTACTCAACCATCGGATAAAACAGAAACTTTCTAGATAGATTGTTAGTCAAAGGCAAATGAATATGGTGAAACATATATAGAAGTGAATAACAATAGTAATACTCATTTAAGTACTTGGCACACAATTATTACAGTAGTATAATAAAGTAGAGTTTAAAAATGTACACCCTAATTTTTTTTCATAAGGGATCACTTCAGTTTAAAAGGAATTAAATGCATTTAGAAATATTGGGACATAATGTCATGGCTTGGTAAGTGTCTGCCCTTCCCTTCCGGATCACACGTTCCACGGCAGTGTATAGACTGCACACTGTGTTATGCAATATAAAGTGACCTCATTATTGCATACCACAGGAGTGCATTGATATGCTATAAATGAAAACTAGCTCCGTGTACACATTATTACTAGTGACTCAGCTAAAGTAAATAAAACTGATTTCTTTACCATTAAAAGGTGAAACAACCTCGACAGCCATTAATATCTGGTTTATTTACGTACACAAACGCATATTAGACAAACATGTATTCTTAACACTATAGTGTCTCCTCACTTATTAGATAAGAGGGCCTTCTAAATAAAAATAAACAAAATAAGGTTTTTATTTATCTTTCCACCCCCCTCCCCCCCAGAACAGAAACTCACTCTGTGCTAGTACTCACTCCACCTCTCCCCGTGTCGTCACCCAGCAGACTTTGTTACACTGTCTTTCTCTTTCATTCCAATTCTTCTCATAGGGTACTCAAACCATTCAGTAATAAACAATGTGTTTGTAACTTAGAAGTGAAAGGGTTAAATTAGTGCTGTCCCCATTACTTTGCACTATAATGCTCGGTAGTCCTGTAGTGCAATGCCTATTCAATAAGTCTAAAGGTTCCATGTTTTTCCAGTTTTTATGGATCATCTGATCCACTGAACCTGAGGAGTACACATAGCTACATAGATATTTCAGGGTTTTTCAAAACTCATAGCCCATAATACTGCAGAGACAAATTCATATTTTAATCTACAGATGTACTTTTCTGGCTTTAATCAAAGAGACACTATAGTCACCAAAACATTAGCTTAATGAAGCAGTTTGGGTGTATAGATCTTGACCCTGTAGTCTCACTGCTCAATTCTCTGCCATTTAGTAGTTTAATCACTTTATTTAGGCAGCCCTAGTCACACCTTCCTACATGTGCCTTACACAGCCTTCCTAAACACTTTTTGTAGAGTCATCTAATGTTTATATGTTCCTTTATTGCAAATTATCTTTAATTTACAATTTATCATCTCCTGCTCTGTTAATAGCTCGTCCCTGCTCCTGTAGCCTTCTGTCTGTAATTAAAGTTCCATTTAGACAGCAGACGACAAAAACCTGTAAAGTAAGTTAACAGCGGATTGATAACGAAATAATTTTGTTTTAATGCAGGATGGGTCAGTCACAGTCAGGGGAGGTGTTGCCAGGGCTGTATAAACAGAAACAACTGTGATTTAACTCCTAAATGGTAGAGAATAAAGCAATGGAACTGCAGGGGAATCAGTTGTACACCAAAACGGCTTCATTGAGCTAAAGTTGTTTTGGTGACTCTAGTGCCCCTTTAAAGGAATGTGTGCTCTGAGCACAGGAACATGTTCCAACTGAAAAGTGATAAGCAAGTTCCAACCCCTTGCTTCCTTTCTTAGTTACCACCAGAGCAATTAAATCTAAAACTGCCACTTACACTGAAATCTGCAAATTGCCCTGAGTGTTTGGAATATAGTTCATGTGGCATTCCCTTTTATCCAGAAGAGATATAGAATAAACTTTTATGGAATTCAGAATGGAAAATGTAGCTTACACTGAACACAACAGGTAAGTAAACATTACTGGGAAAACAATAGTAAAATACAAATAACAATGAGAATACTCACCATGTATATCTGATGTAGACTTCTTAGAAGCCATTTAGAGTCTGAAATAAAAAAAAAAAAAAAAATATATATATATAAAAATAGAAAACTACGGTTTTAGGTTTAGCTCACACTGCATGTGAATTGTCAGGGTATTTATATCGGCAGACATCTTGTGCTATGATAGAAATTAAAAGTGTATATTCTGAGTCACTCTGAACAGACCAGACTCCATTTTGTTATTTCCAAGTTAACAAAAGACAAGATTTCTATCTGTAAAACTAACCACGTTCCCAGAGCTAAAGGAATGCATAGTATATACAAACCAAGTGATAAGGAGAACGGGGGTTGGATAGACTGTCTAAAATGCTAATGGAATAGATGCATTCTAAACCCAGACATTTGTGACAGAGGAGATTAAATAATAAAATTTTACTTTCTATATGTACAATATCCCATTGTAAGTTTAAGGTGGAACTTAGTTCACGAGCTGCCATATCAGAAATTATAGCAGGAATTGCGGACACTAAGTCTGGACAAAACTTAAAGAAACTGTTTGAACTGACAGCAAATCTAAGTTATGGTGGTCATTTGAGATAAGTAAAATGACGTCAAAATAGCCACCAGGAAAAGTTAACTCTTCCCTGGATAGGTATGTTTAGTGGGACAAGACTGCCCTCTATAGACCAAATACCTAAATTGCGATCCCTAGGTAAGCACACCTCTAGTGCTTCTATTGTGTTATCAACTGATGACGTACAGAGAGTCTGGCCCTTTAAAAGTTAGGACAAAGGGAAGATAGGAGGGTTGAAAGGAGGAAAAAGGAGAGAGGAATTGGAAGTTTGGGGACTCCAACTCGGACATGCAGAGAAACCCAGGACAACATCTGAGACTAACACTCTACTCTTAAAACTCTAACACTTAGAATTTTACTGACTTTCTAACCAACACCACCTTTCACCATAACTCATGCACCTACAGACATCCAAATAAGTTCCTGAGACTATCTACCAATCGGATGAAATATCTACTCAACTGGTAATTATACTGGTTTCATTTAATTAATTAAAATTTACTAATAGCATGATATATAACTGGATAAAGCACAGTCAGATTTCCATATTAAGAAATCTTAGTTAACTAAAGAATATATAGTTATAAACATTCCATTCTGCAGGTGGAATTAAGAATAATTATATATTGATGTGATATTATCACATGTTAGCATACCGCTGTTTTTATCCAGGTGTATTGATTTGTTCTAAAATAAGATAAGATATCTTTTTAGACAAATTAAATTCTGCTTTTGTAAAAATCATGGTAGATTCTCTTATTGGATGGTTCCAGGAAATGACTAATGAACTGGTTTAAATGTTATTTTATTTAAAATTACATAAAAATAGATCTTAATTACCTAGATCTAGCCAGCATTGAAAGGGTTATTCTAACTGTTAGCCAGGGTTTTATGGCCTTTCGCTGTGAAAAGCTTCGCTTTCTCTCTGTGAAAGATACCTCATAAATCGTGTAAGACTTGACAGAAAATGCTGTTTAGCCATTGAAACGTGTATAGCCATTCCTTTGTATTGCATACCATTTTAAACTGGATATTCATTGATTATGGTCACGCATGTTACATATTATTATTAATTAATTTGTTATTATAAAGTAAAATCTATTTTTATAACATTGTGATATTTATATGAAATACATTCAACTTAACACGATAACGATATTTGGGATCTGAGAATTGAATTAGTGGGCAATTCTCACTGTTTACTATTATTATCCCATAAATATCCCCACAGAATGTGTGAATATGCTGTATAAAATAAATAAGGAACTATGTGCGAGGTACATCTGTTTTAGCATGTAATGTTACCATATAGGAAAAAAGGATCATCGTTTGACCATGGGGACACGATATGACTTCACCCAGTGTAACGTTAATAGAACATTAAGGATCAGAAGAACAAAGGACTAGTCAAAACACAAAGTGCTGCATTCAGATCAAAATAACTACCTGGGGAAGTGGATTTACTAAATATATATATATATATATATACATATATACATATATACACACACACAGCAGTTTTAAATGTAAACCTTTAACACATTCATTCACTGGTTGAGAAATTAATAGGCAGATTAAACTGGTGATGGCTAGCTTTGACACTCCTGATGTTTGTGAACCGAGATATACGCAGAACCAATAGGGATGACAGTAGCAGTAAGTGTGCACATATATGGATGTCCACAGTGACTAGATAGCATTGCTGTCTGACATGGATTATAAAGGGGAACAGAAGCAAATTCCTGTAAAAGCAAAGATATAACAATTAGTCTGTATATCTGCAGTCAAAACTGCCGACAATACATGAATTCAATAAAGTAGACAACCGTATCTCTGGTATTACACATCAGAAACCACCTAAAAGCTGTGTAAAACTTTGCTTCAAGTGAGGTTCCATTTACTTTTAAATATATATGAAAGCTTTAGTAATGGACTGTAGAATCGGGTTCAGTCCACGCACAGCCAGGGTACACATTGCATAGGAGGAAGAGAAAGAGAGCCAAGATGGAGGCACCCCGTTTTAGGATAGACAAAATTTCTATTTAACAAAGTTACTTTTACTTAAAATTTGAGGAAGTGCAACAATAGGGATATCCCCTTTTCTTACATCAGAAAAGGCTGGCAGAACTGTAAAAAGTCCCTCCTCATCATTCTCCTTCAATACTATAAAAGCCACCAAACACACCAATGCCCCAGAAAGTACACAAGCCAAACTCATGCAAATTTATTAAATAGGGAGGGAATTGGAAGTGCACTGCCTATAATCTTGGAAAAAGACATTTACAGTAAGTAAAAAATGTTGTCTTTTCCACCAAAATTAGAGCACGTTTGCAAATCCCAGTTGCTAAAACTTTAGGATGCAGGAGATAGGAGCTGTAACTGGATTCACTAACAGCCGAACACCTAGAAGAATTATTTTTTTTCTAAATTCTAGAATACGCTTTGATTCTTTCTTGGCATAAACCAGAATATCCATTACCTCAGGACTTTAGAACTCAGAATCTCTCGGTCAGACACCGTGCTATGAGCTTGAACATTTTCAGTGTCTGTAGATCCACTACGCTGCATTCCAAGGAGTTTTTTGACAAGGGAAGGTGCCAGAATGTTCCTTTTGATAGATTTCTGAGGAGAGAGAATAAACGTCTTGTTGAGTCTTGAGGCCATAAGGTCCATTTCTGGTTCTCCAAAAAGATTTACTACTTCCAGAAAGGCCTGAGGTGTGAGCGACCAATCTCCCAGTTTTAGAGAATTCCTACTTAAAGTATCTGCCAATATGTTGAAGTTCCTTTTGATATGGACTGCTCACAGGATTATTTTTGAGAAAATGTTCTCCAGAGAAGAGGAACGTGTTCCCAGTTTCTTGTTGATGTAGGCCACTGTAGTGGCATTGTCTGAGTGCATCTGAACATGAATATGTAGAAGGTGTTTAATGCTTAAGAGGGCCATCTATATCGCTTTTAGTTCTTTTAAGTTTGAAGAATCTTGACCAGTCCATTGGCCTGTTGCAGAAAGTTTTCCTATGTGGGCTCCCTAACAGAAAGCTGAACTCTCGGTAGCAACAAGGAACTTTTTTTTTCTTCTTTTTTTTCTTTTTTTTTATAATTCTTTATTTTTCGTGCTCGAATTGTAAACAACATTTAGATCATGAGATAACAGTGTTGACACATTGCTTGGTTACATTACTTTGCAGTTTTTTACAGGATAGACTTATACATGAGGATAGTGAGCACTTTTTCGTATGAGAGACATGTTCGATATCAGACCCAGGGTGTTGTTTAGACAGTAAGCTTCTGAATAGTAGTGCTTGTTGTACCCCTTGGATACTCCAAGTGTGAGAGGTGAACTAGGCTCGCGTGGGTGATGCAAGGTGGCAGTGATGTGTGTGGATGCAAACATGTGAGTAAGGGTAGGCTGGAACAGGTGTGAAAGTTAGAGGCCTATATATGAGGGTTGGTCAGGTGTTGAACATGCTGTGTCGGTGCAGGCTGGAGTGTTGCGTGTGTCCGACCCTAGGGATCACAGAACTAGTAATCAGGCTTCTTAACTTAAACCCCTAACCAAGGGGTGTTCTTTTAACCAAAAAAAGAGAGACCTTCTGAAATTAACTTTAAATGTTCCCAACAACTGAAACTCCTTATCTTAGATGGTCTCATTAGGTGATCAAGTGGCGAATGATCTCTGCTCCATGTTTCCAGGATGTTTTTCTGTAGTGGTCTAATTCTTGCTCTTGCCCAGTTGACCGTTGGAATGGCTGATGTGAAAAGATCCATAACACTCATTGCCTTCCTCATAATACAGATCAATTATAAGGCCTAGGAACTGAACTCCTTTGTGGGAAACTAATTATGACTTTTGAAGATTTAGAATCAAGCCATTTTACTGGAAGCATGCAGTAGCTTTTGAATATTTTGAAGGAGTTTTGTGTGTGAGTTTGCCTTCAACAGGTAGTCATCCAGGTAAAGAATAATGCAAAGCACTTCTTTCCTTAGGGCGGCAGCTCTGACCACCAGAACCTTTGTGAAAACCTGATTATTAATATATTTATATAGCTGATTATATATTATATAATTATTTTTTGAAGGAGTGGAGACTGGGTGAGCATCTAACGGAGGAGGGAAGCGAGTTCCACAGGAACGGTGCACCTCTCGAGAAGTCTTAAAGATAAGCATCAGAGGTGGGAGTACGAACAGAAGATAGACGTCTTCAGCAAAGTACGAACAGAAGATAGAAGTCTTCAGCAAAGTGTAAGGGCCTAGATGGGACATACTTGTGTATTAGGGAGGATAGATAGGTGGGAGCAGCATTATTTAGAGATTTGAAAGCAAGAACCAGAATTTTAAATTGAGTCCTATATCTTACATGAAGCCAATGTAGGGACTGACAGAAGGGTGAGGCGTGAGAGGTGCGGGCAGACAGGAAGATGAACCTCGCCGCTGCATTCATTATGGACTGTAACGGCACAAGTTGGGAGCATGTAAGACCACTAAGAAGCAAATTACAGTAGTCAAGGCGAGAAAGGACAGTGGAATGGACCAGCACCTTAGTCGCATCTGGCGTTAAGTAGGATCAGATGCACGCAATGTTTCTGAGATGGAAGCTGCAAGATTTGTCGATAGACTGAACATGAGGCGTGAGTCAAAAAGAACACCTAGGCAGTGAGCCTAGTTCTGGGAGACTAAACTGTAGAGCAATGGAAACCATTTTGAGGAAGATTGTCAAATTCCCTCTTCTTAAAAGAGAAAGGATCCATTCGTCTGCTGTGCTATCTTGCCATTTTTTTTCAAATAATCCAGCAATCTATCTCCTACTTTCTTGGCGTCAGAATTTCAGTTGTTTTGTTTTCCCATACACCTGCCTTTGTCTTCATTGTCAAAGGGCTGTCTTTGATATTTACGTGAACTAGTCCATCGAAAGGAATCTCCGTAAGAAGATTTATTTTTGAGAGTATTGTTCCAATGTTCTTTTTCTCTTTTGTCATTTGTTTAAGGAGATCATGTTTGCTTCCAAACACTCCTTATGTGACATGCCATTCAGAGTCTGCTGAACATGCTCTCAGCCATACAGCCCTCTCCTCACTACAGTAGAAAGTCCTATGGATTTGGCCAAAAGCCATTTTGATGAAACATGACAGGATCTTCTTTCGATATAAAAAAACTTTTCCAGAGAATCCAGATTAAGAACATTGTACCTTAGCTACAGAAGATCCTGTAATCAGGGCTTTACTCTGTGATAAATTAGTAAGAAAGATTTTCCTTAAAGTAGTTTCTGCTTCCTTATTCATGATATCTTGCAACCTATTTGATCTCTAATAGGCAGAGTGTTTTTTTTTGCCCAGCTGTGCAATAGAAACATAATCAAATATGGTTTGAAATGTCTTTAACCCCTTAAGGACACATGACGTGTGAGACATGTCATGATTCCCTTTTATTCCAGAAGTTTGGTCCTTAAGGGGTTAAACATAGGGTGAAACAAAAAGGATTTCATTTTCTTGAGTTAACTTAGCTCTATATTATCTTCCATACACAAAGGAACTTCTTCAATAAGTTTATTAAGTAAACATCAGGAAAGGCAAAATTCTCATCAGATGAAGTATCTGAATCCTGAGAAGATGAGCTACTTGAGTACTCTTCCTGCTTGCACTTCTTATTTTTCATGGAGGGTCTTACATGCCATTCATGGGTTAAAGAAAACTGATCTGGATGAATATTTGCTTCTCTAATATCACAAAGTTAGTTGGAGACTGGACCCGAACCAAAACAGGAAAGAGGAGACCTCTGCTTTTTTAGTTTGCCTCTGCCTCTTTGGAAAAGATATTACAAATTTTCTTTTTAGAACCATCTGGCATTGGTTGATTGCAGGATACACAGACAATATGTTTGGACCTGGGAAGATATTTCCCTTTTTCCAAAGGATTCTTTGAAGTTTCAGGATTAGATATAAAGGAACAAAATAGGCAGGTAGTTGTGGCTGGGTTTAAATAGTCTCTAAAGCATTCCCATTTGGATTTGGCGCAAAAAATACAAAAAGTTTGCACTGGGAATGCGTGTAGCGATCTCTAGGTAGAACACATCGCAACCAGTACACATGTTCCACCTAAAGGAACTCACAGCAGTGCGCGCTCACATCATTTCCGGCAGGGACTGGGTGTAAGCAATAAAAGTGTGGAACGCAGACAGCCGTCAGCCAGTGCTAAATTTGCCGTCAAATTTCAATTTAGTTTTAGCCAGTTTTTTGACTAAAAAGCCATTTTAGTTGTATTTTAGTCATCTGAATTGTTTTAGTTGTATATTAGTCGAATAAATCTCCAGTAGATTTTAGTCGACACAACTAAAAGCCAATGGGTTTAGTTAAAGCCTCGAATTGTCTTTTTTACCCCTCCCAACCCTCTCTGTCTCTGTGTCCTTCCGGCTTCTCTAGGTGTCTCTCCAAAGCCTTGGTCTGTCTCTTTTGCCCCTTCCACTGCCCCTCTGTGCAGTGTTAATTTTGGCGGCAAATTTCAATTTAGTTTTATTCATAGTGACACATGCTAAGCTGCTCTCCCGGACAAGCAGATCCCTCCCAGGCCGCAGACTGTTCTACCTACCCTGGCAGGCAGACAACTTGGTGAGAACTGATGATGTTTAACCGTTTTTTGCCTCAAGGACGCTTCATCAGAGAGTCTTTGACAAAGTGACATCATGATTGTGCCTTCCCCCTGCAGTACAGTCAAAGCCGAGCATTTTAATATGAAGCAATAACTGTATTATGTTCTAACCTTTTTCTCCCATTTCACTGGCTTCTGTGTTTTGTTACTTTTGTTATAAGAAACACTCCTGTCCCCATAACTTCAGTTCAATAAAAAGTTGTCAGTGGAGAAGGACTGTCTCAGTTACCTTCAGATTTGAACGGTTTCCTCTACAGTAATCAGGAATATTTAACTGGTAGCCAGAGGAAGATAGGTAGAAGCTGTTGGGTGCCAGGAGCCCAACTTTGGGATTAAACCTTCTTAAAACTGATTAGCCCTTGAAGGATGACCAGACACACCTGACCCTATAACAACTTCATTTAGATCAATTTGTTATGGTGGTAGGAGTAGGAATGCTTGTTACCGGTCACATTTATTAAACCAAGAGTGTCAAATTATAGTTCTCTACAGCATGGCTAGGCAGCCTTAGGCACTCCAGATGGTGTGGACTACACCTCCCATTATGTTCTTACAACCATAATGCTGACAAATGCATCATGTGTTTCATTAAATAATTAACAAACACTGAACATCTCTTTCCCTGCTATGTGTACGCCTATGCATTAACCTATTTATTACACCTAACAATAGTAACATAACAGTGTCACACGATCAGAGATGTAAACACAGCAATCTACATTCATTTTGGCCAGGTGACAAGCAGATGAAACTTCCCAGTTATCATGCAGCAGGCCTTGGTGGTTTATTTATTTATTTTTTTAATCCTCCTAAAAACCCTGGCAAAGGTACTACAGTAATAGTCAATCCAATAAGCTGTCATGGTGATGGTGCTTGTAATGTCCCTACGCTCAAACTAAAAGTCCTAGGCTAATGTTTAAATATGGAATTACCAACCAGAATAGCTCATTGGTGTCCATGGTTATTACCACAGGATGGCTTTTTTTTTTGTACAGAAATGTCAGTGACGGTTTTCCTGAGCTCTTCGGCACCAGCTGAGTTAGACAAAGCATACCAGCCAGCTCAGGTCTGGAATGTAGTGAGTGGCACTACTGCATGTTTTCTAGCAAAGTTCTGCAGGTCAATCAGCCAAGTAGGGCAGCATGTTTGCAAAGTACATTAGCATTCAATCTCAAGGAACAAGTTAATCCTCATTACATTGTATACTTACTGGGTTATTCACTAGTCTGAATGACCCCGTACCAAACAGGGCAAAACCATCCAGCTGCTACAGGGCCGTGTGACCCAATTTGCACGCTATTTAACAATGTCTGCATTTTCCATACAAGGCTCTGAATGAGGCAGAATTAGGTGCTGATTTCAGCCAGACTAATCGAAAAAAACACTGGACATGGAGGCTTCAAATCATGACCAAGATACACCATCATTCACTTGCAAAAAATAAATAAAAATTATACATTTGCAAAAGTGCAGCCTGACAGATGTATCTGGTTCCAAATATTGTTAAAAATGGTGCATTGCGAATCTTCCAAATCCTGTATTTTGTATAGGGTTTGGTTGAGAAATCACCAATTTCAAACCAAACACTGAATGCAGCAATCCAGACAGTGATTGCAGCAAATTCAGTCACTCTGACCAAATTCCAACCAGATTTGGTTTTAGTAAATATGAGAATTGCCACTCTAGTAAGAACTCTGACATTTTCACCTGTTTTAGTCCAGCCGGACAAAACCCAGTGTTTCGTAAGTCACCCTGTTAGATACAAATAAAGCTACAATTGGCTCAAGAGGTAATGAAAATATTTAATAAGGGGCACATTTATAGAAATATATACAAACAGACCCATTTCTTGACCAACGAGTGCCTATGCAGCCTCTAATAGCATATTACATCATTACCACCATATCTGCAAAGATTTCATGAATATAACACCTTCCATCACGGAGATTCACAGACAAGTAACACTGTGGGGTTGTGTGAGAATTATAACATTTAACCATGTGGTGAAGAGGTTACACTAACAGTTTAGTCAAGTAGTCGGGAGTTCTTATTGGAAACATTCAGTAAGTCGAACCTTTGACAATAAGCAGACTTCGTTTTCTGTTTGATAACAATCAGAAAGAATGAATGTTCTTACCAGCTGACTTAATGCGAGTCAGTCATGTGCCCGAAACACAGATTCCCAACCAGGAAATAAGGACACATCTCATGTCAGGGAAACATAAGGTTAGAAAAATTACCAGTCATAAAACTGCATCTTGGGTGTGATGATCCGACTGGGACCTCAACCCACTAAGGACATTTAATGCATTGTATACAGTTTATTTTTATTTGTCTCTAATGTTTATTTGATTGTTTGACCCCTTTGAGTCCCTGTGATCACTAAGATATAGTTATTCTTAGCCAGCCTGTGTTACCTCCATTACGAGACATGCCATATTCACAGTGTCTGCCTCATGTACAGGACACTCTTTACTGGTGAGACTGACCAGTGTTAGCCTGAAATACCACATACCACAGGACAGCCAAACAACAGTGCTTTGGTGTGGCAGATAAAGGATGCCCAGTTGCAACACTGCATGCCCTGATCAGCTTTTAAGTAAATGGCTCCTAAATGGACGGTTTAATCACCCTAAATGGTTATCAAATAACAACCAAAAATAATAAGTGGATAAACGGGCGCTCACAATTATTTAACAATATAAAAACAAGTGAACTAAAAATTAGGTGTATATCCCTTGAAAGGGCAAATTATTTTGGATCTCTCTTTAAGATGAAAAATAGCTTAACTCTACTTGAGACACAATTAAGGCTTCACAAATACCAACAGTCCATCTGATGTTCGGTATATGCCTGGTGAATCCCCCAAACCAAGTAGCTCGATCCCTCCAGGGCTCTTAAAGTGAGTGGCCCACATTCCACTCAAAGGCAGTGAGAGTTCTTATATTTTTATCTTAAGGGTACAACACAAGGAATTATTTTTTTTTTTAAATGCTTTATATAAAGTATCAATAAGATTTGTAAATGTTTGTTTTTGTAATTATTCTGTTTTTTGACAAACAGTTTTCAAACCAACTCCAACTTGCATAAATCTGCCACCAGCGACATCAACCTATCACTGCCATCCAAGGAATGATAAAGCATTAAATGAATAATCCTGTTGATACATATATAGTGATTTACAAAATTATGGATGTAGGATCCAAACTAGAAGCAAGCTGACTTAGATTTTTTTTCTAGTTAAACTATTTTGGCCTTTAACTTGAAATTAATGTTGAATTCCCACTTTAATAGGAGCACTATAGCATCAGGAAAACCAAGGTATTCCTAAGTCAGGGCTCGACAAATCCAAGGTGCTAGGTATTTTTTGTCCTGTCGCTTGGCTGTCAGCCCGAGGAAGCGTGGAGACAGCTGGCCAGGGGAGTAGAATTCTTCTTGCTCTGCTCCCTTGCGCACCTTGATGTGATGCCGGGAACCGGAATATGATGTCATTACGGCCCTGCATCACTTAACAGAGTGCGAGGTAGCAGAGCAAGAAGATTACACAAGCCCCACTGGACCCAAGGGAAAGGATCCAATCCAGCAAGGCTGGGTTGACATAAATTTAAATAATGTGCGAGAAAATGTGTAGGTTAGAGTGAGTCTGTCTAGATTACAGGACCCCCTCCGATCGCACGGAAAAGGAGTTTTTGCTCACCTTTTTTCCCATGCCACGGCTGATCAATCAATCTTGATAATCTTAGTCAAACCATGGGAAAGCATTGGGAGGCTATTGCGCATAGCAATGGCTGATCAATCAATCTTGATAATCTTAGTCAAACCATAGGAAAGCATTGGGAGGCTATTGCGCATGCCTGACAAAACATTGCTCCAATCAGTATCTTCTCATAGAGATTCACTGAATCAATGCATAGTTCATGCAGAGAGTGGAGACACTGAACGTAGGTGCTGCACACTTCACAGCACTGAAACAGGAAGCATCTTTAGTGGCCGTCTGAGTAACTGCCACTAGAGGTGTTACTGGGCAGAAATGTAAACATTGCCTTTTCTATGAAAAGGCAGCATTTACAGTACTCAGTCTGCAGGGACAGAACCACTACATTAGGCTGTAGTTTGATTTGAGGACTATAGTGTCCATCTAAGAATTTTATTTTTGTTGTTTGAAAATAAAGCTTTGTAAGTTAAAAAAGAAACAAAAAAAAAATCTAACTTTTTTTAGCTGGCTCTTAGATTCCAAGCAAATTTGTTAAGCCATAATGATTGATGGGACCATCCGCGGTGAAATCAGCACGGCGTGGGAAATAAAGGGGTGTAGAAACACCTTTCCCATGCAATTGTAGGGGGCAGGAGCTAAACAGAGACACAGACAGACACATTTTCTCATAAACTAACAAAATTAAAATTTTCATTTTAATTTATGTCCACCCAGCTTCCGTACCTTTGGATCTTTCCCTAGGGTCCAGTGGGACTTCTCTGATCATCTTCCTGCAATTCCTCTCAGCTCCCCTGCGCACTCTCCGTAGTGATGCTGAGAACGTAGTGATGTCATATTCTGGCTCTCAGCATCACTAAACAGCGCGAGAAAGCAGAGAGGAACTGCAGGAATATTACTGCTCCCTTGCACGCCGCGTTCAACACTGCCCCGTGTGGGTGGCGCCTTTGCTAATGGGCTGCCAGGACAAAATCCCAGGACAACATTTCTAGTTGCCATGGCAACCTGGAATTTGTCGAGCCCTGTCTTATTTACTTTCTAATTAAGCAATTTTGTATTTTTGTTTATTTTCACCGAAGTAATTTATCTGAATATGGTTTTAAAACCTTTCAAGATTAAAATTCTACATACATTTTTGTACAAAAGCCCTCACTGAACAAGCATCAGCTATGGTACGGAGAATTCAGAGCACTCTAAACTAAGCCAGCTACAGAACTCTCAAAGACCATAAAGCTACTAGACACCAATGAAAGAGAAACAAAATCTCAAACTGGACACACAGAATTCCGTAGGCTTCATCCCCCACATCTGAGTCAAAATGTGGAAAAGTTACTCCAAAAACCATGACCACTTCAAATATTCAAAATGGTCACAGTGCCTGCCTAGAATCTGCATATGTAGCAATTCACTTTGAAACGCCACACAAACCGTGTTGCTGCCAGTGCTGTAAAGAGTACTGCACTGACATTGGCTCCTGGCAGATGAAGTTACATAGTTACATAGTTACATAGTTACATAGCTGAAAAGAGACTTGCGTCCATCAAGTTCAGCCTTCCTCAGAAATGTTGTTGCTGTTGATCCAAAAGAAGGCAAAAAACCTGGTCTGAAGCACTTCCAATTTTGCCACAAACTAGGAAAAAATTCCTTCTTGACCCCAAAATAGCAGTCAGATGTCTCCTTGGATCAATCAGCTATTACCCCACTAATTAGAAATTATATCCCTGTATGTTATGTTTTTGTAAGTATTTATCCAATTTCAGTTTAAACATCTGTATGGACTCTGACAAAACCACCTCTTCAGGCAGAGAATTCCATATCCTTATTGTTCTTACTGTAAAAAACCTTTTCTTTGCCTTAGATGAAATCTCCTTTCTTCCAGCCTAAATGTGTGACCTCGTGTCCTATGTATAACCCTGTTTATGAATAGATTTCCAGATAAAGGTTTGTACTGGCCCCGAATATATTTGTATAAAGTTATCATATCCCCTCTCAGGCGCCGTTTTTCCAAACGAAACAGATTTAATTTTTGTAACCTTTCTTCATAACTAAAATGCTCCATTCCTTTTATCAATTTTGTAGCTCGTCTCTGGACCCTCTCCAGTGCCATGATATCCTTCTTTAGAACAGGCGCCCAAAATTGCACAGCATATTCAAGGTGTGGTCTTACCAGCGATTTATACAGAGGCAAAATTATATTTTCATCCCGAGAATTTATGCCCCTATTTATACATGACAAAATCTTACTGGCCTTAGCAACTGCAGATTGACATTGCATATTGCTGCCTAATTTGTTGTCTATAACAATGCCCAAATCCTTCTCGTGTGTGGTTATCCCTAATTCACTACCATTTAGTGTGTAAGTTGCTTGTGCATTCTTAACCCCGAAGTGCATAACTTTGCATTTCTCTATGTTAAATTTCATCTGCCATTTTAGTGCCCAGTCCCCCAATCTATCCAAATCTCTCTGCAACAAAGCAATATCCTGCTCACATTTTATTACTTTACAAAGTTTTGTGTCATCTGCAAACACTGATACATGGCTTTCAATGCCTATTTCAAGATCATTTATAAATATGTTAAATAGAAGTGGTCCCAAAACAGAACCCTGAGGGACACCACTTGCCACTTTTGTCCAGCCTGAAAATTTACCATTAATGACAACTCGTTGTACTCTGTCCTTAAGCCAATGTTCTACCCAAGAACAGGAATATTCATCTAGACCAATTTCTTTTAGTTTGAAAACTAACCTATTGTGAGGAACCGTATCAAATGCCTTGGCAAAGTCCAAGTAGATCACATCCACTGCAACACCCTGATCTATACTTCTACTTACTTCTTCGTAGAATGCAATTAGGTTAGTTTGACATGACCTATGTTTCATAAAACCATGCTGATTATTGCTAATAACAAAGTTCTTCCCAATGAATTCCTGAATATTATCCCTTAATAGCCCTTCAAATATTTTCCCAGTTACTGAAGTTAAGCTCACAGGTCTATAATTTCCAGGCAAGGATTTTGAACCCTTTTTAAATATAGGAACAACATCTGCCTTCCTCCAATCCTCCGGTACAACACCTGAAACAAAAGAATCTTGAAAAATTAAATACAGAGGTTCACTTATTTCCCCACTTAGCTCCTTAGTGCCAAGAGCTAAAGAAAAAAAGATGGTGGCATCCACAGGGGACATTATCAAGTACTTATAACTCATCTCTGCTGTACTCCAGGCCACTGCACATCAAGCAACATATTCAAAATGTGCAAATACCCTAGAAAGTGACAGCCTCTAAACTAGCAGAGCTTAAAGGGACACCGTATGCACTGTGTCTGCTTCATGTAATTAAACTGGTTATAGTGTCTGGAGTTCCTTGGTACCATCATTTCTTTCAGCATTAAACAGTTTTTAATGTTTTAATGCTAAACAAGAGTCCCCTGCAGTCCTTTCCATCTGTGCTGCTATGGCTAATAAAGTATTAGCCTGAGCAGCAATGGGCAGCTGTGATTGGCTGTGAGTGTCAGCTGACTACTTTTAGCCTGTTAGAGCTCCAACTGACGGTATGAATGGGTATGACAACAAGGAAGTGTGTAATCTCTGCCTTAGCTACACATACAGAAGGGGCCGGACTATGGGTGGCCAGGGCACTCCATGTACTATAACAAATTCAAAGAGATGAAATGGTTATAGTGACTACAGTGTCCCTTTAATTTTATATTTTACATGTCAGATGTGCTACAATTCAGAGCTTAAACTCTGGCCTAAAAGAAAACTGTTAAACTGTGGTTACAGAGGACTTAGAGAAAAGCCTTGCAGCATGGAACAAAGAGAAAGCATGTGATAATCTAATTGCTTGTTTGTGTTCAAAGCAAGTAAGAAAGGAAACCTTCCTCCCTGTCTGGCTGACAGCTAGGAGACAACTAAACACTTTCATAAAATAAAAGCACAGGGGGCCAATAATTTACCAAACATTTAAAGCAATTCAGAAAGTTGAAGTAAAAGAACTAAAAAGAAACAAAAAAAAGTACACAAATAGGTAAAGAAGCATTCTTATCAAATAGTTGGCATCATGTTACTTAAAAAGACACAAAAGTGCAAACTCATGCACTAAGTAACACATTAAAACTCAGTGCACTAGATTCCATGAGAAACTACTAAGAATTAAATGTAAATGCACTATATCTTATTCTAGTGATTATGGTCCATCACTTAAGTGGTTACTGCTTAAAACTCTGCGCATAAAGAGATATTTGCACTTTTGTGCCTGAGTTTGTTGCACTCCAGCACATGACTGTTGATTCTGCGCAAAAATTATATCTGTTGTGCACACACAGATAAAATGTGGGTGCAAGGGAAAGTTTGAAAGTCCCCACCCTCTCTTCCTATCCGCATTTGTTAAAGGACCACTATAGGCACCCAGACCACTTCTGCTCAATGAAGTCCCACGGAGTCCAGTGTCAAAAAAGATCCCCATAGAAAAGCATTGAGTAATGCTTTCCTATGGGTGGGTTTGAATGCGCTCATGCGCTTCTGGCCGCACATACGCATTCGGCACCACTCAGCAGAAGCTGACATCGATGGAGGAGGAGTGGTCAACAGTGCCAAAGGAGAGCGGTAAGCAAATCAATGGTTAACCTTTTATTTGCTGTGGAACGGGGCCCAAGTCACCTAAACGGTGACAAGGGCTCTATAGCGTTAGAAATACATATTTGTATTCCTAATGCTATAGTGTTCCTTTAGTATTTCTCCATTTTTTTTTATAATTCCCTCCCTCCCTTGTCCATATTATATGGCATTCACACCAGAAGTCAGACACCAGGATCTATCCTGCAAAACTGGGCAAAGCAATGCTCCTTACACAGCTCAGAATGGTGTGCTTGTGTGCACTCAGAGGAACTAGCTTATATCTGACATAATTGTTGCTCACAGTAATTCAAAAAGCTGAATTAGATGGGAAAATGTATTGTATATCACACCACAGCTCCTACGAATACAGGAGGCTCACTTGCTTATGAAAGTGAAAATGGACAAGATGTTAGACATGTAAATGGGTGAAGCTATGCTATTGCAAGGGCTCAAACTGTCATGTTTTGAGCTACTAGACATACCTAGAATTTGCTTGTCACTACAAAAAAAAAATCTGGCATGAACATCATTGGAGTGTCAGTGTGTAAATACAGAGGTGTATCTGTTTGCAGTATATGTATATTTGGAGTAAAAGTGATTATTAATGAATTCAGTGTATATGAATTTAAAAAGTGTAGCTGTGTGTGAATACAAGGGGGGAATTTGTATGGAGTGTGAAAGCAAGTATGTATATTTGAGATTTTGGTGGATACATGCCCCCTGTTCTCCTTTCCATGACACTTTGTTACGTCTCCCAAAGACCCTTTCCCACTGTCATTTTGGTATCACCTTCCTCATTTCATATGTCATATCCCCTCACCCCTTGTCCTTTCTACCACCATCTTGATGACCCTGCCCTCTTCCCTTTGGTATTCCCATTCTCCTTCAGAGCTGCCTTCCCTGTGATACAAGGAAGCTGTGATTTGGCTAGACCTAAACACAGCTTCATCTACAGTTACTGTGCACATTAAAAGGTTACTCCAATCATCATAACCACTACAGCCTGCTGTAATGATTAGGATGCCAGACGTTCCCCAGTAAATAGGCACACAATTTAGCAACTGTTTTCCCGTTACCTGAGTCTCTGCCAGACTCTGATGGTGGCTCACTGGTGGGAGCATATCCACGAGGACATAACGAAAACTATCAAACGCTAAATATACCACTGCTAGTTACATTTGAGATTATTAAACAAACAATTGAGCCAACAAAAGTCTCTAAGAATGCAATATGAGCACGTATATATGTATAGTGAAAATGTGATTACTTGTGTTTATCAGAAAGTGAAAAAAAAAAGTCCATATCTAACAGAAAATATATATACTTTTTAGGATTTTCCAATTTGTATTCTGTAAATTGCATAGAACGAGAGAACGTAAAAGGCTAATGTTACAAAATTTCCCATGCATGATAAAGACACAATTCACTCACCGAGGCAGAACTACAATGCTTTCCAGTGCTAAGAATCCAAGGTATGCTACATATCCCATACAAAGTCATAACTAGTTAAGTGATAACTGGTTATCCACCTAACTTTCTCAAATATGACGCTCCCCTTTTTTCCCCCATCCCTTCCAGCCAGCGAGGCCTAGTAATAGGAGCTATGCTGCACTGTCTCACACAGCGCCATGACACTCAGAATAAACAAAGTAATTACACCGGACAAGTATGGCTTATTGGTAGCCAAAAACAATGTGGCTCTGAGAGGTACTGCTTATCTAGGAACCACCCTTCTTATACTTAAGACAGAGATACTGCTACATCTGTTTAATGATATTCCCAATTATACTTCAACCTATCCCCCCACTTCCTGATCCTTCTTATACCCCCACCTGCTAAATACACTTGTTTCCCCTCTACTCCTATCTTGCCGAGATAACTCCTTGTACCAGTATCTGATGAGTGACAGTAGGAAAGCATGGATCCTTCTTGCTCCACTACAACAGTTTACTAAACTACCGCTACTTCAGTGATAATCCTTACTCTTACACAACCGTATTTTAGGGATAATACAGTGCATCTGCTGACTGATACTTCCTGCAGAAGCATGTACACACCTGTTGAGTAATATTAACAGTAAAACACCAGCTGAGTCCTGTTTAGCAATATGTCATGTCCTTCCATACCTGCTCAGTTACATTCCTGCACCAACAACATCCATGTCAGCTTTGCGCTAGTCAAAGGGTAATAATGCCAGTTCCCTGACTTGGATCTGAGTGTGAGTCAAATGGTTATCATGCCAGTTCCCTGACCTGGACCTTAGTGCCAGCTATCAGAGTATAGCGCCAGCTATCAGAGTATAGCGCCAGCTATCAGAGTATAGCGTCAGCTATCAGAGTATAGCGCCAGCTATCAGAGTATAGCGCCAGCTATCAGAGTATAGCGCCAGCTATCAGAGTATAGCGCCAGCTATCAGAGTATAGAGCCAGCTATCAGAGTATAATGCCAGCTATCAGAGTATAATGCCAGCTATCAGAGTATAATGCCAGCTATCAGAGTATAATACCAGCTATCAGAGTATATCGTCAGCTATCAGAGTATAGCGTCAGCTATCAGAGTATAGCGCCAGCTATCAGAGTATAGCGCCAGCTATCAGAGTATAAGCCAGCTATCAGAGTATAGCGCCAGCTATCAGAGTATAGCGCCAGCTATCAGAGTATAGCGCCAGCTATCAGAGTATAGCGCCAGCTATCAGAGTATAGCGCCAGCTATCAGAGTATAGCGCCAGCTATCAGAGTATAGCGCCAGCTATCAGAGTATAGCGCCAGCTATCAGAGTATAGAGCCAGCTATCAGAGTATAATGCCAGCTATCAGAGTATAATGCCAGCTATCAGAGTATAATGCCAGCTATCAGTATAATACCAGCTATCAGAGTATATCGTCAGCTATCAGAGTATAGCGTCAGCTATCAGAGTATAGCGCCAGCTATCAGAGTATAGCGCCAGCTATCAGAGTATAGCGCCAGCTATCAGAGTATAATGCCAGCTATCAGAGTATAGTGTCAGCTATCAGAGTATAATACCAGCTATCAGAGTATAGCGCCAGCTATCAGAGTATAGCGCCAGCTATCAGAGTATAGCGCCAGCTATCAGAGTATAGCGCCAGCTATCAGAGTATAATGCCAGCTATCAGAGTATAGCGCCAGCTATCAGAGTATAATGCCAGCTATCAGGGTATAGCGCCAGCTATCAGAGTATAATATCAGAGTATAGAGTCAGCTATCAGAGTATAGTGTCAGCTATCAGAGTATAGTGTCAGCTATCAGAGTATAGCGCCAGCTATCAGAGTATAGCGCCAGCTATCAGAGTATAGCGCCAGCTATCAGAGTATAGCGCCAGCTATCAGAGTATAGCGTCAGCTATCAGAGTATAGCGTCAGCTATCAGAGTATAGCGTCAGCTATCAGAGTATAGCGTCAGCTATCAGAGTATAGCGTCAGCTATCAGAGTATAGTGTCAGCTATCAGAGTATAGTGTCAGCTATCAGAGTATAGTGTCAGCTATCAGAGTATAGTGCCAGCTATCAGAGTAAGCTATCAGAGTATAATATCAGAGTATAGTGCCAGCTATCAGAGTATAGTGTCAGCTATCAGAGTATAGCGCCAGCTATCAGAGTATAGTGCCAGCTATCAGAGTATAATATCAGAGTATAGTGCCAGCTATCAGAGTATAGTGCCAGCTATCAGAGTATAGCGCCAGCTATCAGAGTATAATATCAGAGTATAGTGCCAGCTATCAGAGTATAGTGCCAGCTATCAGAGTATAGCGCCAGCTATCAGAGTATAGCGCCAGCTATCAGAGTATAGCGCCAGCTATCAGAGTATAGCGCCAGCTATCAGAGTATAGCGCCAGCTATCAGAGTATAGCGCCAGCTATCAGAGTATAGCGTCAGCTATCAGAGTATAGCGCCAGCTATCAGAGTATAGCGTCAGCTATCAGAGTATAGCGTCAGCTATCAGAGTATAGCGTCAGCTATCAGAGTATAGCGTCAGCTATCAGAGTATAGCGTCAGCTATCAGAGTATAGCGTCAGCTATCAGAGTATAGTGTCAGCTATCAGAGTATAGTGCCAGCTATCAGAGTATAATATCAGAGTATAGTGCCAGCTATCAGAGTATAGTGTCAGCTATCAGAGTATAGTGCCAGCTATCAGAGTATAGTGTCAGCTATCAGAGTATAGTGTCAGCTATCAGAGTATAGTGTCAGCTATCAGAGTATAGTGTCAGCTATCAGAGTATAGTGTCAGCTATCAGAGTATAGTGTCAGCTATCAGAGTATAGTGTCAGCTATCAGAGTATAGTGCCAGCTATCAGAGTATAGTGCCAGCTATCAGAGTATAGCGCCAGCTATCAGAGTATAGCGCCAGCTATCAGAGTATAGCGCCAGCTATCAGAGTATAGCGCCAGCTATCAGAGTATAGCGCCAGCTATCAGAGTATAGCGCCAGCTATCAGAGTATAGTGTCAGCTATCAGAGTATAGCGCCAGCTATCAGAGTATAGTGCCAGCTATCAGAGTATAGTGTCAGCTATCAGAGTATAGCGTCAGCTATCAGAGTATAGTGTCAGCTATCAGAGTATAATAGAGTATAGTGCCAGCTATCAGAGTATAGTGTCAGCTATCAGAGTATAATAGAGTATAGTGCCAGCTATCAGAGTATAGTGTCAGCTATCAGAGTATAGTGTCAGCTATCACCCAGTAGCCCTACCTGCGCAGACACCCGGTGTACCCAGTAGTTATGGTGACACCCCCTGCCGTGAGAGCATGTCTGTGGCCCCTGCTGCCCCTTCACACCCAGCCCCGCACTCACCTGATGCACAGCGGCTCCTCCTCCCTCCGCACTAAATTCTATGGAAACAGATCTACACCACCGACCTCAGTGAGCGACGCCATCTTGGGACACTTCCACTTTCCTCCTCCCGCTGACGCACTGTGCTTGACGTCAACGCGCAAGCCTGTCACGGGATGTTGTGTTTTTTTTTCCCCATCCTCCCCCCTGTAGAGTTCTAAGCGATAGAGTCTGCATTTAACACTGGAGACATTCATTGGCTCCATGCTGAATGCTCGACTTCCTCTCACTCGAAATGCACCCCAGCGTGAGACTACAACAATATGTCGGCAAGGCACATTAACTTTAGTGTTTAGCGCTCTGGTTATGAAGCAGGAAAGCAGTCAGGTGACACATCACGTGATGCTGACTTCACCAGGTGTACAGCTATTCCAGTGTCTGCCTATTATTATTATTTATATAGCGCCAATGCATTCTGTAGCGCTGTACAATAGCTTACCAGGCCTGTAGGCATTATTATTATTTATATAGCGCCGTCAGATTCCGTAGCGCTGTACGATAGCTTACCAGGCCTGTAGGCATTATTATTATTATTATTATTTATATAGCGCCAACACATTCTGTAGCGCTGTACAATAGCTTACCAGGCCTGTAGGCATTATTATTATTATTATTATTTATATAGCGCCAACACATTCTGTAGCGCTGTACAATAGCTTACCAGGCCTGTAGGCATTATTATTATTATTATTATTTATATAGCGCCAACACATTCTGTAGCGCTGTACAATAGCTTACCAGGCCTGTAGGCATTATTATTATTATTATTATTTATATAGCGCCAACACATTCTGTAGCGCTGTACAATAGCTTACCAGGCCTGTAGGCATTATTATTATTATTATTATTTATATAGCGCCAACACATTCTGTAGCGCTGTACAATAGCTTACCAGGCCTGTAGGCATTATTATTATTTATATAGCGCCATCAGATTCCGTAGCGCTGTACAATGGTATAACTGGCACCCGGCATAAACTGATTCATCCAGTCCCTTTTACAGCCTATTTTTTCCCCAATATGTTTTAAAGAGAACTTAATAGGGAAGTAATGGCTCGACGTTCAGGATTATTCACTAAAATATGAATTTTAGCAAATAAAATACCAGTTCCAAAACTGAGGCTAAAGAAGCCTTAGCTGTGGCTATAGATTTTATTTATTTATTTATTTATTTATTTATGCTCCAAAATGTCTTAGTTCAGATTTAGGCCATTTTAAAAAAGTTTATCCAAAAATAATAAATTATTTGAAAAGCTTATACAAAAAAATATTATGTTTAGGGCTCAATTTGGTAAAATACATTGTCTAGTGAATAACAATGATAATAATGCAAAGTGTGAATGTATAGACATTTAAAGGGACACTATAGTCACCTGAGCAACTACAGCTTAATGTCACGCTCCTCAGGGGATTCAACATTAATAAAACTGGCTTGGAAAAGGTAGAAGGCTAAAATATAAATGGTTCTCTTCTGACACCATGCAACATTAGTCATTACATTACATTGCCTTGAGACACCATGCAATACAATTCACCTCAAACTTAGAATATACTGCAAAAATGTAATACAACTAAATAGCAGATAGACTATAATAAAGAAGCTTTAACACGTAATGTGAATTAGGGAATTATACTGTCTTAAAAAAACGCTACAGGGGGCGGAGCTTGGCCCCTGGATGGAGAGGACGCTGATTGCTGCAGCTACTGCTCTTAACAGCAAACTTTGCGGCTTATCACCTATAAACAGCTAATTTTTATATATTTAAGCCACACTGCAAGAGGTGACGTCAAGAGGTACAGGATGATAACTCACAAGCAACCATTCCTGCAAGTCTTACCCGATTGTTGTATGAGGCCTACAAGCATGGCGGGCGCAGGAGAGGCGGCCGCTCTCCTGTCAATGCTGTCAGCAGGAATCCTGTACTTGAGTCCCCGCCTCCCCTATGGACCGGCGGGGGTTATTCCGCTCCCTGGATCACCTCCCAATGCTCAATGGCAGCAACATCCACAGAGATCATTTGCCCCTAATTCAAAGGCGAACGCAGTCGGAACCTCTACAGAGACTAAGCCACGGAATATCCTGCAAAGGCTGGAAGATATCTGTGCAGCCTTCCTGAGTCATATAGAGAAGAGATACGGGTACTCACCGCTGCCTTCACGTTATACCCCACTTGCTGAGTTTGGGAGGATCTCGCCTGGGAAGCTGACGACTGACGCTCCGAATGGTCAGGCTCCAAGGCAGTGACTGACAAGCTTGCCGCCCCTAATTCCAAACCGCGGAGCGCAGTGGATGAAAATCAAGCCAAGGCCTACACCTCAGCTAACTAATCACCTTCCATCTCTCCCGTTACCAATGATGGGTTGGTGCCATCGGGAAGGCCACAGAGAGCGCACATACTGCTTGCACGGGGAGTCGCTGGTCTTTTCCCAGCACCTGTGGACTCTCGCAGACTGTCTCCTGGACTTTGCAATGTGTGCATCGGCTGACCTCTGGCTCTACAGTGGGTCTCTCATAGTGTGGAGTTGGCTCCAGTTTTTCACTCACCTAGCTATTGATTATCTGCCATACCTCTCGTGCATCACCTACAGTTTATCTTTAACTAAGCATATAGGATATACTCCTTGCTCCAGTCTAGTCTTGCTAAACCTGCGCTAGGCTTCTTAAGCCGACATTTCTCATAACGTTATTATTATTCTCACAATGGCCTAGGTGTTTGTTTCTCTCTATATCTCCTCTCATATTTTAATATCTAACTAGTTACTTGTGCTAGACATGGTTCTTATTTATTTTTCTTTAAAATATGCAGATTCCACGATTGCTGTATTCATGATATCTCATATCTGTTCTTATGTGTATTTACGCTGATGTGGCGATCTATTCTCAACTAGTGTACTTACCTGCATAACAAAAATAAAGAATTTAAAAAAAAACCCGCTACAATTCAAGAAAGATGCAATCTAGTAATTAGGAGAGCTTAAACTGTTAATTTACAACAAGCTATATTGAAAAACTATATATATAAAACTGCTAAAAAGGGATAAAAGGAATTAAAGGAATAACATTCTCTATGTCTCGCAAAGATAGGCAATAAAAGAGATAACACACCCAACTGTCTTATAAAAACAGAATGAATGCAATATGGACACAGACTATTTCCCTTTATTAACCCCTTAAGGACACAGCTTCAGAAGCTTGTTTTACCCTTAAGGACACAGCTTCAGAAGCTTGTTTTACTCTTAAGGACACAAGTAATTTTTGCATTCTTTGCTGTTTGTGTTCAAACGCAATTTGCATCTCTGTCATTTATTGCACCACACATATTATATACCGTTTTTTAGAGGGCAAACAGGGCTTTAATTTGATGTCACATACACATAGATACATTTTCATTAATTATAAAAAGATTTCAAAACATTTAAAAAAAATAAAAAAAAAATACTTTTTTCCCCACAGTTTTGGCAATAATAGCGTGTGCATAATATGTCCAAAAAGTAATACAAAATAAATTAATTTGTGTGTCTTATTTATAGAGTATATCATATGTCTAGGATTTCAGCTTATTTTGAAAGTAACAACTCACACAATACAAGGACTAAAATAACATTTAAATTTGCAAAAACTTTAGAAGTTGGTATGTTTGTCTTGTAGGTTTAGTAGCCATCACAGAAAACAAAATTGCCACACAAAAGTATATATTTATATAAAGTAGACATCACAGGCTGTTTACCTAAGGTTAGTTTGACACTTTTTACATGGCCATTTCATCGCCAATCTCTGCTAAATATTGGAGTAAAATTGTGTTTTTTCTTTATTTTGACATATACACATATTACAAGGTTTTTGTAATGTGTATTTCGTAAAGCTGGTGTGTGCTATTCCTGCACAAAAACCCATATTGTGTTCAGCTACATCTGCTGAGTATAACGATACCCCCATTGTATGCCTTTGGCACTATTCTGTGAAGCTACAATGCCACATAAGAGACAAGGCTATTTCAGTTTCTATAACTAGAATTTTCGTAGATGGATTTGACGGCCTATGTCTCATTTTAGGGTATTATAGCAGTGTGACTGTTCAAATAACCCCACAGAGGGCTTTCATTTGATAAAGCAGACACCCTAGGGTATCTTATATGGTGTATATTATGCCTTAACGTGTCACCATTTTTTCACTAATTTATGTCAATGTTTGTGGTGAGGGGAAAAAAAATTCATTTTTACATATATGTTGCATTTTTGATGAGTATTTCTTACACTTGATATGTACTTGATATGTCATGAAAAAAACCAAATGATGCTAGGTTACATCTTCTGAGTAAAACAATATGCCCAATGTATGAACTAGACACTATTTTGTGAAGTTACAATGCTGTAAAAGAGACGTGGCAAGTTCAGGTTTTTAAGTGTGAATTTTCATGAAGGGTTTTGATGCGTTCGTGTCCCACTTTGGAGCACTTGAGCAGGCTAAATATTCCAGCTACACCATAAAGACATACCATTTCTTAAAGAAGACATCCCAGGGTATTTCAAAAGACATATTTTGATCTTTAGTGTGGGATAATTTTGCCGCTAGCTTGTACCAAGTGTAGTGGTAATAAGGCAGTTTATCTGCCTTTTTGACACACAAAGTGAGTTTGCACAGTATATTTTGCAAACCTTATGCATGCTACAACTGTATAATATTTCATATGTTTCTCAGCTATGTCATCTGAGTACAGCAATACCCCCATATGTACCTTTGCCAGGTATATGTGGACATTGAAGGGGCTCAATCGAGACACAGTCATCCCAGTTTTTTTCAAACTTTGAATTTTTACGCTGTGTCCATGTCCCATTTTAGAGTATTTTAGCAGGCTATATAGTCCAGCTATCCCATAAAGGCATATCATTTTTTAAAGAAGACATGCCAGGGTACAGATGATCTGTTTAATGGATGCCACAGCTTGGCCTTTTATGCAGGTCCTCCAGCAAGGGATACTCCCACAGGGACCTTGTGGCGGACTGGGATACAATTACAGTAGCCAATCAAAATACAATACTAAGTGAAACACTCCCACAGAAACAGTAAAATCCCTCCCCTCTATCTTGGAGATAATTGGGTTAAGTGGCCGTAGTAAACGTAATTATCTCCAGGTACAGAAAATATTTCTAAATTATAACTGTAAAAAATATTTCACATAACTAAACCCCCATGTTCGACATATCCCCAGATAGCTTAGATCTGAGCGCTCAATATATCCAAAAAGCGCTCAGATCCCACGAACACAGTCGGATCGCCATGGTGTTAAAGTGTTTTCACCGACTGTTCGGCATAACTCTGTCCAGAATTAGTTCCATGGCTTTTAGTCATCAGGGTCGGTCTAGTTCGTGAGTTAGTAATGTACCGAACGATGCTGCGTTCGTATGAATATAAATGAAGGGATGGAAGTTTGGAGGTCCCAGCGGTGTCCGTGTGAAACAGTGACCGAAAACAGTGCGGTCGACAACAAAACACAGCTGAGCGTTTGGCAGTTTAACCCCTTAAGGACCAAACTTCTGGAATAAAAGGGAATCATGACATGTCACACATGTCATGTGTCCTTAAGGGGTTAAGATGGCCGCCGCCACATGTTCGTTCATACGAACGGCGACCACCCAGCCGTTTGTCAATTAGCTGCGGTTAACCACAGCTTCTGGGAGGTTAACAAGCTGCACACTCCCATTGTGTGAGGTCCGGCTGTTCATTAGTTTGTTCGTATAAACGAACACCATAGGCACAATCCATTCGGTAGTCCCATAGACTGAACTGTAGAAGGAAAAAGACACAAACAAAAGCCTTTCTCCAGTCCTGCATCCTTGTCTAATACATGGTGTGACGAAGTGCCCTTCGCCACTTGTGCCTGGAGAGGACTGCTTGCCCGCCTCTTGCCCTGTGACTATGGCCCCTGGGATGTATTGCCCTTTAAAGACATGATTTGGGCATAATGGATTTGTGTTGTGCTGCTGCTGGCCCTTTAAGAACCATCTGGGGACATACTGTGGAGTTACTGGGTGGCCACCATTTCCTGTATCAGAAGCACATGGTGAGAACAATGGATGGCGGCCATTTTAACTCACAGACACTGTTTGGACTTTTCAACATGGTGCCATCTCGCCAGTATTTGTTGCACAGAGACATCGTGCGGTGGTTTTGGACTATACAGCAGGGGACACATTATACAGTGATTGTTTTTCATTTAGCCTGTATATGTTCTGCAGAATCTGCATTAAACTGTATTTTCCAAAGTACTGAACGGATCTGGGTGAATTTTGGATATGTGGTTCACCCAGATCCCCCGGTTCCAAGGATATACTTTTATGGGGTTATTGCATGTTTTGGGGTCCCTGTGATGTATATTTTAGAAGTTATGAATGCTGTAAAAATTGTAATGTTTCTGGCCAGCAGATAATTGAGCTTTGTGTATTGTAGAAACTCAATTATCTAGCCTGGCCCAGAGGAGGAGTTTTGTGTTGCATAAATTGTGAGTTCTGTGTGCCAGTAAATCAGTCTTGTTCCAGCATTAAGCCTTGGCTCATGTTTGGGGGAAGGGATACCTACACTCTGGGGATTGCTATAATCACTTACTCCCCAGAGGAAGCTCTTGCAATAGCTTGATTTGTTCCTGTTCCTGCTCTCTGGGGAAAGAGAGGTTCACCCACTGGAAGCTGGATCCTGGCCTTGGGTCCAGGGTGGGTGGAAACAGCAGAGACCCCGGCGCAGTTGCATCGCTGGAAGTGGGGTCTGCAGTGCTGATGGTGTCGGTTGGAGTGCTTGGAGTCCTCAGCGAGCACTAGGAGCATCGATTGGCGGAGGTACTCAGTCGGAGTGCCAGCGTTCCGTCACACATGGGCCATAGTCCAAGCAGGCCTCTCCAAATCCCAGTGACGAAAGTGCTTTCTTCACACCTACCTCTACCCCAACCACTAACCCTACCCTAACCCAACGCCTATCAAAAACCACTAACCCTTCCCCTAACCCTACCTCTACCCCAACCCCTAACCCCAACCCTCTCCTGTTTTGCCACTTTTAAAAAATCCAAAGTACTTTGGCACTTCCGAAATTCGGCAATTCGGTTCGGCATTCTGAAATTCGTCACTTCGGCATTTCGGTTCGGTTCGGCATTCCGAAATTCGGCACTTCCGAAATTCGACACCGGCACTTCAGACATTCGGAAGCATTCAAATGTCCAAATTTTCAAAATTCGTCTGAATTTGCATTCGGAACGAAATTAATTTCACATGTCTAATGTCGTTTGAGTACAGCAGTACCCCCGTATGTACCTTTGCCAGGTATATGTGGATGTTGAAGGGGCACATTTGAGATGCAGCCATTCGTTTTTTTTCTAACTTTGAATTTTTACGCCGTGTCCATGTTCCATTTTAGATTACCGTATTTTCCGGCGTACAAGACGACTTTTTAACCCAGGAAAATCTTCTCAAAAGTCGGGGGTTGTCTTATACGCCGGGTGTCGTCTTATAGGGCCGGTGCTGAAACTTCCGAGCCAGACTGGAGAATCTGCGGTCGCCGCATATGGTGGGGGGAGCTCAAAAACGGCCACGGCCGCATCCCCGTGCTGCTTGAATTCATTCCTTCAGGATGTCCTGCCCCCTCATGTGATAGGGAGTGACATCATAGGATCAGGCTGCAGAGAGATTTTATCTCCAGCAGGAGATTGCAGGTAAGTCTATTTTACTTGCCTAATAACTGTCTGGTCAAAAAGTTTGCTAATATGTCACATACGGTTAATATATTGCAAAAATGCAAAGATGAAGTTGCTACAGTGTTGTGTGATGCCATGTTAAAAGCACTAGACATAGGTGATACACATACACAATATATGAAATGAGTACTGTACATTGAGAAGTCTGTAAACTGCATTAAATAAATGTATACCTCTTTTACCAAAGTTTTAAACACAGATTAAAAAAGGAAACATGGGCCATGACCTTGAAAACATTTTCTACAAAGTTTACTCTTTCTTTTTTCCCTTCTGTATATATGATAATGACTGTAAAACACAAGTGCATCCTAAACATATTCACTACTAGAAAGAATGAGCATCTATAAGCAAAAAATAAGTCTCATATTATTCATAGCTGGTGCCTTGAATTTGGCATATGCTAGGCAAAATGCATGATCTAAATAAAAATGCATTATAAAGAACATAAAACATAAAGAACAAGAATTAACTCTATATTTTAACTAGAAAAGTCGGGGGTCGTCTTATACGCCCAGTCATCTTATATGCCGAAAAATATGGTAGTTTAACTGGTTGGTTATTCAAACTTCCCCACAAACACATACTATTTATTAAAGAATACACCCCGGGGTAATTCAAAAGACATAGTTTGAACCTTAGCGTGGGATCATTTTTTCTCTAGTTTGTTCCTGGTGTAATGGTAATAAGCACTTTTAAATGTATTTTTTTACTTTTTAAAACTCATTTTTAAACTTTTCTTTGCTTATAAACTTTCTTAAAACTTTTTTTGCACATTTAACATTTTTATAAACTTCTATTTTACCGTTAACCCCTAACTAGCAGTAAGCAGCACTAACAGTAAATTCCCCAATTTCAAATAACTCCCACCCACCCCAGCTAGCAAAATATATAATATTAATATATTTTAATTAATTAATACAATAATTTAACCCCTGAGGGTTACAAGAAATAAAAATTGACCCTCAGGGTTAAAAAAAAAAAAATTCAGATCACAGTAAAATGTAGTCTCTGCCAATTGATCACTGTACTCAGTGATCAATTGGCAGGGAAGGGGTTAATTTTTATTTAAAATGGGTAAGGGGGTGGGGAGGATTTTAAATTAACTTATTTTTTTACACAGGGAGAAGATCATCACTGATCCGTCTCCCTGCACTTCACACAGAACGCGGAAGCACGGGGAGGCAGATCAGAAGTCCCTGCAGCACATGTGATCGGTTGCTCCCGGTCTGCCTGGAATACCAGCGTTAACCCCACGACAGCTGCGATCGCGGCGATCTAGCGTTAACTTTAGCGCATGATGGACCAGGTCCGTCATCCGGCGTTAAGTGCTTTCCCGGCATGACGGACCGGGTCTGTCATTCATCCTTAAGGGGTTAAAGAGAAGGCTACTGGAAAAATAAACATATAAATGTGAAAATCAAAGTATGGCCCGCGTGAGATTTGCAGCGGTAACCGCTCATATCCACGGTCCATTTGACCAGAAGGAGGGAAGCGCACAGCACAGCTCTCACCTCCTGCCGGTCACAGCATGGAGTATGACTGAGTAGTGGACCGCGGTAGAGGAGCTTCTGTTTCCCTCTACCCAGTCTGACAGGAAGTGCTGTCAGTGAGAGCCACACTGCTTCCTGTCAGACCAGGGAAAGAAATCAGAAGATCCTCCACACAAAGGGTCTGGGAGAGGGAAAGAAACACAGGTGGGGAAAGGAGGAAAGATACTATCACGCCGCCTGTGAGTCACGTTTATCTTCGGCATGTGCCCACGTGATGGTCTGGGATTCCGGCTTCACACCATCCTCCTGTAGCGCTCACGGCTGGCATGATGTATGACGCCGGCCGCTATGCACCTGGGGTATTTAAAGGGAGAGTGGGTCCCACTCGGGATAAGGATGTGGACATGCGTGCGTTACCACATTTACATCACTCAAGTATGCTCCAACGTCATGTGACCTAATTCAACCATTCACAGCCATTATGAAGGTATTTAAAATTCTTTCACCAGTATTTCTGTGCCCTGTCATGGTTTCCACTTGTGGCTATCAGAGAGTGTGATCATCTTGTTTTTCCTACACTTATATTGACCATGGCTTGTTCCTCATTATTCTCTTTTATGCTAAATCAGTCCATTCTAAGGCCCGGTAATATGTTTCTATGGTTTTTGCTTTTTTTTTCTTTGGTCATACATTCTTCTGACAGATACACACAAACTAGCTGGTGTAGAAAGATAAACAAACAAAGAGAATGGGATGGAAGGGCCACTCACATATAGTGGGTGGAGTCCATGCTCATTCACAAATATATACCTACTAATGTAAACGTAACATAAAGACGGGGTATAAACCTTTATTAGAAAAATAATGCTAAAAATTGGTAGGAGACTACCAAGAGTAGATACACCAAACCGGTGTGTGAATAAGGTGAAATTAGACAATCTTAATAAAAATCTGGGAGAAATGCTCCTATATTGCATATAGTCATCTGTAGGTGAATCTATATAGAGGGACCAATTTAGTAATGTTAGGTCTCCCCGTCCCCTACCTGTCGGCGAGCAGTGTCCTCACAGCTTTATGCATCGCTCGCGTCCTCTTCCTCGCCTCCCAGCGGCAGCATGTATAACGCTGCATGCTGGGAGCCCGCGCACTTATGCGAACGCCGGGGTCAGTCACGTGACCCGGCGTTAAAGCCACAGTACCATAATCACAGTGGGAGGTGTAAATATCTCCCACGTGTGATTGTTAATTCTGATTGGAAGTTATCCAATCAGAATTAAGCACAGGATTTATATACTTACCTTTCCTGTCTCTCAGTGCCCTGTTGTGGTCTTGTGATACCTGTATTGCAGTTTGCTCGTGTTTCTCTCTGGTTACCGATTATTTGGCTTGTTATTTTGATTTTCCCGTATTCTCCATTCCTTTGACCTCAGTTTGTTTCCCGTTTTTCTGTTTTCTGGCTCCCTTTACTTGGCTTGTCTCTTGACTATTCTTAGTGTGCTTAACCCGGCCATTCTAAGGACCGGTATTGCACCCTTTACTTTCTGTGACCTGTTAGCGTGTTAGGTTCCCGAATCGTGACATTACAACAGGGCCACCATGGAACCTGCTGACATTCCACAGCTGTTAGTGAATCGGGAGGCTAGAATGGATGGTTTAGACCCTCGTATGGATCAGTTTGCCCAGGCTTTACAAACCATACTGGCTCATACTGCCCACTTGCAACCTGCCGTTCAAGAAGCTGTTTCTGCTGTGCCAGAACCCATTCCCGATCCAGTACCCATTCCTGCTCACGTGGTTCACATGACGCCAACACAGCGCTATAGCGGTGATCCAGCATTGTTACGTGGTTTTCACAACCAAATTGATATTCATTTGGTGATGAATCCTCGTTCCTACCCCACTGATAGAACCAAAATTGCTTTTTTAATTAACCACTTGTCCGGGAAAGCTTTAGCATGGGCTAATCCCATGTGGGAGAATACATCCCCAATGTCCTTTGCAGACTTTTTGACAGCTTTCAAATGCACATTTTATCAACCCGGTAGGGTTGCTTCTGCTGGCAAAGCTCTGCTTAGGGTCCGACAAGGTAATAGATCTGTAGCGGATTATACTATTGAATTCCGCACTCTAGCAGCTGAAGTGGTTTGGAATAACGATGCCCTCGTAACAGCCTTTCAGGAGGATTTGGCCGCTTACATACTAGATGAAATAGCATCCAGGGAATTGCCTGTTCTTCTGGATGATGTAATAGACTATATCATTCTTATTGACAACCGTATTAGAGAGAGGCGTAGTCAAAGACGGATGAATACACAGGTACTACCTACTTTACCCAGTACTGCATTACTAGCATTACCTCCTCCTAATCAACCATCTCCCGAACCCATGCAATTGGGTGCTATAGGGTTAACTGAAGCTGAAAGAGCGTATCGCAGAAGGGAGGGGTTATGCCTTTATTGTGGAAAGAGGGGGCATCTCCGAAGAACCTGCCCTAATTTTGCAGGGAAACTTCAGCACCTAAGGCCTAGAGAGGGGTCGGCCTCGGGTGTTATGACTTTTTCCCCTCATGTGTCCATCTCTAGACCGTTTATTACGGTTACTCTTTTGGTCAATCAAACCACTATAACAACGAAAGCCTTGATCGATTCAGGGGCTGCAGACAACCTTATGGATCAGAACTTTGCTAAAACCGCAGCCTTGACTCTGATCCAAAAGGCCACACCCTTGGCCGTTGAGGCCATAGATGGTAGACCACTTGAAAAACCTCTGGTTACCCATGAAACCCAATAAATGATTATGACTGTGGGTGCATTGCTTAGGGAAAGCTTAACCTTCCAAATAATTGACTCCCCTACAGCTTCCATCATTCTGGGTTTTCCCTGGTTAG
The DNA here is from genome assembly GCA_933207985.1 of Pelobates cultripes. Lineage (NCBI taxonomy): Eukaryota > Metazoa > Chordata > Amphibia > Anura > Pelobatidae > Pelobates > Pelobates cultripes. The sequence goes on along the minus strand of OW240916.1, from coordinate 291,363,357 downwards.
TTAAAAACAACCCAGTACTTGATTGGGGTTGTTTAGATATACTCTCCTGGGGGGAATCTTGTCAACAAGACTGTATGGCCCGTATACGTTCTGTTTGTTTACTTAATGTGCCCACAGCTAAACCACTTTCTGTTTCTGTCCCTTCTGTGTATGCAGACCTCACGTTGGTTTTTGAAAAAAGGGAGGCTGATAAGCTACCTCCACACCATTATTATGACTGTGCCATAAACCTGTTACCAGGTACTATGCCCCCTAGGGGTAAGGTCTTCCCCCTTTCTGAGAAAGAAAATCAGGTCATGGAGGAGTACATACGGGAATCCTTAAGTAAAGGTTGTATCAGAAGGTCCTCCTCTCCTGCTGGTGCTGGTTTCTTTTTCGTTGCCAAGAAAGAGGGCGATTTGAGGCCATGTATAGACTACAGGGGTCTGAACAATATAACGGTTAAAAACGCTTATCCTATCCCTCTCATCACTGAGTTGTTTGATCGTGTTAAAGGTTCTAGATATTGTACTAAACTAGACCTCAGGGGGGCTTATAACCTGGTTCATATAAAAGAGAATGATGAATGGAAAACAGCGTTCAATACACGCAGTGGGCATTACGAGTATCTAGTCATGCCTTTTGGACTGTGTAATGCTCCTGCTGTGTTTCAGGACCTCATAAATGATGTCCTTAGAGATCTACTGCATATCTGTGCCGTAGTCTACCTTGATGACATACTTGTATATTCTCCTGATTTGAAGTCACACCATACTCATGTGAGGATGGTGCTTAAGAGATTGTTGCAGAACGGTCTTTATTGCAAGTTAGAGAAATGTTTATTCGACCAAAAATCTGTACAATTCCCAGGGTATGTCATTTCTGAACAGGGATTCAGCATGGATCCTTCTAAATTAGAAGCCATACTGTCTTGGCCTCTTCCCCAAGGACTTAAGGCAATACAGTGGTTTATAGGGTTTGCCAATTATTATCAGAGCTTTATTAAAAACTTTTCATCAATTATTTCTCCCATCACGAAACTGACTAAAAAAGGTTTGCACCCCAGGGTTTGGACTCCTGAAGCCGTTGAGGCCTTCGAGACTCTCAAAAAGGCATTTGCCACTGCCCCTGCGCTACACCATCCTGATCCTTCCCTTCCCTTTGTTATGGAAGTAGACGCTTCTGAATCAGGTGTAGGAGCAGTGTTATCACAAAGACAATCGCATGCCGAACCCCTCCATCCCTGTTGTTACTTTTCTAAAAGGCTGTCTGATTCGGAAAAGAATTACGACGTCGGGAACAGGGAACTATTGGCTATTGTGATGGCTTTTAAAGAATGGAGGTACTTATTAGAGTGAGTTAGACACAAAATCCTGGTTATAACTGATCATAAGAATCTCTCCTATATAGCAGATGCTAAAAGGTTGTCATCTCGTCAGGCTAGATGGTCTTTATTTCTTTCACGCTTTCAGTACATTATCACATATAGGCCTGGATACTGTAATGTCAAGGCTGATGCTATCTCCCGACAGTACGAACCTTTGGAGTCGATTGCCCCTGCTCCTGAACCCATTGTGCCTACATCTAAGATAATAGCTGCTACCCGTTTGGTTATTTCATCTCTTTTCCTTGATGGTATCAAGACATACCAATCCCAAGCACCCTCTGAGACACCTGTTGGTAGATTATACGTGAAAGAGAAAGACAGAAAGAAGTTATTAGCTTTATTTCACGCCGCCAAAACTGCTGGTCATCCAGGGGTTACCAAAACATACAAAGGTCTCCTTCAACAGTTTTGGTGGCCCTCACTTAAACAAGACGTGGTAGATTATGTGCAGGCTTGTCGTGTTTGCACACAGTGTAAGTCCCCTAATGTTAAACCCCCGGGACTCCTACCCAAGAAACCATGGACCCCTTATCCATGGACTTTATTGTGGATCTTCCTTCATCTGATGAACAGACAGTAATTTTGACTGTGACTGAAAGGTTCTCTAAAATGGCACACTTTATTCCACTTAAAAAACTACCTTCTGCGGTTCAGTTGGCTCAGGTATTTGCCAAAGAGGTGTTCCGCTTGGATGGTATACCACAGGATATCGTATCTGACAGGGGTCCTCAATTTGTCTCTCGGTTTTGGAGGGGCTTTTGTGCTGAGATGGGGGTATCCTTGTCGTTTACTTCCTCCTATCATCCACAATCTAATGGAGCTGCCAAACGGGCAAATCGATCTGTGGAGTTATATTTACGCTGCTTCATGAATGCACACCAGGACAACTGGTCTCATCTCCTTCCCTGGGCTGAATTCGCCAGGAATACCATGAATCATTCGTCCACTGGCTTAAGTCCTTTTATGGTAGCTTATGGGTTCCAACCCTCTGTCCTTCCCGGTGTGTTCTCCGACAAGGGAATGCCCGCTTTGGACGAGCACCTCACCTCCTTACGGAAGATGTGGGATCAGGTCCATGCTGCTCTCTCTCGTGCGGCTGCTACTCAGAAGAGATTTGCTGATCGTCGTAGGTGTGCGGCTCCTTCTTATGCCCTGTGTGATAGGGTTTGGTTGTCCTCTAAGAATCTCCACCTCGGGGTTCCCTTGATGAAATTCGCGCCCAGGTTCCTTGGCCCCTATAAGGTATTGTGTAAGGTAAATCCCGTGTCCTACTCCCTGGCCTTGCTTCCTTCCATGCGTATACCTAACACTTTTCACACCTCCCTTTTGAAGCCCTTGCTCTGTAATCGGTTCTCTGGACCTCTCAGGCGTCCCGATTCCCTCCGCGCGGTCTCCAGTGACGTGTACGAAGTGGCTGTTCTCCTTGATTCTCATTTCTCTCAAGGTCCGTTGCAGTATCTGGTGGATTGGAACGGTTACGGCCCTGAGGAGCGGTCTTGGGTTTCTGTCTCTGATTTAAACGCGCCCTCTTTGATCCGCTCCTTTCATGCGCGGTTTCCTTTGAAGCCTTCAGCTTCCCGCCCTCCGGGCGGTCCTCAAGAGGGGGTTATGTCAGGGCTCCCCTTCCCCTACCTGTCGGCGAGCAGCGTCCTCACAGCTTTATGCGCCGCTCGCGTCCTCCTATTTCTTGGGTCATACATTCTCCTGACAGATACACACAAACTAGCTGGTGTAGAAAGATAAACAATCGAAGAGAATGGGATGGAAGGGCCACTCACATATAATGGGTGGAGTCCATGCTCATTCACAAATATATACCTACTAATGTAAACTTAACATAAAGACGGGGTATAAACCTTTATTAGAAAAATAATGCTAAAAATTGGTGTGTGAATAAGGTGAAATTAGACAATCTTAATAAAAATCTGGGAGAAACGCTCCTATATTGCATATAGTCATCTGTGGGTGAATCTATATAGAGGGACCAATTTAGTACTGTCAGGGCTCCGCGGGCGGCTGTGAGGGGAGGCTGCAATCCACTTCCCCTACCTGTCGGCGAGCAGCGTCCTCACACTTTATGCGCCGCTCGTGTCCTCCTCCTCGCCTCCCAGCGGCAGCATGTATAACGCTGCACGCTGGTAGCCCGCGCATTTATGCGAACGCCTGGGTCAGTCACGTGACCCGGCGTTAAAGCCACAGTACCATAATCACAGTGGGAGGTGTAAATATCTCCCACGTGTGATTGTTAATTCTGATTGGAAGTTATCCAATCAGAATTAAGCACAGGATTTATATACTTACCTTTCCTGTCTCTCAGTGCCCTGTTGTGGTCTTGTGATACCTGTATTGCAGTTTGCTTGTGTTTCTCTCTGGTTACCGATTATTTGGCTTGTTATTCCGATTTTCCTGTATTCTCCATTCCTTTGACCTTGGCTTGTTTCTCGTTCTCCTGTCTTCTGGCTCCCTTTACTTGGCTTGTCTCCTGACTATTCTTAGTGTGCTTAACCCGGCCATTCTAAGGACCGGTATTGCACCCTTTACTTTCTGTGACCTGTTAGCGTGTTAGGTTCCCGAATCGTGACAAGTACATCGTATAGAGCCTATGGATAGGTTAAAGATAAAGTTTATATGGACCCTAAATATATAAGTAAAGGGAGCGAAATCTAGTCTAGTCCTCAGTAGAAAGCAAGAAAAGCAGTGGATTTAGTAGCGCCAGAAAAATTGGCATGTGTCTGGGAAATAGTGGTAGGGATGTTCAGTGCCTGGCAGTGGTTATAGTGCCAAAAGGAGCAAAAAACTGTAGTCACTAATACAAGCAATTGTGTATAGGAGATGCACTAAAAATAGCTTACTTCTGAAGAGTAAAGCTAGAAAGTGCACCAACATGCACATAGGTACTGGGGTTTTTAAGTGTATATAGAGCAATCTCTCTGGTGGTAATAGATGTCACTAAAGACATAAGATACATGTAATTTGAGAGAAGTGGGGGTAATCCTGATATGTCAGTCCGATTAGGAATCCCCCAAATAGAACCAAAGCAGTACCTTAAAATACACTGGACTAACTGTCTAGCTCAGGCTGTGGCAATCTAAACTCACTGCTGCTTCAAGGCAGCCTAAAAGCATCCCTACAGTCCCATAAAATTACTTAAGCTTATCTAAAGAGGAAACTGTATACATAATAAAAACCCAGATGAAAATAAAATAAAAAACGAAAGTAGATCTAAATCAAAATAATTGCATCGGCAAAAAGGTGGCTCGACGCGCGTTTTGGCGTTTCGATACGCCTTTGTCAATAGCTAGTCGGTGACTGGGCTGAGAGCTGATTATAAAGGGGTATAAGCGCCTCCCTTGAGTCAAAACCCACCAATCCGTGTCCTGGAGCCACCCACGAACTGTTCGTTATGTTGGTATCCCGATATATAAAATATTAAAACACAGTAGAGAGAGGCAATAGATGTAAAAAAAAGTAAATACTTAAGAGACACAAAGGATTATAAAAAGGATCAGGTTAGAACTTTCTCCAAATATAATAATCAAGAGAAACATTCAACAACTAGAGAGGAGTTGAATAAACAGGTAGAATACAATGAAAGCCCGAATACGAATCATGAAACTCCAAAAGACAGATCTTTTTTTTTTTTATATTTTGAATTTTTATTGTTTTCTCTCTTTTCAAACAAAGTGTTTATAGCTTTACACAGCATTGATATAATTCAAAGTGTTATCCTGTAATAGTAACATACAGTAACATAAAGTACAGCAAGTTGCATAGGTAGTACACAGTTATAATGGGGAGGAAGATATTAATCACTTGTTACATTAGGCATTTGGGAGTAGTTGTTGACTTTAGTGTGTTAAAGGGTGTTTTTTTTTTTTTTTTGAAGCGTAGGTACAGCATACATTGAATCCGCCATATGTCCTAACAGTACATCTATGTCATGCAGGATTATCAAAGTTACAGTGATATCGAATAAAGTGTAGGCAATGTGTGGTACAATAAACAAAGTATAAGCAACAGTAGGAGTTAATTTTGGTAGTTGATAGTATTATACAATACGAAATAGTCACATAGTGAGACACAGGACGTTGGGCCATGGAGGTATGGGCGTCTGGGAGTCAGGTTGGATAGGCTGACCGAAGTTAAGGCGTAGATGTCAGAACACCGTGGTCTTCAGTATGGGCCTAGGTAATAACAGTGGAGTGTTTCTCGATTCTATAGGGCGTTTAGGTTTGTTCGTGTAGCCTTAAGGGGGCTTCAGTTTCTTTCACATCCCCAGCTGCACTACAAGCCGACAGCGTCGTATTCAGTGTCAATGAGTCCTGGGACATCCCCCTTGTCACTCCTAAGTAGTCACCTAAATCCATCCAGGTCAGTTCTCGGTTTCCACTGCTCACCCGGGCGCCCACGGTCCTCCCCGATGCCCCTCTCCCCCTACCTCCCATCCCCTGTCGTGGGGAGATTACGGTGTATTGTCTATTGTGACTCTAGTGTCATGAACGCATTCCACGGAGCCCAAGTTTTGGTGTATTTCGCATAGTTCCCTATTTTAGCTTGCACTGTTCCTTCTAATTGTTTCGTGTCCTCCACCCTTTGGATCCATTCCCTAAGCGAGGGAGTGGTAGGCTCCAATATTTAGGAACCAGTTGCGCCCCAGCCATGGCCAGATGAAAGAATAGTGCTGTATGTAGTTTTGATAGGCCCTGGGGGGGTAAGAGAAAGATGTATTGGTCTGGCGCTAAGGGAAAGTTAGCCTGAAAAATGCTGAGAATGACCGTGTGAATTCTGTCCCAGAATTTCGCTATTTGCGGGCATTGCCACCATATGTGGGCATGGTGTGCTCCTGGTTGCTCGCATCTCCAGCATTTGTCTGTGGACGTATCATGGATCGTGCGGATTCTCGCCGGTGTATAGTGCCAGCGTGTTATGCGTTTAAAATTACTCTCTTGTGCTGTCAACGATATAGTGGTCTTATGTGTCGCTTTAAGGATGGATTGCCACTGTGGATGTGTGAACTATAATCTGAGTTCCTCTGACCATTTAGTTGTAAAGTTTGGGAGGTTAGGTGCTTGTGATTCCCTGATTAGTGTGTACATAGTAGATAAAACTTTCTTAGAGAACGGGTGAGAGGAGTACAACTGTTCGAACTTCGTCAAGGGCCTGTCTCCTCCGGGTAGTAGGTTGTGCGTCTTGATAAAGTGTGTCAGTTGGTGGTAGTGTAGTCGTTGTAATACTGTCGGGGCGTCAGTCTGCAAGATGTGGTTCAGAGTTTTAACCCTACCATCCTGGACCACGTCACTCAGTTTTAGTATCGAGCTTTTGTGATAGAGCTCGAACGATTTGCCTGAGCTCCCTCGTTGGAAGTGGGGATTATGTGTAATTGGGTATTGTGGGGATGGGATTGGAGAAAAAAACAGATTTTGTCTAAGTCTATGCCAAATTTTAAGAGTTGTGCCAATTGTTGGGTGTCCGTGGTGGAGTTCCTTTCTTGAAGGAGTAGAGTCGGGGTTCATCCAGACTCGGCTAGTTAATGGGATCCTAGAGAAGGCGGTCTCCAGCATCGCCCATTGATGGGTGTGTTCGTGTCTTGTCCATTCATAAACCCTCTGTAGGTGTATTGCCTGATGGTAGAGTTCAATATCGGGGAGATTTACTCCTCCTCTTTCCTTACTCCTAGTCAGGGTGTTGTAGGCTAAACGTGGTGATAAGTGTGCCCAGATATATTTCGTGAACATGGACCTAATCGTGTTGAAGAAAGTGCGAGGGATTGCGACAGGGAGAGTCTGTAAGAGATACATAATACGAGGTAGAATGTTCATTTTAAGTATATTGTTCCTGCATAGCCAGCCGAAGCAGGGCCTGTGCCATGTCTGGAGATCTTTGGTAATATCTGCCACGAGCGGAGGAAAGTTTAGTGTATAAATCGTCCCTAATCTGTTTGGGATGTGGACCCCTAAGTACTTAATTGATCGCGGTGCCCAATTGAATTTGAATTTAGACTGTAGTATTGAGTCTGTGGTTTTTGCGGTGTGTATTGGTAAAAGATCGCATTTAGTTAGATTCGCCTGGAAGTTGGAGACTTTCCCGTATGTTTCCATCTCTGCTATTACATGGGGCAGTGTCAAGAGCGGGTTCGCAATTGTGAACAAAAGGTCATCGGCAAACGCCGAGACTTTGTACTCTTGCTTGTCTACCATATAGCCCTGTATGTTGTTATTGTCTCTAATGCCCTGGAGGAACGGTTCTAGGATTAGTATGAAAAGAATAGGGGAGAGAGGACAACCCTGTCTCGTCCCATTGGTGATGGTTACTGGGTGCGATAACTGACCATTGACCCTCAGTCTGGCAGTCGGTGAGGAGTAGATTGCATCCAGCCACTCTTGCCAGTGAGGGCCAAAGCCTAATTGCCTCATTGTTTGTTGTAAGAGTGCCCAGCTAACTCTATCGAGTGCTTTCTCCGCATCGATAGCCAATAGGATGCTGTCAATTTTATGTGTTTGTGCCCAATGCACCAGGTTAATTATTTTAGTTGTGTTATGTTTTGTTTCTCTACACGGAACAAAACCCGCCTGATCTTGGTGAATGAGGCCAGGCAGATAAGGCTTCAGCCTGGTGGCCATGATTTTTGTGAGAATTTTTAGATCTGCATTTATCAACGAGATGGGTCTGTAATTGCCACAGGACGAGGGATCTTTCCCCGATTTGGGTATTAAAGTGATGGTTGCTTCTAGAGCTGACTTGGGTATATTAGTCGACAGTTTATGGTCATTAAATGCATTCACAAAGGGCTGCGCCAGGGTTTGGGCTAATAATTTGTAGTATTTCCCAGTGAATCCGTCCGGGCCTGGGCTTTTACCTACAGGGATGGTCTTGACCACCTGTTGGAATTCTTCAACCGTTATGGGTTCATCAAGGAAAGCCCTGTCTATAGGTGGCAGAGTGTGTTTTATTCTGGGCATCAAGAAGTCTATTATGTCTTGTGTGGTTGGTTGGGTGGATTTCAGGTTATATAAATGAGTGTAAAATTTATGGAATGCTTTAAGTATGTCTGGCATGTGGCATGTGGTAGTACCGTCTTCTGTTTTGATTTCGGAAATTAAGCTGGATTTCCTGTCTGCCTGTAGTGTTTGCGCGAGAAGTTTCCCCGCTTTACCTCCCTGCGCGTAGTAGGAGCTTTTTGTGAGCGAGAGTTTCCGTTTAGCATGTAATGTCAGGAGTGTCGTGAGTTCTGACCTTTTAGTGAGTAGGAGATTGTAGTTTTCAAGGGAAGAAGCACCCTGATGAGAAGTTTCCATAGCTTTTATGTCTTTAGTTAGTTGGATGATTGTGTGTTCCCTCTTACGTTTAAGTGTCGATGCTATTCGAATCAATTCACCCCTAAGGACTGCCTTATGGGCCTCCCATATCATAATCGGAGTCGTGTCCGGGGTGGAGTTTTCTTTAAAGTAATTTGTGGCAGTATCTTTAATTTGGTTGATAGCCTCCTTATTATTTAATATCAGGTCATTGAGTTTCCATTGAGCTGTGGGATTAGGAATGGAGGGTATGGTCAGTCTAAGTGTGAGTGGCGCGTGGTCTGACCACGTGATTGGACCGTAAGAGGCCGTGTTAATCAGGGGTAAATGTCTGTGGTGTAGGAAGATTGTGTCGATACGTGAGTAGGTACCTGTGGGTGAGGAGTAGAATGAATAATCTCTTTTCGTGGGGTTGACCGCTCTCCAGCTATCATATAGTTGGGCATTGTACAGTGTGTTTTTCATTTGTAATCTTGACTGTGTTAGATAACCCTGGGAGGTAGAGGTAGTGTCTAGGTCTACATCTAATGAGATGTTGATGTCTCCCCCTATTATAAGGATCCCCTCATAGAAGTTATTTAATTTGCGCAATATCTTATTGAGGGCGTGGGATTGTTTCTTGTTGGGCAAATAGATGTTCGCCAGGGTGATTTGGGTGTTCCCTATTTTCCCTTTCACGAAAATAAACCTGCCTGCATCGTCTAACTGTTGGTCCTGGTGTGTGAATTGCGTCTGTCGGCTCACTAGTATGGCTACCCCCCTTGCCTTAGCTTCTGTGTAGTGGCTGAAGTACGCTCTCGGGTAATCCCTGTTTTGGAGCCTAGGGGGGGCGTCCTTACGGAAGTGTGTTTCCTGTACGAAAACAAAGTTCGCCTTATGTCGTTGGAAGTCAGTTAGGGCTATCGACCTTTTCTCTGGGACATTTAGCCCTTTAGCATTTTGCGAGACGACTATTATGGTGGACATCACTGCCGTGTGGTTGACGCGCTTGGGCTGAAATTAGGCTGAGCAGTGTGTTACTTATGTTCAATGAGCTGTCGTGTATAGGTGAGCTGGAGCCTCTGTCAGACTTACCCCGTGGAAATTTCAGGTAGTGCGTGGGGCAATTGGTAGTGCCTGTTACCTCGTATAGGGACGTGTCAGCAGAGAGAGTGGGGGTCCTCCCAGACCCACCCCGGGCGCCTGGTTGCGCAGCTAGCCCAGTCGTTCCAGTTGTAGTCCGGTCTTAGTCTTAGAGGAGTCTGTGCTTGGTTTAAGCGTTCGGTTTGGGTCCCTCGTCTGGTATCACTTAATCCTTAATGCATATACAATTCAAGATATAAGTTAAAATAAAAGTACAAAACAGTGTCAATAACAAGGTAAATAAAACAATGCAACTAGAGTATTCCCTTGACTTGCTATATCAGTAGTGCTGTATTAGTCCTATACTTCCACTCGAGAGGGTTATATTATTACAAGGTATGTGTCTACTAGTGATGTCGCGAACCCGAAATTTTCGGTTCGCGAACGGCGAACGCGAACTTCCGCAAATGTTCGCGAACCGGCGAACCGCCCGAAACGCCATTGACTTCAATGGGGAGGCGAATTTTAAAACACACAGGGACTCTTTCTGGCCACAATAGGGATGGAAAAGTTGTTTCAAGGGGACTAACACCTGGACTGTGGCATGCCGGAGGGGGATCCATGGCAAAACTCCCATGGAAAATTACACAGTTGATACAGAGTCTGGTTTTAATCCATAAAGGGCAGAAATCACCTAACATTCCTAAATCACAATATGGATTGACACCTGACATATGACATATTGACACCTTGACATATGGATTGACACCTGTCCTCAGAGCCCCTGATGCACACTGACACAGAGCAGAATAGGGACTGGTCCCCCTACATAGGGTCACTTGGCAGATATGGATTGACACCTTGTTACAAACTGCTATTTGTAACGGGCCCTTTAAATGGCAAATTGCCCTGTTTCCCTGGGTTGTGGAGAAGCCTCTTTGCCAGCCTCCTCCCGCATGACTATGGCCCCTGGGAGATTGTGAAAATGTATGCACTTATTTGGTGTGTATGGCCCTTTAAGACTGTCGGTGGGCATATTGGGGCTTATGGACTCTTTATGTGACTGGTGCTGGCCCTTTAAACACCTTTTGGGACATCAGGAAGATTGGGACACTGCGCCTTTAAGGCCGTGTCCCCAGACTTGTTGGGGACACGGCCCCTTTAAGACGGTGTCCCCTGTGTCCCCAGACCTGGTGCAAA
>OW240916.1:291329489-291345115 GCA_933207985.1 Pelobates cultripes | reverse complement strand
CCCTGTGACTCCCACACTGTCACCTCCCTTACTCTCACCTCACCCTGTCACTCCCTACACACTGTCACCCCACATCACACTGTCACCCCACCTGTCACCCCCTCACCCTGCCTCCCCTCTCACCCCACATTTGACCCTGTCACTCACCCTGCCACCCCACCTGTAACCCTGCCACCCCACCTGTCACCCCCTCACTCTATCACCCCACCTCTTACTGTGTCACCCACCCTGTGACCCCCACACTGTTACCGCCCCTTACTCTGTCACCTTACCCTGTCACTCCCCACACACCATCACCCCACCTCACACTGTCACCCCCTAATACTGTCACCTCCTCTCACTCTGTCACCCCCCTCTCACCCTGTCACCCCCCCACACTATGTCACCCTCCCTCACACTAGGTCTCCCCCCTCTGTCTCTTCCCTCTTACTCTGTCACACCCCTTACACAAATGTCACCCCCTCTTACTCTGTCACCCCCCTCTTACTCTGTCACCTCCCTTACACTAATGTAACCCTCTCACACTGTCACCCCCTCACACTATGCCATCCCCTCACACTATGCCACCCCCTCACACTATGTCACCCCCACACACTCTGTCACCTCTCTCCGCACACACTGTCACCCCCCTCCATACACACTATCTCTCCCTCTAAACACACGGGCACCACTCTCCGCACTCTGGCACCCTCCTGCTCTTTTTACAGTCACCCTGCCACAGTTACTCCTTTACTCACCCTGTCACCCCCTGAAGGCAATCATTCTACACACTGTCATAAAACATAGCTTCGCCATGAACTTAATGCCAAAGGCCACAGGCAGTAACACAAACATACACATGCTCAGAGAAACATGCATACATATACAAAGATACTCACTGCCAGACACACACTCTCAGGCACACACAGGTAGACAATGCAACAACGTATACAAAGACTAGTTCTCTATATCCACTACTGCAAGCCTGCACTTCAATATATCTACAGCTTCTTATACACACACAAGTCAACTGCTGTTTTTTTTCCAATAATGGTGTTAGTGGGGGCCTCATGTATGAGTTTTGCCTAAGGCCCCGCCACTGTGTATATATGTGTGTGTATATATGTATGTGTGTGTGTGTGTATATATATGTATGTATGTGTGTGTGTGTGTGTGTGTGTGTGTATATATATGTATGTGTGTGTGTGTGTGTGTATATATGTATGTGTGTGTGTGTGTGTGTGTATATATGTATGTGTGTGTGTGTGTGTGTGTATATATGTATGTATGTGTGTGTGTGTGTGTGTGTATATATATGTGTGTGTGTGTGTATATATGTATGTATGTATGTATGTGTATATATATATATATATATATATATCTATCCCAGCTAGCCAGGATGTATGTCTTTCTTCCATTTGATAAACCTATTGGTGAAAGGCGTTATAGATGTTACTACTTTGTATTTTATTCAATAAAGTATTTTTAGTCACTCTACTTGTGTTCTGTGCCAATTAAATTTTTATATATTGTACTTGTTTTGTACCAATTGGCATTTTCTACCTTTTTATTCTCTCCAATAAAAGCCTCTCACAGCCACTAACTCAGAGAAGTTGGTCTGCTCTACCTTTGTGAGTATAATTTGTATTTATTTTAAGCAATTTTTTAAGATTTTTGTTACCCTATTTGCTTTTTTATTTATTTTCTGGGTTTCTGGCACCTTTCCCAATGAGGACACCTACATCATATCCTGTAAGTGGGGATTTTATACCTCTGTATGCTCTACACCCTGTAGCTGGCTATAGTTCCTCTAAATGTGAGTAACCCATCGTTATTTTACTACACCCATTCTGAGTTGATATATTTGTCATACCTTGGACTGTCACGCAGCACATGTGGCTTTCAGGGGGTGCCACACAGCAGCCACAAAGTCTCCTGTTCCACGCCATCCCGGTCACAGTGAACATCATGCGGCATTCGTTTGCATTTCGTGCAGAGTAACCCTTGCACACTCTATCTTCTTGTGAGGCTGCCAGATCATTATGGCAGCCTCGTGCCACCGACAGGGTCCTTAAAAATTATTGGACCCTGTAGGTGTAGGTTTTTTATAATATTAATGTGTCCCATATTATTGGGACACATCATCTGCCCTTCACAGATCAATTACTACTGCACTTATTGCCATCTAAAAGGATACTTTTTATTAAAGACTTTTTGGGACTATTTCTTGCTTATTAACAGCATATTATCCACCTGGCAGCTCAAGACTTACATTTGGCACTATCGGTCTTCCACTGCAATACCTCTACACCTGGCCCTCACTAGGCCTTCACTCCATATGTTACATATGGCCCGTCATGGGCAATCCACTACAAACTTCAGACCCTCATTTGGGCTATTGCATAGGACATACGACTTATATTTAGCACTTTCGGCCTTCTGCTGCAATACTTCTACATGGGGTCCTTAGTAGGCTTTCACTCCATATTTTACATACGGCCCTTGTGGGCAATCCACTATGACACAATTTTGGTTCCACATTTGGGCAATTATATATGACATATCCAGCTTTACAAGGGTCTACTACAACTCTATCATACATGGTTGACTATTCCTCTCTGCCTTATTAGGCCTACGCAATACCTTCTTATACGACCCTCTTTTTGCTCTCCTGAGAACCTAGAACCCCTCACTACATATTTAACCATTTTCAGGCCCCTTCAGTCTCATGGTTTTACCTAATCCTTGTATAATCCACAACTCCTGCCCCAGGCACTTACTAGATATCACATATTTTGCTTCCTGCTAGTAAACTAGAGATGTTCCCATCTTTCTCATACACACTTCAGGTCCTTCTTATGGAGCGATGCACCATGTGCATCACTACTAGTGATGTCGCGAACACGAAATTTTTGGAACGCGAACGCGAACTTACGCAAATGTTCGCGAACCGCCATAGACTTCAATGGGCAGGCGAATTTTAAAACACACAGGGACTCTTTCTGGCCACAATAGTGATGGAAAAGTTGTTTCAAGGGGACTAACACCTGGACTGTGGCATGCCGGAGGGGGATCCATGGCAAAACTCCCATGGAAAAATTACACAGTTGATACAGAGTCTGGTTTTAATCCATAAAGGGCAGAAATCACCTAACATTCCTAAATCACAATCAATATGGATTGACACCTGACATATGACATATTGACACTTTGACATATGGATTGACACCTGTCCTCAGAGCCCCTGATGCACACGGACACAGAGCAGAATAGAGACTGGTCCCCTACATAGGGTCACTTGGCAGATATGGATTGACACCTGTCCTAAGGATCCCTGATACACACTGACACAGAGCAGAATAGGGACTGTTCCCCCTACATTGGGTCACTTGGCAGATATGGATTGACACCTTGTTACAAACTGCTATTTGTAACTGGCCCTTTAAATGGCAAATTGCCCTGCTTCCCTGGGTTGTGGAGAAGCCTATTTTCCAGCCTCCTCCCGCATGACTATGGCCCCTGGGAGATTGTGAAAATGTATGCACTTTTATTTGGTGTGTATGCCCTTTATGGGCATATTGGGGCTTATGGACTCTTTATGTGACTGGTGCTGGCCCTTTAAACACCTTTTTTGGGACATCAGGAAGATTGGGACACTGCCCCTTTAAGGCCGTGTCCCCAGACTTGTTGGGGACACTGCCCCTTTAAGACGGTGTCCCCTGTGTCCCAGACCTGGTGCAAACCCTTTGTGCCTGCCTGGCTAATTCCCACTTGGTTCAGTAAATGGGGCTTACTGAACCAAGTACCACACAGGCAGACCACCCAGAAGTGGGAGTGTGCAGGCAATTTACCTCCCAGAAGCTGCGGTTAACCGCAGCTTAATTGACAATGCTGGGAGGTCTTTGTTCGTTTGCCGAACACGTGGCGGCGGCCATCTTTGATCATTCGGCGAGGTCAGCGGTATGTGTAGCCAAATTCATGGAACTAAAATCGGCTACACATTTCCGCGAACACCTTCTCCCCTACTGGTTTTACAGCTGCAGAGACTAAGTCCCATTCGGCGATGGGACTTAGTCGTTTTTTTCAGCCTGAAATAGACCGACCTCACAGCCCAAATCTATGGAACTGTTTTGGGCAGGAAAATGTGCTTGCGGTCGGTCATAAAGGGACCTCCAGCTAACTTTTTAACCCTGGATGGATTTGGCTGATTTTTGGTTATGTTTATGTTTTAAGTGTGCTGATTCCAAATATGTAATTATGAAGATGGGATGTGTAGTTTTAAAGTTACGGTGTATGGCTAAAAACTGTATTTTTACTGCCTGTGTTTAATTATGTTAATCTCTTCCCAAACGTCATTTCGTTCAAAGTGGAGAGAATGTTAAAAAAATATATTTTTGTTCGGAGTGTGAGAAATGCTTTTCAGCCGCTTCTAATCTTAAGCATCATTTGAGGAGCCATACAGGAGAGAAACCTTATTTGTGGTGTGTTTGGTATTGTTCTGATCAGTTTTAATACCTTCTGGCGTCTCCTATCAGTGGGCGTGTATATGGCAACCATTTTAGGAACGCGCACACCTGGGTCCCCGAGCAAGGTCACCTCGTTCAACGAAGCGACAACATTTGTCCCTGGAAAACCTCCTGGACATTCTGTACAATTTGTATGAATATGGCATTGATTTCTGTATAACAGGGGAGATGGAAGAAGATGCTTGGTAGGTCCTCTTACTTCAAATTTAAAAATCCTGCTTTAAAAGCGTCCTGTCCTTTGCGGCGTGGTGCGTTGGGAGGAGGAGGATGACTTCCACCTCCCCTGTTAGATTCCCGTTGTGCTGTGACATCCCCACCCTTATCCTTCAATGTAAAGCATACTTTTCAATTTATTTTGCAAATGCTGCATCCTTTCATACTTGTTGTAATTAGGTAACATTTCCGCCACTTTCTGCTTATACCGGGGGTCTAGTAGCGTGGACACCCAGTACAGGTCGTTCTCCTTCAGCCTTTTTATACGAGGGTCCCTCAACAGGCACGACAGCATGAAAGACCCCATTTGCACAAGGTTGGATGCCGAGCTACTCATTTCCCGTTCCTCCTCCTCACTGATGTCAATGAAGGTATGTTCTTCCCCCAGCCACGTACAACACCACAGGTACCAGATAGGTGACAACGAGCACCCTGGGCAGGGGTGTGTATGGGGCTGATGGAGCTGCCTGCTCAGGCCCAGGCCCATGGAATAGGCCCATTGATTTAAAAAAAAAAAAAAAATTTTTTTTTTTTACATTTTTTTTTTCCTCACACACTACTCTTAGGGATTCCACCTGGCTTTTATTTTATTGGCACAACCAATATTTGAGGCTGCCTGGCTGGTGCCAATATTACAGTGATACTGGCAATACAAATGCAGGTATTTTTCTCAGTATAAACAAGAGATTACTATGCAATACCAGCACTGGCCAGTAGGGGTCACTGTATGTGGAGACAGGCAGGGATAGGAAGTTACAGCATATCCCTCCCTGCCTATCTATACTCACTGATCTACAGGGGTGCAGCTACAGAGAGTCCAGACAGCAACTCCCACCCTGCAGAGACAGCCTACAGCTCAGGGAAGTAAGGGATGGGGGAAAGGCTGCAAGGAGACATGGGGACACTGAGACACTAAGGGACACTGGGAGACATTATGTACAGACACAGTCTCCCAGTGTCCCCATGTCTCCCAGCCAGTGTCCCTGGTGTCTCAGTGCCCCCTAGTCTCCCAGTGCCCCCAGTCTGCCAGTGTCTCACCGTCCCCATGTCTCCTAGTGCCTCCATGTCTCCCAGTGCCTCACGTGTCACAATGTCCCCATGTCTCCAAGCTAGTGTCCCTAGTGTCTGTGGTCCTGGTGTCTCCTTGTCCCCATGTCTCCCAGTGCCCCCATGTCTCAATGTCCCCATGTCCCCCAGTAAGTGTCTCTAGTGTCTGTGTCCATGGTGTCTGTGTCCCCATGTCTTCAAGTGTCCCCTATTTTCCCAGTGTCCCCATGCATCCCAGCCAGAGTCCCCTAGTCTCCCAATGTCACTGGTGTCTCCGTGTCCCTGGGTCTCCCCGTGTCCCCAGGTCTTCCCGTCTTCCTAGTGACATGGGGGCCCTGGGATACATGGGTACACAGGGAGACATGGGGCATTGAGACACTGTGATATATAGGATCACTGGGAGACCTGGGGACACGACACTAGGGGACACTGGGAGTCATGGGGCACTGAGACACTGATACATAGGAACACTGAGACCTGGAGTAATCGACACATGGGGGCACTGGGAGACATGGGGCCACTGGGAGGAATCCATCTACAGGGAGTGCAGAATTATTAGGCAAATGAGTATTTTGACCACATCATCCTCTTTATGCATGTTGTCTCACTCCAAGCTGTATAGGCTCGAAAGCCTACTACCAATTAAGCATATTAGGTGATGTGCATCTCTGTAATGAGAAGGGGTGTGGTCTAATGACATCAACACCCTATATCAGGTGTGCATAATTATTAGGCAACTTCCTTTCCTTTGGCAAAATGGGTCAAAAGAAGGACTTGACAGGCTCAGAAAAGTCAAAAATAGTGAGATATCTTGCAGAGGGATGCAGCACTCTTAAAATTGCAAAGCTTCTGAAGCGTGATCATCGAACAATCAAGCGTTTCATTCAAAATAGTCAACAGGGTCGCAAGAAGCGTGTGGAAAAACCAAGGCGCAAAATAACTGCCCATGAACTGAGAAAAGTCGAGCGTGCAGCTGCCACGATGCCACTTGCCACCAGTTTGGCCATATTTCAGAGCTGCAACATCACTGCAGTGCCCAAAAGCACAAGGTGTGCAATACTCAGAGACATGGCCAAGGTAAGAAAGGCTGAAAGACGACCACCACTGAACAAGACACACAAGCTGAAACGTCAAGACTGGGCCAAGAAATATCTCAAGACTGATTTTTCTAAGGTTTTATGGACTGATGAAATGAGAGTGAGTCTTGATGGGCCAGATGGATGGGCCCGTGGCTGGATTGGTAAAGGGCAGAGAGCTCCAGTCCGACTCAGACGCCAGCAAGGTGGAGGTGGAGTACTGGTTTGGGCTGGTATCATCAAAGATGAGCTTGTGGGGCCTTTTCGGGTTGAGGATGGAGTCAAGCTCAACTCCCAGTCCTACTGCCAGTTCCTGGAAGACACCTTCTTCAAGCAGTGGTACAGGAAGAAGTCTGCATCCTTCAAGAAAAACATGATTTTCATGCAGGACAATGCTCCATCACACGCGTCCAAGTACTCCACAGCGTGGCTGGCAAGAAAGGGTATAAAAGAAGAAAAATCTAATGACATGGCCTCCTTGTTCACCTGATCTGAACCCCATTGAGAACCTGTGGTCCATCATCAAATGTGAGATTTACAAGGAGGGAAAACAGTACACCTCTCTGAACAGTGTCTGGGAGGCTGTGGTTGCTGCTGCACGCAATGTTGATGGTGAACAGATCAAAACACTGACAGAATCCATGGATGGCAGGCTTTTGAGTGTCCTTGCAAAGAAAGGTGGCTATATTGGTCACTGATTTGTTTTTGTTTTGTTTTTGAATGTCAGAAATGTATATTTGTGAATGTTGAGATGTTATATTGGTTTCACTGGTAATAATAAATAATTGAAATGGGTATATATTTGTTTTTTGTTAAGTTGCCTAATAATTATGCACAGTAATAGTCACCTGCACACACAGATATACACAGATAGCTAACATAGCTATAACTAAAAACAAACTAAAAACTACTTCCAAAAATATTCAGCTTTGATATTAATGAGTTTTTTGGGTTCATTGAGAACATGGTTGTTGTTCAATAATAAAATTAATCCTCAAAAATACAACTTGCCTAATAATTCTGCACTCCCTGTAGACAGCAAAACCAAACTAAGTCGTTTTTTGGTGATTTTACAGCATTTTCTCTTATGTCACTCATGCGATGTCACCCATACATATTTAATTATGCAAATTAGTAAGGCCGGTATGTTTTTCCAAGAAAGGTGGCAACCCTAACTACTTTTCACATACTCTTACTTAAGAATGGAAACTTAAGAGGGATGTATGGTAACAAAACTTGTGTGGACTGGCTGACAATGAATATAGTTAAAAGGACACTAGAGTCACCAGAACAACTACAGCTTATTGAATTTGTTCTGGTGAGTAGAAACATTACCGTCAGGCTTTTTGCTGTAAACACTGTCTTTTCAGAGAAAATGCAGTCTTTACATTAAGCCTAGTGATAATTTCACAGGCCAATAGATGGCTGTTAGAGATCCTTCCTGGGTCAAGGCTGCCTAAAATGCATCCAAACATTCAGTATCTCCTCCCGCTGCATGCAGACACTGAACTTTCCTCAGAGATTCATTGATTCAATTCATCTCTATGAGGAGATGCTGATTGGCCAGGGCTGTGTTTGAATCATGCTGGCTCTGCCCCTGATCTGCCTCTTTGTCAGTCTCAGCCAATCCTATAGGGAAGCACTGTGATTGGATTAGGCCACCACTTCTAATGATGTCAATAGACTGCTTGTTTTTCTGAGTCTAACGGCATGCAGAGTTACAGCTTCAGGCTTGAATGCAGTAAGATTTTGCTATATTTATGGAGGCATGAGGGACCCAGGGGGGCTAGATGTTGGAGTTAACACTATAGGGTCATGAATTCATGTTTGTGTTCCTGACGCTATAGTGATCCTTTAAGGTAATGCTGACTTTGGTCTCTCTAACACTGTGGCATGTCCCCTTTCTTCTACACTCACTACATACAGCGTTTCTCTGTGCCAGACCATATACCAGGATCTTCTGGC
The DNA here is from genome assembly GCA_933207985.1 of Pelobates cultripes. Taxonomy (NCBI): domain Eukaryota; kingdom Metazoa; phylum Chordata; class Amphibia; order Anura; family Pelobatidae; genus Pelobates; species Pelobates cultripes. Next base: position 291,336,309 of record OW240916.1, on the reverse strand, counting down.
TGCTAGTAAGAAGGTAAGGAGACAAGTGGACCAGCGAGTGCTAGGGGACAGTCCTTAGAAAGCATTGAGTGAGCGCATCATTAGACACATTTATGCCAAGCTCAGGTTGCTGTCTGCATAGTATGCGCTTAGTTGGCCAGCTGCATGATTGGCAGGCAGCCTGATATGCATTCACACCAGGCTGGCCTTCTAATTCTTTGGGCAGACATATCCTCTTTTTGGGCATGTTCGCCCCTTTTGGCAGGTTACGTGATTTGTGTCAGTGGCACACCCTTTTACCATGCCCATTGACTTCCTGCTTGACTGGACACTGCTGTTAGGGATTATGGATTTACTTGAAAGATGAAAACATAAATTAGTGAGAGATTAGCCTAGGGTATGTGTTTTCTTATAGCTGCTGTTTTCTTTCTCTCCAGCACCATCTCCATCAGATACATGATGCTTGGGAGTGTTTTACTGTTTTTGGTCGATATGATTCTGTAATTAGGCCCGTCATAATTGTCAGCACCAGGCCCACTGGGCTCTTAATCTGGCCCTGACCCTGGGATGCCTGTTGTGGTTGGTCTTGCTCCTCCTCCTCCTCCTCCTCAAAGCCACATTCCTCCTCTGACTCCTCTTCCTCACAATCCTCTTCCAGCGTTGCTGCAGGTCCAGCAAGCGATGCTGATAAGGCTGTTTCTGGAGGTGATGGTGACCACAACTCTTCCCCTTCCTCTTCACGCTCATCTATGGCCTGATCCAGCACTCTTCGCAGGGCATGCTCCAGGAAGAAAACAAATGGTATGATGTCGCTGATGGTGCCTTCGGTGCGACTGACTAAATTTGTCACCTCCTCAAAGGGACGCATGAGCCTACAGGCATTAGCATGGCCGTCAATAGCATTGGTAAAAAATTCCCAGCTCCCAAGTGTTTGTCCTAGCACCCCGGTCATACAAATATTCATTACTTGGCTTTTCTGTACATTTGGGCAAGTGAACATTAGGAGTGTTGAATTCCAGCGTGTCGGGCTGTCGCCAAATCAAAAGCGCCTCACTGGCATGTTGTTTGCATGGATATGCGGCAAAGTGAGCCATAGCTGTGTGAGAGCATACAAATGTACACACATTTACAGCCTGCTTCAGGACGTCCTGTAAGCCTATGTACTTATGCACAAAGCGTTGTACGATCAGATTACACACATGTGCCATGCACGGCACATGTGACAACTTGCCCAACTTCAATGCCGCTAACAAATTTGTTCCATTGTCACAAACCACTTTGCCGATATCCAGTCGCTGCGGAGTCAGCCACTTTTCCACCTATGCGTTCAGGGCGGACAGGAGTGCTTGTCCGGTGTGACTCTCTGCTTTCAAGCAAGTCAAACCCAAGACGGCGTGACACTGCCATATCCGGGATGTGGAATAGTACCTGGGGAGCTGGGGGTGTGCCGTTGATGTGGAGCAAGACGCAGCAGCAGAAGAGGACTCAGCCGAGGAGGGTATGGAAGAGGATGGAGTAGGAGGAGTAGAGGAGGTGGCAGCAGGACTGCCTGCAAGTCGTGGCGGTGTCACCAACTCCTCTGCAGAGCCATGCATTTCATGCTTGGCAGCAGTCAGCAGGTTTACCCAATGCGCAGTGTAGGTGATATACCTGCCCTGACCATGCTTTGCAGACCAGGTATCAGTGTTCAGATGGACCCTTGCCCCAACACTGTGTGCCAGACATGCTATTACTTCCTTTTGCACAATTGAGTACAGGTTGGGGATTGCCTTTTGTGAAAATAAATTTCGGCCGGGTACCTTCCACTGTGGTGTCCCAATAGCTACAAATTTTTGGAATGCCTCAGACTCCACCAGCTTGTATGGTAAAAGCTGGCGGGCTAATAGTTCGGACAAGCCAGCTGTCAGGCGCTGGGCAAGGGGGTGACTTTCTGACATTGGCTTCTTACGCTCAAACATGTCCTTGACAGACACATGACTGTGGGCAGATGAGCGGGAACTGCTCAAGGCGGGAGACTGAGTGGCGGATGGTTGAGAGGGGGCAAGGAGGACAGCAGTGGTTGACGTGGCTGAAAATGCTGGACCAGGAGGAGGATGGCGGCTTAGAGTAGGCGTGCTGCTTGTACTCATGTGTTGATCCCATAGGCGTTTGTGATGTGAGATCATGTGCCTACGTAAAGCAGTTGTACCTAGGTGGGTGTTGGACTTCCCACGACTCAGTTTCTTTTGGCACAGGTTGCAAATGGCATCGCTGTTGTCAGAGGCAGACACACAAAAACAATTCCACACTGCTGAGCTGTGCAATGACGGCATTCTGGTGGTGGACACAGCATGCGTTGATTGGCGTGCTGTCGGGCTGACCCCGGGTGCCGATGCATGCTGTCTGACTGTGCCACTGGCTCCTTGCGACGACCTCCACCTGCTTCCAACTCGTCTCCTCCTCCTCCCTGTCTCCCCATCTGAACTTTTGCCCTGTTCTTCTTCTTGACGAGCGGGCACCCACGTGACATCCATGGACGCATCGTCATCATCAACCGCTTCACTTGTATCTGACAACTCAGCAAAGGAAGCAGCAGCGGGTACAACATCCTCATCATCATCACACCGTACGTCCATGTGTGTAATGCTGCCTGCCTGAGACATATCCCTGTTATCTACATCCTCTGGCAATAATGGTTGCGCATCACTCATTTCTTCAAACGGATGTGTGAATAACTCCTCTAACATACCAAGTAAAGCGGTTGTGGTGCTAGTTTTGGTGGTGGCGGCAGGCGGGTGAGTGGTATCTTGAGAGGTGCCTGAAGCTAAGCTGGAAGAGGATGGTGCGTCAAGGTTCTGAGCGGAGGCTGTAGAAGATTGGGTGTCCTGTGTTAGCCAGTCAACTATGTCCTCAGAACTTTTCAAGTTCAGGGTACGTGGCCTCTGAAAACTGGGTATTATTCTAGGGCCAAAGGGAATCACAGCACCACGACCACGATGGCCCCTACAGGGTAGCCTGCCTCTGACTGTCATTTTTTGGGGGATTAGTGGTACTATGCGTGCAAGCTACTGTGAGACCAGATATGAGTGGCAATGTGCACTGGCACAGTTGTGCAGAGCACAGGCTGTAGGCCTGACACAGCCGCTTGAAGGACACTGACTGGCTGCTATTAGCTTACACTGGAAACCTTTTTTTCTTTGTAAAAGCACGCTACAGAGACAACAGATATGAGTGGCAAAGTACACGGGCAGAGGTCTGCAGAGCACACGCTGAAGGAGGCCTGACACCCGCTTTAAGGACACTGACTGCTATTCAATCTATAACAGTAAAAATAGTTTTTTGTTTTTAAATGCAAGCTATTGTGACACCAGTAAGTGGTGGCACTGGGCACTGTATCCACTGTGAGCTTAACACACCCGCTTTAAGGACACTGACTGCTATTCAATCTATAACAGTGAAAATAGTTTTTTGTTTTTAAATGCAAGCTATTATGACACCAGAAATGAGTGGCACTTTAAACTGGCAGGGTACACGCTGTAGGGCTGACACACCCGCTTTGAGACAACTGACTGCTATTCAATCTATAACAGTGAAAAAAGTTTTTTTGTTTTTAAATGCAAGCTATTGTGACACCAGTGAGTGGTGGCACTGGGCACCGTATCCACTGTGAGCTTAACACACCCGCTTTAAGGACACTGACTGCTATTCAATCAATAACAGTGAAAAAAGTTTTGTTTTTAAATGCAAGCTATTTTGACACCAGATATGAGTGAGTGGTGGCACTGACTGGGCAAATGGGCACAGTATCCACTGTGAGCCTGACACAGAAGCTGGCAGCAGTGGTAGACAACTAACTGCAATTACATTAAACAGAAAAAAAAAAAAAAGCATACCCTCACCCTAACCTAGCTATGCATTTCCCTATCTAATCAACAGCAGCTACACTTTCCCTCCTCTCACTAAGCATGCAGCTTGAGAATGAATGTAAAATGGATGCCTTCCAGTAGGTGGGAGGGTCTGCTAGGGAGGATGTGCTGCTAATTGGCTGGAATGTGTCTGCTGACTGTGAGGTACAGGGTCAAAGTTTACTCAATGATGACGAATAGGGGGCGGATTGAACCGCGCATGCGTTCGCCATCCGCGGCGGACGCGAACACACTATGTTCGCTGGCGAACCGTTCGGTGCATCACTAATCACTACTAATTGGATGCATCACTACTAGGTATCTCTTTCTTTGACCAGCCTAGATTTATGCTCATAATTATAAGTTCCATTATTATCTAGGTTTCTACTATCCCTACTTATCATCCTGTTGTTGATGATGTTTTAATTCTTAACCACAAGGTTTACATCCTTAACTATGATATACGCTTATCTCAATTAGCTCTTACACCATTCTGGACATATTCCCATTAGCATTCCCACTGTGTCATTGGGTTACCTCTCTATGAGATTCTTTTCTCAAGCTTAACCACACCCTATTTGGGTACATACGTTCCAACATACTTTCTATCAATTCATTACATTTCTATTCCCTTACCTTCCTGTACGATAGGTTTATTGACTGTAAAGGGTATTGTTGCAGACCATATTCTAGTATAATTGTAATTCAGTCCCACAAGGCCAGCTCCCGTCCTTCTGTCCAACTCCTAGCTAGAGCCTCGCTCTAACCTCTCCAGGTTTTTAGGTAGGGCCTCATCTGTCATAGCCACTCATTTTTATCTCTTACTTGTCACAGAGAGGCCAACATCCCTTTTATCAATAGCCTCTTCATAGCTACAACCTCTCACAGCCACTTGGCAATTAGTAGGGCCTCTCCTTCCCCTCGCTTAGCTAATTACTTTGCCATTCAGCACTATGCAAGCCGACCAGTTGATGCAGGGTTACACTATCACCAACAGGGTCGTCATTAACTCTTCATCGTAGTATGACTCACATTTAAGGAAATATGATAATTGTAACGGATCACCGGGCACCCTGACTGGGTTCCTCCGTTGAAGGATGCTCGTAGCACTTCCTGAGTGCTCCAAGCACTCCAGCCGACACCATAACCACCGTAAACCCCTTCAGAGAGCAAGACAGGAACAAGCTCATACAAGAGCTTAGTAGTGATATAGTAAGGGAGTATGACTAGCATAGCAATCCCTTGTAGCAGATTTCCCCAATAAGAGACAGCACTCCAAATTGAGGGTGAAGCTTTTAATCAAACACTCTGCTTTTATGCCCATTTTACAAACATAGTACCGCCCACAGAGTTTTTCAGAACAAACCAATCAATACATTACAACACAGCTAAACACTCCCATTCATACCAGTAGAAATCCTCCCCTCTGCCTGTGATACAATTACTGAACACAATGGGCTAACATAATTATCACAGGCAGGAAAATACAGTTTTACACAATATTCATAACTTTCAAACTATACATCACATTTACAAAAAATTACATTTTCAAAATCAGCATACTCCAAATATAAACATACTCACAAATCAGACAATTCCTTCCATTGCTTTAAAAGTTCTTCGAAGTCCTTTGTAACCAAAACCAGTTCCACAGAGTCCTCTATCCTGGAGATAATTGGCTTAACTGGGTGTGGTAAGCCAACTATCTCCAGGTACAGAAAATGTCTTGTAATGGCACCCCCAGGCATAAAAGGGTTAAACCGACATTTAGTAGATCTTCCCTTCCAGAGACACAGGCACAGCTACTGCAGAACACCAATCCGCCGAACAGGAAACCATATGAATGTTGTAACAGCCGAATAGGAGAAACCATACGAATAGGTTTACACTCCTAGCAGTCAAACTGGAACAGCATAAAATAAATCCCCCCAAGAACGAGACAAAGCTCCGTGTTGAGGGTCAAGCAGTGAACAGTCAGAGCTGTGGGTTTATTGTGCTTATGTACACATTCTTACACATTAGTACCACCCAATTAGAACACAACCAATAAACACATACAATACACTCAGACACTCCCACACAAATTCCTCCCCTCTGCCTGTGATTCAATTGCCTTACACAATGGGTAATGTAATTAGCACAAGCAGAGAAATACATTTTTTCCACATTATTCATAACTTGAAAAGTATGCATCACATTCACATAAAGCTTACATTTTTCAGAATCAGCATACTCCAAATACAAACATATGTCAAAATCATCCAAATTGGTCCAGTGGTTCAAAAGATAGATTGTAGTCCTTTGTGACCAAAGAAAGCATGGTTTTTCTGCCCAAAACCAGTTCCACAGAGTCTTCTATCCTGGAGATAACTGGGAAGTAATCCAATTATCTCCAAAGGCAGAGGCAAAACTCCATTGAACACATGGCAGCAAAAGACAATAAAACACATAAAAACATATAACTGTGCAGCCATTGCACAAAACAGGTACATTCAACATATCCCCAGATTGCTCAGATCTGAGCGCACATTATTACTGAATGGCGCTCAGAGCACACACATACAGATCAATTGCTATGGAGCCAAAGTCTTTCCCATAGTCTTTCATTATACGAATAGGCTCCATGGCATAGCTCTCAGGGGAAAATCAAGCCTTTTAACATGGGGACATAATCCAAAGGCAACAGGCGAGCAACCAGGCTTCTCCAATGCAATGTGGCGAGATTGCTCTCGTCACATCTCTCCCCATTTCCAAACAGACTAACAGGGTATCTGACCTCCTGCCGGTCAGTGCCCTTGTTAGTCCAGCAGCCCACCCACAACACACAAACCGTAATACAGCCCACCCACAATAAATGGTTACTACACCTGGGTAGAGGAGAACTTTGTCCATGTCAAGGTGCCTCTCCACGGCTGTGTGGGTGACTGGTAAGCTGACTTGGTGGGTTGCTGAGTGGG
>OW240916.1:291258917-291329389 GCA_933207985.1 Pelobates cultripes | reverse complement strand
TTTTTTTTTTAAATCCAAACTATTGTGACACCAGATCTAATTAGTGGCACTTGTCAGCGTATCACTGTTAGCGTAACACACCCGCTTTAAGGACACTGACTGCTATTCAATCTATAACAGTAAAAAAAGTTTTTTGTTTTTAAATCCAAGCTATTGTGACACCAGATCTAATTAGTGGCACTTGTCAGTATATCCACTGTTAGCGTAACACACCCGCTTTAAGGACACTGACTGCTATTCAATCTATAACAGTAAAAAAAGTTTTTTGTTTTTAAATCCAAGCTATTGTGACACAGGATCTAATAATTGGCACTTGTCAGCGTATCCACTGTTGGCGTAACACACCAGCTTTAAGGACACTTTATTGCTATTCAATCTATAACAGTAAAAAAAGTTTTTTGTTTTTAAATCCAAGCTATTGTGACACAGGATCTAATTAGTGGCACTTGTCAGCGTATCCACTGTTAGCGTAACACACCCGCTTTAAGGACACTGACTGCTATTCAATCTATAACAGTGAAAAAGTGTTTTGTTTTTTTAAATCCAAGCTTTGTGTCACCAGATCTAATTGGTGGCACTGGTCAGCGTATCCACTGTTAGCGTAACACACCCGCTTTAAGGACACTGACTGCTATTCAATCTATAACAGTGAAAAAAGATTATTTTTTTTTTAAATCAAAAATATTGTGACACCAGATCTAATTAGTGGCACTGGTCACCGTATCCACTGTTAGCGTAACACACCCTTTAAGGACACTGACTGCTATTCAATCTATAACAGTGAAAAAAGTTTTTTGTTTTTAAATCAAAGCTATTGTGACACCAGATGTAATTGGTGGCACTGACTGGGGAAATGGGCACAGTATGCACTGTGAGCCTGACACAGAAGCTGGCAGCAGTGGCAGACAACTGACTGCTATTCAATCTATAACAGTGAAAAAAGTTTTTTGTTTTTAAATCCAAGCTATTGTGACACCAGATGTAATTGGTGGCACTGACTGGGGAAATGGGCACTGTGAGCCTGACACAGAAGCTGGCAGCAGTGGCAGACAACTAAGTGCATTTACATTAGATAGAAAAAAAAAATCCAAAAAAAGCATACCCTTATCCCTAACCTAGCTATGCTTTTCCCTATCTTATGAACAGCAGCTACACTTTCCCTCCTCTTACTAAGCATGCAGCTTGAGAATGAATCTAAAATGGATGCTGTCCAGTAGGTGGGAGGGTCTGCTAGGGAGGCTGTGCTGCTAATTGGCTGGAATGTGTCTGCTGACTGTGAGGTACAGGGTCAAAGTTTACTCAATGATGACGAATAGGGGGCGGGTCGAACCGCGCATATGTTCGCACGCCGTGGCGAACGCGAACATGCTATGTTCGCCAGGAACCGTTCGCCAGCGAACCGTTCGGTACATCACTAGTGTCTACGTGATTTGTGTGATGTCTATCTAGGGGAGTAAACCCCGTATTGTTCAATACTATTAAGGGTGACGTATAGACGTTCGCACCCAGGGGAGGGTGTGAAATGTTTCCCTTAAGGGGAATTTAGTCCTGTCTCGTCTCTGGAGACAGTACCGTACGTAGAATGGGGTTGTGTGCTTCGGGTATTTACCTAGGACCCGGGACTTATTGATCCTAATCACTTAGTTTACCTTTAGGAGAGAAGGTCAGGAGACCTATTTCTAGGGGCGTAAACGGCATGTGGGTAAGGGGGAGCAAAGCTAGGGGAGTCGGTCACCAGGCCGATTCCAGTTTGAGGAGGGTGTACCAGCTGCCCAGGAGCCCTCCTTTCGTGTTTGTGTCGTATCTCAGCCTTATCATTGCGTAGTGGTCACTTAGTTAACTATGTACATAAAAAAGAAAAAAAAGAAAAGAAAAAATGTTTCCTTCTCTCCTTTTTTTTTTTTCCCCTTCCCTTCCCTTCCCTTTTTTTTTTTTTTTTGGTTGCTTAACTAGTAGAGAGATCCTTTCTGATTGCTATCTAATCTACACTCTAAGTCCTGGGGCCGTCTCTTGTGTCCAGATATTTTAGTTCCTTTGGGATTGCCTGTGGTTAAACCTTATCTATCTTTGGTGGATAACCCTGGCTACAAATGACAGCCCTATGGTTATGTCTCAGGGTTGCTTCTGATGTCAGAATATGCAGTAATCGCTTTTAAGATCCCTGGACAAGGAGCATACCGGAGTCATCGCTTAAGTGCTAGGCTCGACCTGACAGCTCTCAGCATAGGAAATAGACAGTTATATGGAACATAAGTAAAACCATGCTACGTGTGTCATTAGACTTGAAAGGCTCAGTTCATTATCTACATTGTCTTTGAGTATACGACCTGCGAGTGAGATATCAGTCTCTTTTCCGAGTTGGGATGTCAAACACCGTGTCTCCCCAGTCAGCTCTTAACTTGCTGTGGTGGAAGCTGCTAGGGTACTGGCATGTATGCAGGGTGAGGAGTCTCGTATGCTGGTTGACTCGGTGGAGGGAAGAGGTTGAAGTTGCAGTGCCGCGTGATAGTGGACAAAACTCCTGGAGAAGCTGGTAACACCTTCTGTCACTTTAGGTGTCGGGTTGCATGTAGGTAATCAACTTGTGTAGCCGCTTTAGTTGGTAGGGTTTGTTCTCTATTGGTTTTGGGCGACGTGATGTCTTTCCCGGCGGTGATGAGGTGAGGGGAGTCTGTTCTCCACCCTCCTTGTCTTCGCAGGGGTGGTCCATTTCTGCCTTTGGGAAGGTTGAGTGTTTTCATTGTTCGGTATGGGGTAGTTCCAATCCATTATAGCTGTATCTGGCAAGTCCAGTGCCCTGAGGAAGGGGGAGACATCCCAGATTGAGGCAATTTGATGGATGTTACCCTTGTTATTCACTATTAGGGCGAACGGAAAACCCCATCTGTATCTGATATTTCTATTTCGTAGAATCTCAGTGATTGGCTTTAGTGCCCTTCTCGCCTGTAATGTGTACCAGGAGAGGTCTGGGTAGATCTAAATTGGGTTCCCGTGGAATAGGAGCGGTTGTGAGGTGTCTCTCAGTGCTCTCAACACCAGGTCCTTGGTTGTATAGTAGTGTAGCCTGCAAATGACATCTCTGGGGGATTCTTGCGGTAGCCCCTTAGGTCGGAGTGAGCGATGAGCCCTGTCTATGAGCATGTGGCTGGTTCCAGAGTCCCCTATTACAAGAGTAAAGAGCTCTGTTAGAGTGGCTGTTAAATCCTCATTTTGGGCCTCTGGGATCCCCCTTATGCGTAGGTTATTTCTTCTCCCGCGGTTATCTAGATCATCTATATGTCTTTGGGTGGCAGACATAAAGTGGATATGTGATTCTAAGGTAGATGAGATATTTAAGATTTGTGCTTGCATTGCATCTTTCTCCTCTTCTAGGTCTGTGACCTTTAAATTAATTTGTTGAATTTAGGTGCCCATTTCTGTTAATTTTGTGTGGAGGGTTGCCTCTAATTTCCCCATCATAGTCTGGAGGTCAGCTTTGGAAGGGAGATTCCTCAGCATTTCTTTTATGTCTAAATCCCCACTGTTATCTAATGATTTTAGTAAGTAATCAGACATGTGGGGGCTTTGTGGCTGTATTTCCTCTGTGGGATCGGCATCCGCCATCTTGGAGGTCGCGGCCGCGGCCTCCAACTCCCGATCGATATTATCTTTGAAGTAACGGGTGAGGGAGCCCGATTTAGGTATGGGGGTTCTCCCCTGTTGCCCCTGTACCTGTGTTTGCCTCTTGGGGTTGCCCATCACGTTTGAGTTTCTCCGATGGCGGCGGATCGTGCCCGGGTCCGGAGGAGCTGAATCAGCAGACGTCCATCAGGCTTTCCGGCTAGCCACGCCCATGCAAAAGACAGATCTTATGTTAGGGATAGAGATAATAGACCATATAACTACAAATACAGAACTTAAACATGAAAAAGAAACATTTAAAGATTATACACACTATGAACGAACAAAGAAAGAAAAAAACCCAGTCTATAGGTCAAAAACATATAAAAATGAAAAACTGTGTTAACAATAGATTTCAAGTGTTGGATGAGTATGAGGAACAGGATTTTTGGCAGAGCAAGGGCAGAGACAGACACAAGAGAGAAAGTTTAAACTTAATTACACCACTCAAAAGACGAAGAAATACGAGTATAGAGGTACAAGAGGAGGAAAATATGTCAAAAAAGGAAAGACGGGAAAGACTACAGAGGAATTAAGCCCTACTAAAGGAATTTACAATTTAAGCCAAAAAACAGAACACCATAAAAATGTTCTAAAAAAAAGGGGGTTAAAATTCGCACCAAACAAACCTCTAAACCAATTCGATTTCTATATTGATTTGAACAAGTTCAAAAGAAATGTATGTTTAAAATTTTTTTTTGCAAAAAACCCTATAGAACTGCAATTAAATAAAGAAGAGGAACTTTAATACACTAATTTAAAAGAAAAATCTCAGTTTTATCCAAAACATATGGTCTCAGAAAAAATGGTGACATTTGAAACCATGGTTATGACAGAAATTAACAAATTGGAGAAAAATGAACATTTTAACCATAATTTAACCAGGCAAGAAAGAAAAGCGCTAAAAGATCTAAAAACAGATTGTGATCTAGTCATAAAACCAGCAGACAAGGGGGGATTGTTTTAATGTCAAAAGAATTTTACTGTAAAGAAGCAGAAAGAATTTTAAAGGATGAATCCACTTATAAAAAATAAGAATACAACCCTAGCAAAGATATGAACCAAATTTTTCAAGAATTTTTTTTAAAAAGGCATGGAACTAGAAATATTAAATGAGAAGGAATACAAGTACCTAAATATGGAACATCCAAAAATACCAGTTTTCTATTTCCTTCCCAAAGTCCATAAAGACATTAAGAATCCCCCAGGACGACTGATAGTGGCAGGAATTGATTCTATATCAAGTAGATTATCCCATTATGTAGACATCTAATTACAACCATTAGTTAAAAAAACTACTTCATATATTATCCCATTATGGTTTTAAATTCTCTGGAGAAATGCATCTGGGACACAAACTGCTTTCTAGTCACAAGTGATGTCACAGCTCTCTACAGTAATATTCCTCACCAATACGGATGTAACGCAGTTAAATATTTTTTGAATAACTCTTCAGACTTTACAGATACCAAAATTAAATATATCTTAGAGGGAATAGAATTAATTTTAACCAACAACTATTTTTGGTATGGAGAGGAATTTTATTTGCAAATAAATGGAACGGCCATGGGGACGAAGTTTGCCCCCAGCTATGCAAACTTATTTATGTCACACTGTGAGAGTACTTTTATTTATGGTGCGCGTGGCTGGGGGGAAAACTTGGTAACATATGGCCGTTACATTGACGATATTTTCTTTGTGTGGAAGGGAGAAGAGGAAGATCTTATAAATTTTTTGAATTACCTTAACGAAAATACTTACAACTTACCAGCAATTGGAGCAAAACTGAAGTAATTTTTCTCGATTTGCACATATATATCGAAGAGAATAAAATTAAAACCAAAAACTACTTTAAAACTGTAGAAGCATACAGCTATATAGGGAGAGAAAGCTGCCACTTCTCCCCATGGCTTGAAAATGCCCCTAAAGGCCAATTCTTACGTATTCGCCGCAATTGTACAGACTTAACTATCTTTGAAACTCAGTCTAGTAAAATCAAGCAAGATTTTCTTGATAAAGGATACGAAGAATCTAAATTAGAAAAAGCAAGAGAGGAAGTTAAGAATATAGAAAGAAGAAATCTTCTAAAATATAAAGAGAAAAAAGATAATTCATCTATGGAAATTCCCTTTATATGTAACTTCAGTACGGATAATTATAAAGTGAGGAAAATAGTTTCCAAATTTTGGCCAATTTTATTACAAGATCCAATTGCTAAAACTTTCCTACCAGAAAGACCAAGATTCATACATAGAGGGGTAAATAATCTATGCAACACTTTGACTTCAAGCTTTTTAAAAGAAAAGAAAAATATGAATACTTTTTTGAATACCGAGAAAGGCTTTTTCGGATGCGGCCAATGCCTAGCGTGCAAGAGAATCAATAATAAAAAACGTCAGGTCAAGCACTTCACTAATAAAGATGGAATAGAATATCAAATTAAAGATTTTTTAAGCTGCCATTCTAAAAATCTTATTTATCTAATAATTTGTCCTTGCGGCTTACGGTACATAGGTAAAACAACTAGATCTTTACATATTCGAATTGAAGAACATGGCCGTAACATTTCAAAAGGTTTTGAAAAACACAGCGTTTCAGCACATTATAAAATTGCCCATAACTGTGATTTTAAAGATACAATTTTTTTAGGAATCAAAAAAGTAGATAGAGATTGGAGGGGAGGTGATTTTGATAGTAAAATGAGCAAAATAGAGATGGAGTGGATCTTTAAACTTAACACCTTGATTCCAAATGGACTCAATGCAGATTTTGAGATGTGCTACTTTTTAAAATAATATGCTTAATATCTCCTCTTCCTTTTAAGTCTCTTTTTATATCTTTCCTCTATACACTTCTTTAGATAGATATCATTTTAAAATTATATGTTTTTATATTTAGATTAGATATATCCTTCCATACATATGAGTTTCCCCCTTTTTTAATAAATTAAAATACTATTTAAAAGACAAAATGAGATTTATTTAAAGAAATTGAATTTTGGACTACCTCTTTTATTATTAAAATGGCATGTAAAGATATGGATTTTCTGAGTAAAAGAATATTTCTAAACTTTGGAGTTTCCTATATTGATTTGTCAGAAATGCAATATTCTTTAAAGTAGATATTTAACTACTAACATCAAATTATTTTCTATATTAAGTCAAACAAAAAGAAAAGTAACATTTATGTATGTGTAAATAATAACTTTATTGCACTTATTTCTGCTTTACTTTAAAACCGGGATTAAACTATCTGGGGAATAGAATAGAAACTGTATAAGAAGTTTGTAACATGTAACTAGTTTCAACATTACAAAATTGTATCCTATTTCATTGCATGTAAATGCCGGTCTGATCTTATTGAGAGAAGAACGCGTGAACCGCATAATGGAACGCACGGAAATGACGTATCAGCAAAACCGGAAATGACGCGACGCAACACAAACCCGGAAGAAAACAGAAGAAGGAGGCTTGGAACGCAGGGCATCACCGTTTCCATGGTGATTGCCCGCGAAAATACAAGCTGCACACCAATTATCTATCCCTTAGAGGGGTACATATAGCAGGGGAAATCCATGAGAAACTCCATCACTATATCCAGCTGAGGAAGCCTGTATAGGTGAAACGCGTCCTGGAAAAAGACTGTGAGACTTCGGACGTTTGGATTTTTTATACCAATTTAACACTACTGTTGTTTTAATATATATATATATATTTATATATAATACACAAGACCCAGCGCACTCACCTATCCACTAAACAGCAACTTCAATGTTGAAAGATTTTATTTGTTTTTTTAAAAACACCTAATCTAGGCAAAAATAATGGGGGTTTAGTTACATTATATGATCATACAGTGCATAAGCCTGCCACAACGTCAATGTACCCCATCTTTGGCAGGTCCTACACTAACAGCCTAATGTCTGCTCTTATGAGATTAACCTACTTGGGGAAAGAAATTCCATCTGGGGCTCTCTGCAGTACAAGGCTAAATAGGGCCCTGGGATGAGGCACCTGTGACAGGGAGGGGTGCAAAACCAAGGAGTTGGCTAGACTCCCAAATATATATATAAAACAAGAGGGGGTTGGCTGCACTCACCTTAACATGCATAAATGGGGGTGCTGCTGGGGGCCAAATAATACAATACACAAGATCCAGCGCACTCACCTATCCACTAAACAGCAACTTCAATGTTGAAAGATTTTATTTGTTTTTTTAAAAACACCTAATCTAGGCAAAAATAATGGGGGTTTAGTTACATTATATGATCATACAGTGCATAAGCCTGCCACAACGTCAATGTACCCCATCTTTGGCAGGTCCTACACTAACAGCCTAATGTCTGCTCTTATGAGATTAACCTACTTGGGGAAAGAAATTCCATCTGGGGCTCTCTGCAGTACAAGGCTAAATAGGGCCCTGGGATGAGGCACCTGTGACAGGGAGGGGTGCAAAACCAAGGAGTTGGCTAGACTCCCAAATATATATAAAACAAGAGGGGGTTGGCTGCACTCACCTTATCATGCATAAATGGGGGTGCTGCTGGGGGCCAAATAATACAATACACAAGATCCAGCGCACTCACCTATCCACTAAACAGCAACTTCAATGTTGAAAGATTTTATTTGTTTTTTTAAAAACACCTAATCTAGGCAAAAATAATGGGGGTTTAGTTACATTATATGATCATACATTGCATAAGCCTGCCACAACGTCAATGTACCCCATCTTTGGCAGGTCCTACACTAACAGCCTAATGTCTGCTCTTATGAGATTAACCTACTTGGGGAAAAATTCCATCTGGGGCTCTCTGCAGTACAAGGCTAAATAGGGCCCTGGGATGAGGCACCTGTGACAGGGAGGGGTGCAAAACCAAGGAGTTGGCTAGACTCCCAAATATATATATAAAACAAGAGGGGGTTGGCTGCACTCACCTTATCATGCATAAATGGGGGTGCTGCTGGGGGCCAAATAATACAATACACAAGATCCAGCTCACTCACCTATCCACTAAACAGCAACTTCAATGTTGAAAGATTTTACTTGTTTTTTTAAAAGTGTAGGACCTGCCAAAGATGGGGTACATTGACGTTGTGGCAGGCTTATGCACTGTATGATCATATAATGTAACTAAACCCCCATTATTTTTGCCTAGATTAGGTGTTTTAAAAAAAAACAAATAAAATCTTTCAACATTGAAGTTGCTGTTTAGTGGATAGGTGAGTGCGCTGGATCTTGTGTATTGTATTATTTGGCCCCCAGCAGCACCCCCATTTATGCATGTTAAGGTGAGTGCAGCCAACCCCCTCTTGTTTTATATATATTTGGGAGTCTAGCCAACTCCTTGGTTTTGCACCCCTCCCTGTCACAGGTGCCTCATCCCAGGGCCCTATTTAGCCTTGTACTGCAGAGAGCCCCAGATGGAATTTCTTTCCCCAAGTAGGTTAATCTCATAAGAGCAGACATTAGGCTGTTAGTGTAGGACCTGCCAAAGATGGGGTACATTGACGTTGTGGCAGGCTTATGCACTGTATGATCATATAATGTAACTAAACCCTCATTATTTTTGCCTAGATTAGGTGTTTTTAAAAAAACAAATAAAATCTTTCAACATTGAAGTTGCTGTTTAGTGGATAGGTGAGTGCGCTGGATCTTGCGTATTGTATTATTTGGCCCCCAGCAGCACCCCCATTTATGCATGATAAGGTGAGTGCAGCCAACCCCCTCTTGTTTTATATATTTATATATATATATATATATATACCGTTATTGTTTATAATAAATATTGTATAATTTTTTTATTCTACATTATTGGCATTATCCCTGCTATTTTTTAAAGAAGGTGTGTGGTCCTTAACCACACAAGCTCTCAGATCAGAGCTGATTTGGATAGATCAAAGTTTGTAAGTACCCCAACTCAGTTACTATTTACATAAGACCAATGGTACCGCACCATATTCGTTCTCTTCCATTCCTATAGAATACAAGAAGTACCTGCATACAAGAAGGGTGAGGGTCGTCTTTACGGACCCCAAGAGCGCTAAGATTGAGCTATTATACATTAGCTCTTAAAAGTGTGAGTGGGAATTTATCCCTTCTTTTTTTACATTTAACTGTATTATACAGTATACACTATGTCTGGTTTGTTTGTTCTTTATGTTTTATAGAAACTAAACACTTGGAAGATTTATTTAAGGGCATTTTGAGGTATTGTCTTTTATACACTCTCTTTTTTTATCTCCACTATTATGCCTATTTGAATATAGTGCTACACCTATCCAGACTTTACAGGAGAGAGAGTAGTCTGAATTGAGTTAGGAAGTAATGACTTCCTCTCAGCAATTAAACTTGAATTTGCTAGCCATGAGTCACTTTCCCAATCAGTTGCCTCAGCATCCATAGGGGAAAACCACTTCTATGTCTTGTGCAGTCTAGTGACAACAGACCAAGGTTTGATGGTAACTCATTTACTCAAACCAAGCAATGCCTTGTTAAGACAATAGATGGTTCTAATCTCAGACCTTCCCTGAGGAATTTATGAGAGTGACAAATGCACTGAGGTAGTTTCCTCAACGCTGAGCTTCTCTCTGTGTGTGTTTTTGCTTGTTCCCATTCATTTAAATATCCCACAATGTACATTCATAATGAGCTTAGGGTGTATTTTATAAAGTACTAAACATTTTGCAATCTGTTCATTTAGGCTTGTCATATTACAGGACATGCGTTATTTTTATGTTGGTTACGAATATAAGGTAAAATTAAGGAAAGCAAACCAAATTACATTTTTGTTTAAATTTGCATAAATAAACAGAAAATAGACAAGGAGGGTTAAAGCAACTGTAGCTTATTAGTATCCTCTTTATGCTCTCTCCGTTTTGCAGCAATATTGCAACACTGTGCTAATACAGAAGCCCTAACCTGACAGCTATCTGACTCAGTTTCTTCACTCAAACTGTCTCCTATATTGAATTGCATTAACCAAAATTAGGAGAAGAGAGATTGCAACAATTTGTAATTACAAACAACCTTCTACTAGTTCTATATTATGATATTGTAGAATCAATGACATCAGCCATCTGCTCCATGTATCCTAGACACCTACTCAGTGTGATATAAGAAAATCCAACTCCTGATAGAGACCTCACTCAATAAAGTCAGAGATTAGGACAATTGGACGACTTTATATTCTTTATTTATTTCTGCATATATCATCTATTTTTCTGAGTAGGTAGAGGTATAGCCAGTTGGCTTTGGATTTGCTATCTGACCATTAATATAAGTGGTGTGCAGCGTTCAATCAAAGAGCATACATTTCCTCATCTTGTGTTCCTTTCCAGCTAACACCGCCATTCAGAGTCTTTTAGCGCTGGAAATAGGTAGTTATTATTACGCTGTGATAGATTTAAGCAGATTTATTGGACATCGCAATGGTTCAACCTGTAACCAGGTCTTTATCAAGTCTCCAGTGTGCCCTATGTATCACAGTGTCCCCTGTGTATCAGAGTGTCTCAGTGCCCCATGTCTCCCAGTATCCCTGGTGTGTTTCAGTGTCCTTAGTGCCTCAGTGTCCCCTAGTCTCCCAGTGTCCCCATGTCTCACAGCGCCCCCAAGTGTCTCAATGTCCCCTAGTATAAAATAAAAAAATCTCAGGCACTCACTGTGATAGATTTAAGCAGGTTTATTGGACACCACAACATTTTTACCTGTACCCAGGTCTTTATCAAGTCTCCAGTGTCCCCTATATATCAGTGTCCCCTATGTATCACAGTGTCTTAGTCTCCCAGTGTCCTCTCATGTCTCAAAGTTACCCAGTGTCCCCATGTCTCCCAGTTTCCCCAAGTGTCTCAGTGTCCCCAGGTCTCTCAGTGTCCCAATGTCTCTCAATGTCCTCTAGTGTCCTAGTGACATAGGGACACTGGGAGACATGGGGACACAGACATGCCCCCTTTTTGTGTATGTTCGCACCTTTCGGCAGTTCTGGTTATGTGATTTGTGTCAGTGGCCACCCTTTTGCCCTGTCCATAGACTTCCTGCTTTACTGGACACTGCTGTTAGGGGGTATGGGTTTACTTGAAAGATGAAAGCGTGGGTGTGTGTTTTCTCATAGCTGCATCCTATGAGTTTCCCTCCAGCACCATCTCCATCAGATACATGATGCTTAGGAGGTAGGACTGTTTTGGTATTTTTGGTCAATAAAATTTTGTAACTAGGTCCATCATAATTGTCAGCACCAGGCCCACTGGGCTCTTAATCTGGCCCTGTTGATGGTAACTCATTTGCTCAAACCAAGCAATACCTTGTTAAGACAATAGATGGTTCTAATCTCAGACCTTCCCTGAGGAATGTATGACAGTGACAGTGTTTCCTCAACACTGAGCTTCTCTCTGTGTGTTTTGCTTGTTCCCATTCATTTAAATATCCCACAATGTACATTCATAATGAGCTTAGGGTGAATTTTATAAAGTACTAAACATTTTGCAATCTGTTCAGTTAGGCTTGTCATATTACAGGACATGCATTATTTTTATTTTAGTTACGAATATAAGGTAAAATTAAGGAAAGCAAACCAAATTACATTTTTCTTTAAATTTGAATAAATAAACAGAAAATAGACAACTGTCTAAATCTTCTGTTATCGGGAGCTTGTTTATCTATTGGAATTCAATTTGTGGGAAATTCAAACTATATTCCCATCAGAAATCAAAAGTCAAGCTAAATACGTTTTTTTGAGGAGACGCAAAGTAATTGATTTAATAGAAGGAATTTTATTTGGAAGTTATTGAATCCGATTTAAAGTCAATGTGTTCTATGTATCCAAATATTTTAGAAAAATTAATTTCGGTTTTAAGGTGACTGCTTTATCCCAACTTGTCTCAGGCTACCTTTACAACTAATGAGTAGTCATTGACATTGTTTGATAATTTCCCGCTATCCCGAAATGGGAAAATATTAAAACACATGAGAGAGAGTAGTCTGAATTGAGTTAGGAAGTAATGACTTCCTCTCAGCAATTGAACTTGAATTTGCTAGCCATGAGTCACTTTCCAAATCAGTTGCCTCAGCATCCATAGAGGAAAACCACTTCTATGTCTTGTGCAGTCTAGTGACAACAGACCAAGGTTTGATGGTAACTCATTTGCTCAAACCAAGCAATGCCTTGTTAAGACAATAGATGGCTCTAATCTCAGACCTTCCCTGATGAATGTATGAGAGTGACAAATGCACTCAGGTTGTTTCCTCAACGCTGAGCTTCTCTCTGTGTGTGTTTTTGCTTGTTCCCATTCATTTAAATATCCCACAATGTACATTCATAATGAGCTTAGGGTGAATTTTATAAAGTACTAAACATTTTGCAATCTGTTCATTTAGGCTTGTCATATTACAGGACATGCGTTATTTTTATGTTAGTTACGAATATAAGGTAAAATTAAGGAAAGCAAACCAAATTACATTTTTCTTTAAATTTGAATAAATAAACAGAAAATAGACAACTGTCTAATTCTTCTGTTATCGGGAGCTTGTTTATCTATTGGAATTCAATTTGTGGGAAATTCAAACTATATTCTCATCAGAAATCAAAAGTCAAGCTAAATACGTTTTTTTGAGGAGATGCAAAGTAACTGATTTAATAGAAGGAATTTTATTTGGAAGTTATTGAATCCGATTTAAAGTCAATGTGTTCTATGTATCCAAATATTTTAGAAAAATGAATTTTCGGTTTTAAGGTGACTGCTTTATCCCAACTTGTCTCAGGCTACCTTTACAACTCATGAGTAGTCATTGACATTGTTTGATAATTTCCCGCGATCCCGAAATGGGAAAATATTAAAACACATGAGAGAGAGTAGTCTGAATTGAGTTAGGAAGTAATGACTTCCTCTCAGGAATTGAACTTGAATTTGCTAGCCATGAGTCACTTTCCAAATCAGTTGCTTCAGCATCCATAGAGGAAAACCACTTCTATGTCTTGTGCAGTCTAGTGACAACAGACCAAGGTTTGATGGTAACTCATTTGCTCAAACCAAGCAATGCCTTGTTAAGACAATAGATGGCTCTAATCTCAGACCTTCCCTGAGGAATGTATGAGAGTGACAAATGCACTCAGGTTGTTTCCTCAACGCTGAGCTTCTCTCTGTGTGTGTTTTTGCTTGTTCCCATTCATTTAAATATCCCACAATGTACATTCATAATGAGCTTAGGGTGAATTTTATAAAGTACTAAACATTTTGCAATCTGTTCATTTAGGCTTGTCATATTACAGGACATGCGTTATTTTTATGTTAGTTACGAATATAAGGTAAAATTAAGGAAAGCAAACCAAATTACATTTTTCTTTAAATTTGAATAAATAAACAGAAAATAGACAACTGTCTAATTCTTCTGTTATCGGGAGCTTGTTTATCTATTGGAATTCAATTTGTGGGAAATTCAAACTATATTCTCATCAGAAATCAAAAGTCAAGCTAAATACGTTTTTTTGAGGAGATGCAAAGTAACTGATTTAATAGAAGGAATTTTATTTGGAAGTTATTGAATCCGATTTAAAGTCAATGTGTTCTATGTATCCAAATATTTTAGAAAAATTAATTTCGGTTTTAAGGTGACTGCTTTATCCCAACTTGTCTCAGGCTACCTTTACAACTAATGAGTAGTCATTGACATTGTTTGATAATTTCCCGCTATCCCGAAATGGGAAAATATTAAAACACATGAGAGAGAGTAGTCTGAATTGAGTTAGGAAGTAATGACTTCCTCTCAGCAATTGAACTTGAATTTGCTAGCCATGAGTCACTTTCCAAATCAGTTGCCTCAGCATCCATAGAGGAAAACCACTTCTATGTCTTGTGCAGTCTAGTGACAACAGACCAAGGTTTGATGGTAACTCATTTGCTCAAACCAAGCAATGCCTTGTTAAGACAATAGATGGCTCTAATCTCAGACCTTCCCTGAGGAATGTATGAGAGTGACAAATGCACTCAGGTTGTTTCCTCAATGCTGAGCTTCTCTCTGTGTGTGTTTTTGCTTGTTCCCATTCATTTAAATATCCCACAATGTACATTCATAATGAGCTTAGGGTGAATTTTATAAAGTACTAAACATTTTGCAATCTGTTCATTTAGGCTTGTCATATTACAGGACATGCGTTATTTTTATGTTAGTTACGAATATAAGGTAAAATTAAGGAAAGCAAACCAAATTACATTTTTCTTTAACCCCTTCAGGACGGGTGACGGACGAGGTCCGTCACACAGGGGAGACCCTTAACGACGGGTGACGGACCTCGTCCGTCACGCGGTAAAATTAACCCCGGATCGCCGCTATCGCGGCGATCGCGGGGTTAATGGTGCTCCCGGTATGCCTCTGTATTAGAGGCATACCGGGAGCACCCGGTCAGCTGCCCAGCACATGTGCTCGCTCTGACCACAAGTCGGAGCGAGCACATGTGCTCTGTATACTCACCTACCGGCTCCCTGCACTTCCGGGTTCTGTGTGAAGTGCAGGGAGCCGGATCAGTGCTGATCCTGCCCCCTGCTGGAAAAAAAAATAAAGTTTATTTAAAGTCCCCCCCTTACCCATTTTAATAAAAAATTAACCCCTTCCCTGCCAATTGATCACTGACTACAGTGATCAATTGGCAGGGATTACATTTTACTATGATCTGATTTATTTTTTTTAACCCCTGAGGGTTAATTCTTTTTTTTTTAACCCTCAGGGGTTAAATTAATTAAATTAATTAATTAAATTATATATTATAGATAGCTGGGGTAGGTGGAAGTTAGTGGGGAATTGGGGGATTTGGCGTTAGGCTAACTAGGGGTTAACGTTAAAAAAAGTTTTAAAAGAAACTTTAAAAAGTTAAAAATTAAGCTTAAAAAAATGTTTTAATAACATTTAAGTAATAAAAACAAAAAAACACACTTTACCTAGTCCAAATAAAAATTAACCCCTTCCCTGCCAGTCGATCACTGCCTACAGCGATCAAATAGAGATCACAGTATTATACTGTGATCTAATTTTTTTTAACCCCTGAGGATTAACTTTTATTTATTTTTTAACCCTCAGGGGTTCAATTTATTTAATTAATTAATTTAAATATTTTATAACTATATATTTTGCTAGCTGGGGTGGGTGGGAGTTATGGGAAAATGGGGAATTTACTGTTAGTGCTGCGTACTGCTAGTTAGGGGTTAACAGTAAAAAAATATCTTAGAAAAATGTTAAATCTGTAAAAAAGTTTTAAGAAAGTTTAGGAAAGTTTAAAAAAAATTTATAAGCAAAACAAAAGTTTAAAAACTAGTTTTTAAAAGTAAAAAGTTATAAAAAGTAAAAAAATACATTTTAAAAACGCTCATTACCACTACACCTGGAACAAACTAGAGAAAAAATTATCCCACGCCAAGGTTCAAAATATGCCTTTTGAATTACCCCAGGGTGTATTCTTTAATAAATAGTATGTGTTTGTGGGGAAGTCTCAATAACCAACCGTCTAAACTATTCCAAATTGGAACATGGACACAGCGTAAAACTTCAAAGTTAGAAAAAAACTGAATGGCTGCGTCTCAAATGCGCCCCTTCAACATCCACATATACCTGGCAAAGGTACATACGGGGGTATTGCTGTACTCAGCCGACATAGCTGAGCAACATATGAAGTATTATACAGTCATAGTACACATAAGGTTTGCAAAATATGCTGCGCAAACTCACTTTGTATGTCAAAAAGGCAGAAAAAATGCTTATTACCACTACACTTGGTACAAGCTAGCGGAAAAATGATCCCACGCTAAGGTTCAAAATATGCCTTTTGAAATACCCTGGGATGTCTTCTTTAAGAAATGGTATGGCTTTATGGGGAATTTGGATTATATAGCCTGGTAAAATACTCTAAAATGGGACATAGGCACAGCATAAAAATTCAAAGTTTGAAAAAAACTGGAATGGCTGTGTCCCAAATGTGCCCCTCCGATGTCCACACATACCTGGCAAAGGTACATACGGGGGTATTGCTGTACTCAGCCGACATAGCTGAGCAACATATGAAGTATTATACAGTCGTAGCACACATAAGGTTTGCAAAATATACTGTGCAAACTCACTTTGTATGTCAAAAAGGCAGAAAAATGCTTATTACCACTACACTTGGTACAAGCTAGCGGAAAAATGATCCCACGCTGAGGTTCAAAATATGCCTTTTTGAAATACCCTGGGATGTCTTCTTTAAGAAATGGTATGGCTTTATGGGGAATTTGGATTATATAGCCTGGTAAAATACTCTAAAATGGGACATAGGCACAGCATAAAAATTCAAAGTTTGAAAAAAACTGGAATGGCTGTGTCCCAAATGTGCCCCTCCGATGTCCACACATACCTGGCAAAGGTACATACGGGGGTATTGCTGTACTCAGCCGACATAGCTGAGCAACATATGAAGTATTATACAGTCGTAGCACACATAAGGTTTGCAAAATATACTGTGCAAACTCACTTTGTATGTCAAAAAGGCAGAAAAAACGCTTATTACCACTACATCTGGTACAAGCTAGCGGAAAAATGATCCCACGCTAAGGTTCAAACTATACCTTTTGAAACACCCTGGGGTGTCTACTTTAAGAAATGGTAGGCCTTTGTGGGGTAGATTGAATTTAAAACCTGCGAAGATGCTTGGAAATTGCACATAGGCCCAGCGTCAAAATTCAAAGTTTGGTAAAAACGGATATGGCTTGGTCTCCTATATGGCACTGTAGCTTCACAAAATAGTGACAAAGACATTCATTGGGGGTGTATTTTTACTCAAAAGACTTAGCTGAGCATAATTTGGGAGGTTTGAACTTAGTGGCACATATGAAATATACAAAACGCCCAGCAAAAATGCAATCCGTATGTAAAAAATGCACAAAATAATTTTTTTACCACATACTTTGGCTTATATTGGTGAAAAAATGGGGGTATGTTAAGGCACAATATGCACCTTATGAGATACCCTGGAGTGTCTACTTTTACAAATGGTAGGCCTTTGTGGGGGTTTTTTGAACAGTCAAACTGTTATAATACCCCAAATGGAAGCCAAGGCTCATTAAATCCATCTCTCAAAATTCTACTGTGAATACTGTAAAGGACAGGTCTCCTATATGGCACTGTAGCTTCACGAAATAGTGCCAAAGACATTCATATGGGGTGTCATTTTACTCAGAAGACTTAGCTGAGCATAATTTGGGGGGTTTGAACTTAGTGGCACATATGAAATATACAAAACGCCCAGCAAAAATGCAATCCGTATGTAAAAAATGCACAAAATTTTTTTTACCACATACTTTGGCATATATTGGTGAAAAAATGGGGGCATGTTAAGGCACAATATGCACCTTATAAGATACCCTGGAGTGTCTACTTTTACAAATGGTAGGCCTTTGTGGGGTTTTTTTGAACAGTCAAACTGTTATAATACCCCAAAATGGAAGCTAAGGCTCATTAAATCCATCTCTCAAAATTCTACTGTGAATACTGTAAAGGACAGGTCTCCTATATGGCACTGTAACTTCACGAAATAGTGCAAAAGACATACAATGGGGGTGTCATTTTACTCAGCAGATGTAACTGAACACAAAATAAAACTTTGTACAGGAATAGCACACACCAACTTTACAAAATATACACGAGAATTTCTCTGTTATAAGTTTGTGTGCCAAAAACCAAAAAGAACACAATTTTACTCCAATATTTAGCAGAGGTTGGCGGTAATATGGCTACGTAGAAAGTGTCAAAACAACCTTAGGTAAATAGCCCGTGATGTCTACTTTATATAAATATATACTTTTGTGTGGCAATTTTGTTTTCTTTTATGGCTATTAAGCTTACAAGACAAACATA
Organism: Pelobates cultripes; assembly: GCA_933207985.1. Lineage (NCBI taxonomy): Eukaryota > Metazoa > Chordata > Amphibia > Anura > Pelobatidae > Pelobates > Pelobates cultripes. The sequence continues at coordinate 291,310,861 of OW240916.1, read as the reverse complement.
CCAAATTCTAAAATCGCTCCACATTAAAATTTTATTTTACTCCTTGTGCTTTGTGACCTGTAACTACCAAAAAAAACTTAAAATCCCAGACACATTATATATTCTGTAAATCAGAACAAATAAATAAATTTATTTTTAATTACTTTCCTTAACCTGCACTAATTATGCACACATTATTATTGCAAAAACTGTAAAAAAAAACAATATTTTTCATTTTTTTGCATTTTTCTGTATTTTTTTTATAATAAGTAAGCATTTATATATATATATGTTATATCAAATTAAAGCCCTTTCTGTCCTTTAAAAACAGTATATAATATGTGTCGGTGCAATAAATGAGAGAGATGCAAATTGCAGTTGAACGCAAACAGCAAGAAAATGCAAAAATTGCTTGTGTCATTAAGCGTAAGTCAAGCTTCTGAAGCTGTGTCCTTAAGGGGTTAAATTTGAATAAATAAACAGAAAATAGACAACTGTCTAATTCTTCTGTTATCGGGAGCTTGTTTATCTATTGGAATTCAATTTGTGGGAAATTCAAACTATATTCTCATCAGAAATCAAAAGTCAAACTAAATACGTTTTTTTGAGGAGATGCAAAGTAACTGATTTAATAGAAGGAATTTTATTTGGAAGTTATTGAATCCGATTTAAAGTCAATGTGTTCTATGTATCCAAATATTTTAGAAAAATTAATTTCGGTTTTAAGGTGACTGCTTTATCCCAAATTGTCTCAGGCTACCTTTACAACTAATGAGTAGTCATTGACATTGTTTGATAATTTCCCGCTATCCCGAAATGGGAAAATATTAAAACACATGAGAGAGAGTAGTCTGAATTGAGTTAGGAAGTAATGACTTCCTCTCAGCAATTGAACTTGAATTTGCTAGCCATGAGTCACTTTCCAAATCAGTTGCCTCAGCATCCATAGAGGAAAACCACTTCTATGTCTTGTGCAGTCTAGTGACAACAGACCAAGGTTTGATGGTAACTCATTTGCTCAAACCAAGCAATGCCTTGTTAAGACAATAGATGGCTCTAATCTCAGACCTTCCCTGAGGAATGTATGAGAGTGACAAATGCACTCAGGTTGTTTCCTCAACGCTGAGCTTCTCTCTGTGTGTGTTTTTGCTTGTTCCCATTCATTTAAATATCCCACAATGTACATTCATAATGAGCTTAGGGTGAATTTTATAAAGTACTAAACATTTTGCAATCTGTTCATTTAGACTTGTCATATTACAGGACATGTGTTATTTTTATGTTGGTTACGAATATAAGGTCAAATTAAGGAAAGCAAACCAAATTAAATTTTTCTTTAAATTTGAATAAATAAACAGAAAATAGACAACTGTCTAATTCTTCTGTTATCGGGAGCTTGTTTATCTATTGGAATTCAATTTGTGGGAAATTCAAACTATATTCTCATCAGAAATCAAAAGTCAAGCTAAATACGTTTTTTTGAGGAGATGCAAAGTAACTGATTTAATAGAAGGAATTTTATTTGGAAGTTATTGAATCCGATTTAAAGTCAATGTGTTCTATGTATCCAAATATTTTAGAAAAATTAATTTCGGTTTTAAGGTGACTGCTTTATCCCAACTTGTCTCAGGCTACCTTTACAACTAATGAGTAGTCATTGACATTGTTTGATAATTTCCCGCTATCCCGAAATGGGAAAATATTAAAACACATGAGAGAGAGTAGTCTGAATTGAGTTAGGAAGTAATGACTTCCTCTCAGCAATTGAACTTGAATTTGCTAGCCATGAGTCACTTTCCAAATCAGTTGCCTCAGCATCCATAGAGGAAAACCACTTCTATGTCTTGTGCAGTCTAGTGACAACAGACCAAGGTTTGATGGTAACTCATTTGCTCAAACCAAGCAATGCCTTGTTAAGACAATAGATGGCTCTAATCTCAGACCTTCCCTGAGGAATGTATGAGAGTGACAAATGCACTCAGGTTGTTTCCTCAACGCTGAGCTTCTCTCTGTGTGTGTTTTTGCTTGTTCCCATTCATTTAAATATCCCACAATGTACATTCATAATGAGCTTAGGGTGAATTTTATAAAGTACTAAACATTTTGCAATCTGTTCATTTAGGCTTGTCATATTACAGGACATGCGTTATTTTTATGTTAGTTACGAATATAAGGTAAAATTAAGGAAAGCAAACCAAATTACATTTTTCTTTAAATTTGAATAAATAAACAGAAAATAGACAACTGTCTAATTCTTCTGTTATCGGGAGCTTGTTTATCTATTGGAATTCAATTTGTGGGAAATTCAAACTATATTCTCATCAGAAATCAAAAGTCAAGCTAAATACGTTTTTTTGAGGAGATGCAAAGTAACTGATTTAATAGAAGGAATTTTATTTGGAAGTTATTGAATCCGATTTAAAGTCAATGTGTTCTATGTATCCAAATATTTTAGAAAAATTAATTTCGGTTTTAAGGTGACTGCTTTATCCCAACTTGTCTCAGGCTACCTTTACAACTAATGAGTAGTCATTAACCTTGTTTGATAATTTCCCGCTATCCCGAAATGGGAAAATATTAAAACACATGAGAGAGAGTAGTCTGAATTGAGTTAGGAAGTAATGACTTCCTCTCAGCAATTGAACTTGAATTTGCTAGCCATGAGTCACTTTCCAAATCAGTTGCCTCAGCATCCATAGAGGAAAACCACTTCTATGTCTTGTGCAGTCTAGTGACAACAGACCAAGGTTTGATGGTAACTCATTTGCTCAAACCAAGAAATGCCTTGTTTAGACAATGGATGGCTCTAATCTCAGACCTTCTCTGAGGAGTGTATGAGAGTGACAAATGCACTCAGGTTGTTTCCTCAACGCTGAGCTTCTCTCTGTATGTGTTTTTGCTTGTTCCCATTCATTTAAATATCCCACAATGTACATTCATAATAAGCTTGGGGTGAATTTTATAAAGTACTAAACATTTTGCAATCTGTTCATTTAGACTTGTCATATTACAGGACATGTGTTATTTTTATGTTGGTTACAAATATAAGGTCAAATTAAGGAACGCAAACCAAATTAAATTTTTCTTTAAATTTGAATAAATAAACAGAAAATAGACAACTGTCTAATTCTTCTGTTATCGGGAGCTTGTTTATCTATAGGAATTCAATTTGTGGGAAATTCAAACTATATCCTCATCTTAAATCAAAAGTCAAGCTAAATACGTTTTTTTGAGGAGATGCAAAGTAACTGATTTAATAGAAGGAATTTTATTTGGAAGTTATTGAATCCGATTTAAAGTCAATGTGTTCTATGTATCCAAATATTTTAGAAAAATTTATTTCGGTTTTAAGGTGACTGCTTTATCCCAACTTGTCTCAGGCTACCTTTACAACTAATGAGTAGTCATTAACCTTGTTTGATAATTTCCCGCTATCCCGAAATGGGAAAATATTAAAACACATGAGAGAGAGTAGTCTGAATTGAGTTAGGAAGTAATGACTTCCTCTCAGCAATTGAACTTGAATTTGCTAGCCATGAGTCACTTTCCAAATCAGTTGCCTCAGCATCCATAGAGGAAAACCACTTCTATGTCTTGTGCAGTCTAGTGACAACAGACCAAGGTTTGATGGTAACTCATTTGCTCAAACCAAGCAATGCCTTGTTTAGACAATGGATGGCTCTAATCTCAGACCTTCTCTGAGGAATGTATGAGAGTGACAAATGCACTCAGGTTGTTTCCTCAACGCTGAGCTTCTCTCTGTGTGTGTTTTTGCTTGTTCCCATTCATTTAAATATCCCACAATGTACATTCATAATGAGCTTGGGGTGAATTTTATAAAGTACTAAACATTTTGCAATCTGTTCATTTAGACTTGTCATATTACAGGACATGTGTTATTTTTATGTTGGTTACAAATATAAGGTCAAATTAAGGAACGCAAACCAAATTAAATTTTTCTTTAAATTTGAATAAATAAACAGAAAATAGACAACTGTCTAATTCTTCTGTTATCGGGAGCCTGTTTATCTATTGGAATTCAATTTGTGGGAAATACAAACTATATTCTCATCAGAAATCAAAAGTCAAGCTAAATACGTTTTTTTGAGGAGATGCAAAGTAACTGATTTAATAGAAGAAATTTTATTTGGAAGTTATTGAATCCGATTTAAAGTCAATGTGTTCTATGTATCCAAATATTTTAGAAAAATTAATTTCGGTTTTAAGGTGACTGCTTTATCCCAAATTCTCTCAGGCAACCTTTACAGCTAATGAGTAGTCCTTGACATTGTTTGATAATTTCCCGCTATCTCGAAATGTGAAAATATTAAAAAACATGAGAGAGAGTAGTCTGAATTGAGTTAGGAAGTAATGACTTCCTCTCAGCAATTGAACTTGAATTTGCTAGCCATGAGTCACTTTCCAAATCAGTTGCCTCAGCATCCATAGAGGAAAACCACTTCTATGTCTTGTGCAGTCTAGTGACAACAGACCAAGGTTTGATGGTAACTCATTTGCTCTAACCAATCAATGGCTTGTTAGGACATTAGATGGCTCTAATCTCAGACCTTCCCTGAGGAATGTATGAGAGTGACAAATGCACTCAGGTAGTTTCCTCAACACTAAGCTTCTTTCTGTTTGTTTTTGCTTGTTCTCATTCATTTAAATATCCCACAATGTACATTCATAATGAGCTTAGGGTGAATTTTATAAAGTACTAAACATTTTGCAATCTGTTCATTTAGACTTGTCATATTACAGGACATGCGTTATTTTTATGTTAGTTACGAATATAAGGTAAAATTAAGGAAAGCAAACCAAATTACATTTTTCTTTAAATTTGAATAAATAAACAGAAAACAGACAACTGTCTAATTCTTCTGTTATCGGGAGCTTGTTTATCTATTGGAATTCAATTTGTGGGAAATTCAAACTATATTCTCATAGAAATCAAAAGTCAAGCTAAATACGTTTTTTTGAGGAGATGCAAAGTAACTGATTTAATAGAAGGAATTTTATTTGGAAGTTATTGAATCCGATTTAAAGTCAATGTGTTCTATGTATCCAAATATTTTAGAAAAATTTATTTCGGTTTTAAGGTGACTGCTTTATCCCAACTTGTCTCAGGCTACCTTTACAACTAATGAGTTAACCTTGTTTGATAATTTCCCGCTATCCCGAAATGTGAAAATATTAAAACACATGAGAGAGAGTAGTCTGAATTGAGTTAGGAAGTAATGACTTCCTCTCAGCAATTGAACTTGAATTTGCTAGCCATGAGTCACTTTCCAAATCAGTTGCCTCAGCATCCATAGAGGAAAACCACTTCTATGTCTTGTGCAGTCTAGTGACAACAGACCAAGGTTTGATGGTAACTCATTTGCTCAAACCAAGCAATGCCTTGTTAAGACAATAGATGGCTCTAATCTCAGACCTTCCCTGAGAATGTATGAGAGTGACAAATGCACTCAGGTTGTTTCCTCAACGCTGAGCTTCTCTCTGTGTGTGTTTTTGCTTGTTCCCATTCATTTAAATATCCCACAATGTACATTCATAATGAGCTTAGGGTGAATTTTATAAAGTACTAAACATTTTGCAATCTGTTCATTTAGACTTGTCATATTACAGGACATGCGTTATTTTTATGTTGGTTACGAATATAAGGTCAAATTAAGGAAAGCAAACCAAATTACATTTTTCTTTAAATTTGAATAAATAAACAGAAAATAGACAACTGTCTAATTCTTCTGTTATCGGGAGCCTGTTTATCTATTGGAATTCAATTTGTGGGAAATACAAACTATATTCTCATCAGAAATCAAAAGTCAAGCTAAATACGTTTTTTTGAGGAGATGCAAAGTAACTGATTTAATAGAAGAATTTTATTTGGAAGTTATTGAATCCGATTTAAAGTCAATGTGTTCTATGTATCCAAATATTTTAGAAAAATTAATTTCGGTTTTAAGGTGACTGCTTTATCCCAACTTGTCTCAGGCTACCTTTACAACTAATGAGTAGTCATTGACATTGTTTGATAATTTCCCGCTATCCCGAAATGGGAAAATATTAAAACACATGAGAGAGAGTAGTCTGAATTGAGTTAGGAAGTAATGACTTCCTCTCAGCAATTGAACTTGAATTTGCTAGCCATGAGTCACTTTCCAAATCAGTTGCCTCAGCATCCATAGAGGAAAACCACTTCTATGTCTTGTGCAGTCTAGTGACAACAGACCAAGGTTTGATGGTAACTCATTTGCTCAAACCAAGCAATGCCTTGTTAAGACAATAGATGGCTCTAATCTCAGACCTTCCCTGAGGAATGTATGAGAGTGACAAATGCACTCAGGTTGTTTCCTCAATGCTGAGCTTCTCTCTGTGTGTGTTTTTGCTTGTTCCCATTCATTTAAATATCCCACAATGTACATTCATAATGAGCTTAGGGTGAATTTTATAAAGTACTAAACATTTTGCAATCTGTTCATTTAGGCTTGTCATATTACAGGACATGCGTTATTTTTATGTTAGTTACGAATATAAGGTAAAATTAAGGAAAGCAAACCAAATTACATTTTTCTTTAAATTTGAATAAATAAACAGAAAATAGACAACTGTCTAATTCTTCTGTTATCGGGAGCTTGTTTATCTATTGGAATTCAATTTGTGGGAAATTCAAACTATATTCTCATCAGAAATCAAAAGTCAAGCTAAATATGTTTTTTTGAGGAGATGCAAAGTAACTGATTTAATAGAAGGAATTTTATTTGGAAGTTATTGAATCCGATTTAAAGTCAATGTGTTCTATGTATCCAAATATTTTAGAAAAATTAATTTCGGTTTTAAGGTGACTGCTTTATCCCAACTTGTCTCAGGCTACCTTTACAACTAATGAGTAGTCATTGACATTGTTTGATAATTTCCCGCTATCCGAAATGTGAAAATATTAAAACACATGAGAGAGAGTAGTCTGAATTGAGTTAGGAAGTAATGACTTCCTCTCAGCAATTGAACTTGAATTTGCTAGCCATGAGTCACTTTCCAAATCAGTTGCCTCAGCATCCATAGAGGAAAACCACTTCTATGTCTTGTGCAGTCTAGTGACAACAGACCAAGGTTTGATGGTAACTCATTTGCTCAAACCAAGCAATGCCTTGTTAAGACAATAGATGGCTCTAATCTCAGACCTTCCCTGAGGAATGTATGAGAGTGACAAATGCACTCAGGTTGTTTCCTCAACGCTGAGCTTCTCTCTGTGTGTGTTTTTGCTTGTTCCCATTCATTTAAATATCCCACAATGTACATTCATAATGAGCTTAGGGTGAATTTTATAAAGTACTAAACATTTTGCAATCTGTTCATTTAGGCTTGTCATATTACAGGACATGCGTTATTTTTATGTTAGTTACGAATATAAGGTAAAATTAAGGAAAGCAAACCAAATTACATTTTTCTTTAAATTTGAATAAATAAACAGAAAATAGACAACTGTCTAATTCTTCTGTTATCGGGAGCTTGTTTATCTATTGGAATTCAATTTGTGGGAAATTCAAACTATATTCTCATCAGAAATCAAAAGTCAAGCTAAATACGTTTTTTTGAGGAGATGCAAAGTAACTGATTTAATAGAAGGAATTTTATTTGGAAGTTATTGAATCCGATTTAAAGTCAATGTGTTCTATGTATCCAAATATTTTAGAAAAATTAATTTCGGTTTTAAGGTGACTGCTTTATCCCAACTTGTCTCAGGCTACCTTTACAACTAATGAGTAGTCATTGACATTGTTTGATAATTTCCCGCTATCCCGAAATGGGAAAATATTAAAACACATGAGAGAGAGTAGTCTGAATTGAGTTAGGAAGTAATGACTTCCTCTCAGCAATTGAACTTGAATTTGCTAGCCATGAGTCACTTTCCAAATCAGTTGCCTCAGCATCCATAGAGGAAAACCACTTCTATGTCTTGTGCAGTCTAGTGACAACAGACCAAGGTTTGATGGTAACTCATTTGCTCAAACCAAGCAATGCCTTGTTAAGACAATAGATGGCTCTAATCTCAGACCTTCCCTGAGAAATGTATGAGAGTGACAAATGCACTCAGGTTGTTTCCTCAACGCTGAGCTTCTCTCTGTGTATGTTTTTGCTTGTTCCCATTCATTTAAATATCCCACAATGTACATTCATAATGAGCTTAGGGTGAATTTTATAAAGTACTAAACATTTTGCAATCTGTTCATTTAGGCTTGTCATATTACAGGACATGCGTTATTTTTATGTTAGTTACGAATATAAGGTAAAATTCAGGAAAGCAAACCAATTTACATTTTTCTTTAAATTTGAATAAACAGAAAATAGACAACTGTCTAATTCTTCTGTTATCAGGAGCCTGTTTATCTATTGGAATTCAATTTGTGGGAAATTCAAACTATATTCTCATCAGAAATCAAAAGTCAAGCTAAATATGTTTTTTTGAGGAGATGCAAAGTAACTGATTTAATAGAAGGAATTTTATTTGGAAGTTATTGAATCCGATTTAAAGTCAATGTGTTCTATGTATCCAAATATTTTAGAAAAATTAATTTCGGTTTTAAGGTGACTGCTTTATCCCAACTTGTCTCAGGCTACCTTTACAACTAATGAGTAGTCATTGACATTGTTTGATAATTTCCCGCTATCCCGAAATGGGAAAATATTAAAACACATGAGAGAGAGTAGTCTGAATTGAGTTAGGAAGTAATGACTTCCTCTCAGCAATTGAACTTGAATTTGCTAGTCATGAGTCACTTTCCAAATCAGTTGCCTCAGCATCCATAGAGGAAAACCACTTCTATTTCTTGTGCAGTCTAGTGACAACAGACAAGGTTTGATGGTAACTCATTTGCTCAAACCAAGCAATGCCTTGTTAAGACAATAGATGGCTCTAATCTCAGACCTTCCCTGAGGAATGTATGAGAGTGACAAATGCACTCAGGTTGTTTCCTCAACGCTGAGCTTCTCTCTGTGTGTGTTTTTGCTTGTTCCCATTCATTTAAATATCCCACAATGTACATTCATAATGAGCTTAGGGTGAATTTTATAAAGTACTAAACATTTTGCAATCTGTTCATTTAGGCTTGTCATATTACAGGACATGCGTTATTTTTATGTTAGTTACGAATATAAGGTAAAATTAAGGAAAGCAAACCAAATTACATTTTTCTTTAAATTTGAATAAATAAACAGAAAATAGACAACTGTCTAATTCTTCTGTTATCGGGAGCTTGTTTATCTATTGGAATTCAATTTGTGGGAAATTCAAACTATATTCTCATCAGAAATCAAAAGTCAAGCTAAATACGTTTTTTTGAGGAGATGCAAAGTAACTGATTTAATAGAAGGAATTTTATTTGGAAGTTATTGAATCCGATTTAAAGTCAATGTGTTCTATGTATCCAAATATTTTAGAAAAATTAATTTCGGTTTTAAGGTGACTGCTTTATCCCAACTTGTCTCAGGCTACCTTTACAACTAATGAGTAGTCATTGACATTGTTTGATAATTTCCCGCTATCCCGAAATGGGAAAATATTAAAACACATGAGAGAGAGTAGTCTGAATTGAGTTAGGAAGTAATGACTTCCTCTCAGCAATTGAACTTGAATTTGCTAGCCATGAGTCACTTTCCAAATCAGTTGCCTCAGCATCCATAGAGGAAAACCACTTCTATGTCTTGTGCAGTCTAGTGACAACAGACCAAGGTTTGATGGTAACTCATTTGCTCAAACCAAGCAATGCCTTGTTAAGACAATAGATGGCTCTAATCTCAGACCTTCCCTGAGGAATGTATGAGAGTGACAAATGCACTCAGGTTGTTTCCTCAACGCTGAGCTTCTCTCTGTGTGTGTTTTTGCTTGTTCCCATTCATTTAAATATCCCACAATGTACATTCATAATGAGCTTAGGGTGAATTTTATAAAGTACTAAACATTTTGCAATCTGTTCATTTAGGCTTGTCATATTACAGGACATGCGTTATTTTTATGTTAGTTACGAATATAAGGTAAAATTAAGGAAAGCAAACCAAATTACATTTTTCTTTAAATTTGAATAAATAAACAGAAAATAGACAACTGTCTAATTCTTCTGTTATCGGGAGCTTGTTTATCTATTGGAATTCAATTTGTGGGAAATTCAAACTATATTCTCATCAGAAATCAAAAGTCAAGCTAAATACGTTTTTTTGAGGAGATGCAAAGTAACTGATTTAATAGAAGGAATTTTATTTGGAAGTTATTGAATCCGATTTAAAGTCAATGTGTTCTATGTATCCAAATATTTTAGAAAAATTAATTTCGGTTTTAAGGTGACTGCTTTATCCCAACTTGTCTCAGGCTACCTTTACAACTAATGAGTAGTCATTGACATTGTTTGATAATTTCCCGCTATCCCAAAATGGGAAAATATTAAAACACATGAGAGAGAGTAGTCTGAATTGAGTTAGGAAGTAATGACTTCCTCTCAGCAATTGAACTTGAATTTGCTAGCCATGAGTCACTTTCCAAATCAGTTGCCTCAGCATCCATAGAGGAAAACCACTTCTATTTCTTGTGCAGTCTAGTGACAACAGACCAAGGTTTGATGGTAACTCATTTGCTCAAACCAAGCAATGCCTTGTTAAGACAATAGATGGCTCTAATCTCAGACCTTCCCTGAGGAATGTATGAGAGTGACAAATGCACTCAGGTTGTTTCCTCAACGCTGAGCTTCTCTCTGTGTGTGTTTTTGCTTGTTCCCATTCATTTAAATATCCCACAATGTACATTCATAATGAGCTTAGGGTGAATTTTATAAAGTACTAAACATTTTGCAATCTGTTCATTTAGGCTTGTCATATTACAGGACATGCGTTATTTTTATGTTAGTTACGAATATAAGGTAAAATTAAGGAAAGCAAACCAATTTACATTTTTCTTTAAATTTGAATAAATAAACAGAAAATAGACAACTGTCTAATTCTTCTGTTATCGGGAGCTTGTTTATCTATTGGAATTCAATTTGTGGGAAATTCAAACTATATTCTCATCAGAAATCAAAAGTCAAGCTAAATACGTTTTTTTGAGGAGATGCAAAGTAACTGATTTAATAGAAGGAATTTTATTTGGAAGTTATTGAATCCGATTTAAAGTCAATGTGTTCTATGTATCCAAATATTTTAGAAAAATTAATTTCGGTTTTAAGGTGACTGCTTTATCCCAACTTGTCTCAGGCTACCTTTACAACTAATGAGTAGTCATTGACATTGTTTGATAATTTCCCGCTATCCCGAAATGTGAAAATATTAAAACACATGAGAGAGAGTAGTCTGAATTGAGTTAGGAAGTAATGACTTCCTCTCAGCAATTGAACTTGAATTTGCTAGTCATGAGTCACTTTCCAAATCAGTTGCCTCAGCATCCATAGAGGAAAACCACTTCTATTTCTTGTGCAGTCTAGTGACAACAGACCTAGGTTTGATGGTAACTCATTTGCTCAAACCAAGCAATGCCTTGTTAAGACAATAGATGGCTCTAATCTCAGACCTTCCCTGAGGAATGTATGAGAGTGACAAATGCACTCAGGTTGTTTCCTCAACGCTGAGCTTCTCTGTGTGTTTTTGCTTGTTCCCATTCATTTAAATATCCCACAATGTACATTCATAATGAGCTTAGGGTGAATTTTATAAAGTACTAAACATTTTGCAATCTGTTCATTTAGGCTTGTCATATTACAGGACATGCGTTATTTTTATGTTAGTTACGAATATAAGGTAAAATTAAGGAAAGCAAACCAAATTACATTTTTCTTTACATTTGAATAAATAAACAGAAAATAGACAACTGTCTTATTCTTCTGTTATCAGGAGCCTGTTTATCTATTGGAATTCAATTTGTGGGAAATACAAACTATATTCTTATCAGAAATCAAAAGTCAAGCTAAATATGTTTTTTTGAGGAGATGCAAAGTAACTGATTTAATAGAAGGAATTTTATTTGGAAGTTATTGAATCCGATTTAAAGTCAATGTGTTCTATGTATCCAAATATTTTAGAAAAATGAATTTCGGTTTTAAGGTGACTGCTTTATCCCAACTTGTCTCAGGCTACCTTTACAACTAATGAGTAGTCATTGACATTGTTTGATAATTTCCCGCTATCCCGAAATGGGAAAATATTAAAACACATGAGAGAGAGTAGTCTGAATTGAGTTAGGAAGTAATGACTTCCTCTCAGCAATTGAACTTGAATTTGCTAGCCATGAGTCACTTTCCAAATCAGTTGCCTCAGCATCCATAGAGGAAAACCACTTCTATGTTTTGTGCAGTCTAGTGACAACAGACCATGGTTTGATGGTAACTCATTTGCTCAAACCAAGCAATGCCTTGTTAAGACAATAGATGGCTCTAATCTCAGACCTTCCCTGAGGAATGTATGAGAGTGACAAATACACTCAGGTTGTTTCCTCAACGCTGAGCTTCTCTCTCTGTGTGTTTTTGCTTGTTCCCATTCATTTAAATATCCCACAATGTACATTCATAATGAGCTTAGGGTGAATTTTATAAAGTACTAAACATTTTGCAATCTGTTCATTTAGGCTTGTCATATAACAGGACATGCATTATTTTTATATTAGTTACGAATATAAGGTAAAATTAAGGAAAGCAAACCAAATTACATTTTTCTTTAAATTTGAATAAATAGACAGAAAATAGACAACTGTCTTATTCTTCTGTTATCAGGAGCCTGTTTATCTATTGGAATTCAATTTGTGGGAAATACAAACTATATTCTTATCAGAAATCAAAAGTCAAGCTAAATGTGTTTTTTTGAGGAGATGCAAAGTAACAGATTTTATAGAAGAAATTTTATTTGGAAGTTATTGAATCCGATTTAAAGTCAATGTGTTCTATGTATCCAAATATTTTAGAAAAATTAATTTCGGTTTTAAGGTGACTGCTTTATCCCAACTTGTCTCAGGCTACCTTTACAACTAATGAGTAGTCATTGACATTGTTTGATAATTTCCCGCTATCCCGAAATGTGAAAATATTAAAACACATGAGAGAGAGTAGTCTGAATTGAGTTAGGAAGTAATGACTTCCTCTCAGCAATTGAACTTGAATTTGCTAGTCATGAGTCACTTTCCAAATCAGTTGCCTCAGCATCCATAGAGGAAAACCACTTCTATTTCTTGTGCAGTCTAGTGACAACAGAACAAGGTTTGATGGTAACTCATTTGCTCAAACCAAGCAATGCCTTGTTAAGACAATAGATGGCTCTAATCTCAGACCTTCCCTGAGGAATGTATGAGAGTGACAAATGCACTCAGGTTGTTTCCTCAACGCTGAGCTTCTCTCTGTGTGTGTTTTTGCTTGTTCCCATTCATTTAAATATCCCACAATGTACATTCATAATGAGCTTAGGGTGAATTTTATAAAGTACTAAACATTTTGCAATCTGTTCATTTAGGCTTGTCATATAACAGGACATGCGTTATTTTTATGTTAGTTACGAATATAAGGTAAAATGAAGGAAAGCAAACCAAATTAAATTTTTCTTTAAATTTGAATAAATAAACAGAAAATAGACAACTGTCTAATTCTTCTGTTATCGGGAGCTTGTTTATCTATTGGAATTCAATTTGTGGGAAATTCAAACTATATTCTCATCAGAAATCAAAAGTCAAGCTAAATAAGTTTTTTAGAGGAGATGCAAAGTAACTGATTTAATAGAAGGAATTTTATTTGGAAGTTATAGAATCCGATTTAAAGTCAATGTGTTCTATGTATCCAAATATTTTAGAAAAATATTAATTTCGGTTTTAAGGTGACTGCTTTATCACAACTTGTCTCAGACTACCTTTACAACTAATGAGTAATCATTAACCTTGTTTGATAATTTCCCGCTATCCCGAAATGTGAAAATATTAAAACACATGAGAGAGAGTAGTCTGAATTGAGTTAGGAAGTAATGACTTCCTGTCAGCAATTGAACTTGAATTTGCTAGTCATGAGTCACTTTCCAAATCAGTTGCCTCAGCATCCATAGAGGAAAACCACTTCTATTTCTTGTGCAGTCTAGTGACAACAGACCTAGGTTTGATGGTAACTCATTTGCTCAAACCAAGCAATGCCTTGTTAAGACAATAGATGACTCTAATCTCAGACCTTCCCTGAGGAATGTATGAGAGTGACAAATGCACTCAGGTTGTTTCCTCAACGCTGAGCTTCTCTGTGTGTGTGTTTTTTCTTGTTCCCATTCATTTAAATATCCCACAATGTACATTCATAATGAGCTTAGGGAGAATTTTATAAAGTACTAAACATTTTGCAATCTGTTCATTTAGGCTTGTCATATTACAGGACATGCGTTATTTTTATGTTAGTTACGAATATAAGGTAAAATTAAGGAAAGCAAACCAAATTACATTTTTCTTTACATTTGCATAAATAAACAGAAAATAGACAACTGTCTTATTCTTCTGTTATCAGGAGCCTGTTTATCTATTGGAATTCAATTTGTGGGAAATACAAACTATATTCTTATCAGAAATCAAAAGTCAAGCTAAATATGTTTTTTTGAGGAGATGCAAAGTAACTGATTTAATAGAAGAAATTTTATTTGGAAGTTATTGAATCCGATTTAAAGTCAATGTGTTCTATGTATCCAAATATTTTAGAAAAATTAATTTTGGTTTTAAGGTGACTGCTTTATCCCAACTTGTCTCAGGCTACCTTTACAACTAATGAGTAGTCATTGACATTGTTTGATAATTTCCCGCTATCCCGAACTGTGAAAATATTAAAACACATGAGAGAGAGTAGTCTGAATTGAGTTAGGAAGTAATGACTTCCTCTCAGCAATTGAACTTGAATTTGCTAGTCATGAGTCACTTTCCAAATCAGTTGCCTCAGCATCCATAGAGGAAAACCACTTCTATTTCTTGTGCAGTCTAGTGACAACAGAACAAGGTTTGATGGTAACTCATTTGCTCAAACCAAGCAATGCCTTGTTAAGACAATAGATGGCTCTAATCTCAGACCTTCCCTGAGGAATGTATGAGGTGACAAATGCACTCAGGTTGTTTCCTCAACGCTGAGCTTCTCTCTGTGTGTGTTTTTGCTTGTTCCCATTCATTTAAATATCCCACAATGTACATTCATAATGAGCTTAGGGTGAATTTTATAAAGTACTAAACATTTTGCAATCTGTTCATTTAGGCTTGTCATATAACAGGACATGCATTATTTTTATGTTAGTTACGAATATAAGGTAAAATTAAGGAAAGCAAACCAAATTACATTTTTCTTTAAATTTGAATAAATAGACAGAAAATAGACAACTGTCTAATTCTTCTGTTATCGGGAGCTTGTTTATCTATTGGAATTCAATTTGTGGGAAATTCAAACTATATTCTCATCAGAAATCAAAAGTCAAGCTAAATACGTTTTTTTGAGGAGATGCAAAGTAACTGATTTAATAGAAGGAATTTTATTTGGAAGTTATTGAATCCGATTTAAAGTCAATGTGTTCTATGTATCCAAATATTTTAGAAAAATTAATTTCGGTTTTAAGGTGACTGCTTTATCCCAACTTGTCTCAGGCTACCTTTACAACTAATGAGTAGTCATTAACCTTGTTTGATAATTTCCCGCTATCCTGAAATGGAAAATATTAAAACACATGAGAGAGAGTAGTCTGAATTGAGTTAGGAAGTAATGACTTCCTCTCAGCAATTGAACTTGAATTTGCTAGCCATGAGTCACTTTCCAAATCAGTTGCCTCAGCATCCATAGAGGAAAACCACTTCTATGTCTTGTGCAGTCTAGTGACAACAGACCAAGGTTTGATGGTAACTCATTTGCTCAAACCAAGCAATGCCTTGTTAAGACAATAGATGGCTCTAATCTCAGACCTTCCCTGAGGAATGTATGAGAGTGACAAATGCACTCAGGTTGTTTCCTCAACGCTGAGCTTCTCTCTGTGTGTGTTTTTGCTTGTTCCCATTCATTTAAATATCCCACAATGTACATTCATAATGAGCTTAGGGTGAATTTTATAAAGTACTAAACATTTTGCAATCTGTTCATTTAGGCTTGTCATATTACAGGACATGCGTTATTTTTATGTTAGTTACGAATATAAGGTAAAATTAAGGAAAGCAAACCAAATTACATTTTTCTTTAAATTTGAATAAATAAACAGAAAATAGACAACTGTCTAATTCTTCTGTTATCGGGAGCTTGTTTATCTATTGGAATTCAATTTGTGGGAAATTCAAACTATATTCTCATCAGAAATCAAAAGTCAAGCTAAATACGTTTTTTTGAGGAGATGCAAAGTAACTGATTTAATAGAAGGAATTTTATTTGGAAGTTATTGAATCCGATTTAAAGTCAATGTGTTCTATGTATCCAAATATTTTAGAAAAATTAATTTCGGTTTTAAGGTGACTGCTTTATCCCAACTTGTCTCAGGCTACCTTTACAACTAATGAGTAGTCATTGACATTGTTTGATAATTTCCCGCTATCCCGAAATGGGAAAATATTAAAACACATGAGAGAGAGTAGTCTGAATTGAGTTAGGAAGTAATGACTTCCTCTCAGCAATTGAACTTGAATTTGCTAGCCATGAGTCACTTTCCAAATCAGTTGCCTCAGCATCCATAGAGGAAAACCACTTCTATGTCTTGTGCAGTCTAGTGACAACAGACCAAGGTTTGATGGTAACTCATTTGCTCAAACCAAGCAATGCCTTGTTAAGACAATAGATGGCTCTAATCTCAGACCTTCCCTGAGGAATGTATGAGAGTGACAAATGCACTCAGGTTGTTTCCTCAACACTGAGCTTCTCTCTGTGTGTGTTTTTGCTTGTTCCCATTCATTTAAATATCCCACAATGTACATTCATAATGAGCTTAGGGTGAATTTTATAAAGTACTAAACATTTTGCAATCTGTTCATTTAGGCTTGTCATATTACAGGACATGCGTTATTTTTATGTTAGTTACGAATATAAGGTAAAATTAAGGAAAGCAAACCAAATTACATTTTTCTTTAAATTTGAATAAATAAACAGAAAATAGACAACTGTCTAATTCTTCTGTTATCGGGAGCTTGTTTATCTATTGGAATTCAATTTGTGGGAAATTCAAACTATATTCTCATCAGAAATCAAAAGTCAAGCTAAATACGTTTTTTTGAGGAGATGCAAAGTAACTGATTTAATAGAAGGAATTTTATTTGGAAGTTATTGAATCCGATTTAAAGTCAATGTGTTCTATGTATCCAAATATTTTAGAAAAATTAATTTCGGTTTTAAGGTGACTGCTTTATCCCAACTTGTCTCAGGCTACCTTTACAACTAATGAGTAGTCATTGACATTGTTTGATAATTTCCCGCTATCCCGAAATGGGAAAATATTAAAACACATGAGAGAGAGTAGTCTGAATTGAGTTAGGAAGTAATGACTTCCTTGAACTTGAATTTGCTAGCCATGCGTCACTTTCCAAATCAGTTGCCTCAGCATCCATAGAAGAAAACCACTTCTATTTCTTGTGCAGTCTAGTGACAACAGACCAAGGTTTGATGGTAACTCATTTGCTCAAACCAAGCAATGCCTTGTTAAGACAATAGATGGCTCTAATCTCAGACCTTCCCTGAGGAATGTATGAGAGTGACAAATGCACTCAGGTTGTTTCCTCAATGCTGAGCTTCTCTCTGTGTGTGTTTTTGCTTGTTCCCATTCATTTAAATATCCCACAATGTACATTCATAATGAGCTTAGGGTGAATTTTATAAAGTAAAACATTTTGCAATCTGTTCATTTAGACTTGTCATATTACAGGACATGCGTTATTTTTATGCTGGTTACGAATATAAAGTCAAATTAAGGAAAGCAAACCAAATTACATTTTTCTTTACATTTGCATAAATAAACAGAAAATAGACAACTGTCTTATTCTTCTGTTATCAGGAGCCTGTTTATCTATTGGAATTCAATTTGTGGGAAATACAAACTATATTCTTATCAGAAATCAAAAGTCAAGCTAAATATGTTTTTTTGAGGAGATGCAAAGTAACAGATTTAATAGAAGAAATTTTATTTGGAAGTTATTGAATCCGATTTAAAGTCAATGTGTTCTATGTATCCAAATATTTTAGAAAAATTAATTTCGGTTTTAAGGTGACTGCTTTATCCCAACTTGTCTCAGGCTACCTTTACAACTAATGAGTAGTCATTGACATTGTTTGATAATTTCCCGCTATCCCGAAATGGGAAAATATTAAAACACATGAGAGAGAGTAGTCTGAATTGAGTTAGGAAGTAATGACTTCCTCTCAGCAATTGAACTTGAATTTGCTAGTCATGAGTCACTTTCCAAATCAGTTGCCTCAGCATCCATAGAGGAAAACCACTTCTATTTCTTGTGCAGTCTAGTGACAACAGAACAAGGTTTGATGGTAACTCATTTGCTCAAACCAAGCAATGCCTTGTTAAGACAATAGATGGCTCTAATCTCAGACCTTCCCTGAGGAATTTATGAGAGTGACAAATGCACTCAGGTTGTTTCCTCAATGCTGAGCTTCTCTCTGTGTGTGTTTTTGCTTGTTCCCATTCATTTAAATATCCCACAATGTACATTCATAATGAGCTTAGGGTGAATTTTATAAAGTACTAAACATTTTGCAATCTGTTCATTTAGGCTTGTCATATTACAGGACATGCGTTATTTTTATGTTAGTTACGAATATAAGGTAAAATTAAGGAAAGCAAACCAAATTACATTTTTCTTTAAATTTGAATAAATAAACAGAAAATAGACAACTGTCTAATTCTTCTGTTATCGGGAGCTTGTTTATCTATTGGAATTCAATTTGTGGGAAATTCAAACTATATTCTCATCAGAAATCAAAAGTCAAGCTAAATACGTTTTTTTGAGGAGATGCAAAGTAACTGATTTAATAGAAGGAATTTTATTTGGAAGTTATTGAATCCGATTTAAAGTCAATGTGTTCTATGTATCCAAATATTTTAGAAAAATTAATTTCGGTTTTAAGGTGACTGCTTTATCCCAACTTGTCTCAGGCTACCTTTACAACTAATGAGTAGTCATTGACATTGTTTGATAATTTCCCGCTATCCCGAAATGTGAAAATATTAAAACACATGAGAGAGAGTAGTCTGAATTGAGTTAGGAAGTAATGACTTCCTCTCAGCAATTGAACTTGAATTTGCTAGCCATGAGTCACTTTCCAAATCAGTTGCCTCAGCATCCATAGAGGAAAACCACTTCTATGTCTTGTGCAGTCTAGTGACAACAGACCAAGGTTTGATGGTAACTCATTTGCTCAAACCAAGCAATGCCTTGTTAAGACAATAGATGGCTCTAATCTCAGACCTTCCCTGAGGAATGTATGAGAGTGACAAATGCACTCAGGTTGTTTCCTCAACGCTGAGCTTCTCTCTGTGTGTGTTTTTGCTTGTTCCCATTCAATTAAATATTCCACAATGTACATTCATAATGAGCTTGGGGTGAATTTTATAAAGTACTAAACATTTTGCAATCTGTTCATTTAGACTTGTCATATTACAGGACATGCGTTATTTTTATGCTGGTTACGAATATAAGGTCAAATTAAGGAAAGCAAACCAAATTACATTTTTCTTTACATTTGCATAAATAAACAGAAAATAGACAACTGTCTTATTCTTCTGTTATCAGGAGCCTGTTTATCTATTGGAATTCAATTTGTGGGAAATACAAACTATATTCTTATCAGAAATCAAAAGTCAAGCTAAATATGTTTTTTTGAGGAGATGCAAAGTAACTGATTTAATAGAACAAATTTTATTTGGAAGTTATTGAATCCGATTTAAAGTCAATGTGTTCTATGTATCCAAATATTTTAGAAAAATTAATTTTGGTTTTAAGGTGACTGCTTTATCCCAACTTGTCTCAGGCTACCTTTACAACTAATGAGTAGTCATTGACATTGTTTGATAATTTCCCGCTATCCCGAAATGTGAAAATATTAAAACACATGAGAGAGAGTAGTCTGAATTGAGTTAGGAAGTAATGACTTCCTCTCAGCAATTGAACTTGAATTTGCTAGTCATGAGTCACTTTCCAAATCAGTTGCCTCAGCATCCATAGAGGAAAACCACTTCTATTTCTTGTGCAGTCTAGTGACAACAGACCAAGGTTTGATGGTAACTCATTTGCTCAAACCAAGCAATGCCTTGTTAAGACAATAGATGGCTCTAATCTCAGACCTTCCCTGAGGAATGTATGAGGGTGACAAATGCACTCAGGTTGTTTCCTCAACGCTGAGCTTCTCTCTGTGTGTGTTTTTGCTTGTTCCCATTCATTTAAATATCCAAAATGTACATTCATAATGAGCTTAGGGTGAATTTTATAAAGTACTAAACATTTTGCAATCTGTTCATTTAGGCTTGTCATATAACAGGACATGCATTATTTTTATGTTAGTTACGAATATAAGGTAAAATTAAGGAAAGCAAACCAAATTACATTTTTCTTTAAATTTGAATAAATAGACAGAAAATAGACAACTGTCTAATTCTTCTGTTATCGGGAGCTTGTTTATCTATTGGAATTCAATTTGTGGGAAATTCAAACTATATCCTCATCAGAAATCAAAAGTCAAGCTAAATACGTTTTTTTGAGGAGATGCAATGTAACTGATTTAATAGAAGGAATTTTCTTTGGAAGTTATTGAATCCGATTTAAAGTCAATGTGTTCTATGTATCCAAATATTTTAGAAAAATTAATTTCGGTTTTAAGGAGACTGCTTTATCCCAACTTGTCTCAGGCTATCTTTACAACTAATGAGTAGTCATTAACCTTGTTTGATAATTTCCCGCTATCCTGAAATGTGAAAATATTAAAACACATGAGAGAGAGTAGTCTGAATTGAGTTAGGAAGTAATGACTTCCTCTCAGCAATTGAACTTGAATTTGCTAGCCATGAGTCACTTTCCAAATCAGTTGCCTCAGCATCCATAGAGGAAAACCACTTCTATGTCTTGTGCAGTCTAGTGACAACAGACCAAGGTTTGATGGTAACTCATTTGCTTAAACCAAGCAATGCCTTGTTAAGACAATAGATGGCTCTAATCTCAGACCTTCCCTGAGGAATGTATAAGGGTGACAAATGCACTCAGGTTGTTTCCTCACCGCTGAGCTTCTCTCTGTGTGTGTTTTTGCTTGTTCCCATTCATTTAAATATCCCACAATGTACATTCATAATGAGCTTAGGGTGAATTTTATAAAGTACTAAACATTTTGCAATCTGTTCATTTAGACTTGTCATATTACAGGACATGCGTTATTTTTATGCTGGTTACGAATATAAGGTCAAATTAAGGAAAGCAAACCAAATTACATTTTTCTTTACATTTGCATAAATAAACAGAAAATAGACAACTGTCTAATTCTTCTGTTATCGGGAGCTTGTTTATCTATTGGAATTCAATTTGTGGGAAATACAAACTATATTCTTATCAGAAATCAAAAGTCAAGCTAAATATGTTTTTTTGAGGAGATGCAAAGTAACTGATTTAATAGAAGGAATTTTATTTGGAAGTTATTGAATCCGATTTAAAGTCAATGTGTTCTATGTATCCAAATATTTTAGAAAAATTAATTTCGGTTTTAAGGTGACTGCTTTATCCCAACTTGTCTCAAGCTACCTTTACAATTAATGAGTAGTCATTAACCTTGTTTGATAATTTCCCGCTATGCCGAAATGTGAAAATATTAAAACACACGAGAGAGAGTAGTCTGAATTGAGTTAGGAAGTAATGACTTTCTCTCAGCAATTGAACTTGAATTTGCTAGCCATGAGTCACTTTCCAAATCAGTTGCCTCAGCATCCATAGAGGAAAACCACTTCTATGTCTTGTGCAGTCTAGTGACAACAGACCAAGGTTTGATGGTAACTCATTTGCTCAAACCAAGCAATGCCTTGTTAAGACAATAGATGGCTCTAATCTCAGACCTTCCCTGAGGAATGTATGAGAGTGACAAATGCACTCAGGTTGTTTCCTCAACGCTGAGCTTCTCTCTGTGTGTGTTTTTGCTTGTTCCCATTCATTTAAATATCCCACAATGTACATTCATAATGAGCTTAGGGTGAATTTTATAAAGTACTAAACATTTTGCAATCTGTTCATTTAGGCTTGTCATATTACAGGACATGCGTTATTTTTATGTTAGTTACGAATATAAGGTAAAATTAAGGAAAGCAAACCAAATTACATTTTTGTTTAAATTTGAATAAATAAACAGAAAATAGACAACTGTCTAATTCTTCTGTTATCGGGAGCTTGTTTATCTATTGGAATTCAATTTGTGGGAAATTCAAACTATATTCTCATCAGAAATCAAAAGTCAAGCTAAATACGTTTTTTTGAGGAGATGCAAAGTAACTGATTTAATAGAAGAAATTTTATTTGGAAGTTATTGAATCCGATTTAAAGTCAATGTGTTCTATGCATCCAAATATTTTAGAAAAATTAATTTCGGTTTTAAGGTGACTGCTTTATCCCAACTTGTCTCAGGCTACCTTTACAACTAATGAGTAGTCATTGACATTGTTTGATAATTTCCCGCTATCCCGAAATGGGAAAATATTAAAACACATGAGAGAGAGTAGTCTGAATTGAGTTAGGAAGTAATGACTTCCTCTCAGCAATTGAACTTGAATTTGCTAGCCATGAGTCACTTTCCAAATCAGTTGCCTCAGCATCCATAGAGGAAAACCACTTCTATGTCTTGTGCAGTCTAGTGACAACAGACCAAGGTTTGATGGTAACTCATTTGCTCAAACCAAGCAATGCCTTGTTAAGACAATAGATGGCTCTAATCTCAGACCTTCCCTGAGGAATGTATGAGAGTGACAAATGCACTCAGGTTGTTTCCTCAATGCTGAGCTTCTCTCTGTGTGTGTTTTTGCTTGTTCCCATTCATTTAAATATCCCACAATGTACATTCATAATGAGCTTAGGGTGATTTTTATAAAGTACTAAACATTTTGCAATCTGTTCATTTAGGCTTGTCATATTACAGGACATGCGTTATTTTTATGTTAGTTACGAATATAAGGTAAAATTAAGGAAAGCAAACCAAATTACATTTTTCTTTAACCCCTTCAGGACGGGTGACGGACGAGGTCCGTCACACAGGGGAGACCCTTAACGACGGGTGACGGACCTCGTCCGTCACGCGGTAAAATTAACCCCGGATCGCCGCTATCGCGGCGATCGCGGGGTTAATGGTGCTCCCGGTATGCCTCTGTATTAGAGGCATACCGGGAGCACCCGGCCAAGCTGCCCAGCATATGTGCTTGCTCTGACCACAAGTCGGAGCGAGCACATGTGCTCAGTATACTCACCTACCGGCTCCCTGCACTTCCGGGTTCTGTGTGAAGTGCAGGGAGCCGGATCAGTGCTGATCCTGCCCCCTGCTGGAAAAAAAAATAAAGTTTATTTAAAGTCCCCCCCCCCTTACCCATTTTAATAAAAAAATTAACCCCTTCCCTGCCAATTGATCACTGACTACAGTGATCAATTGGCAGGGATTACATTTTACTATGATCTGATTTATTTTTTTAACCCCTGAGGGTTAATTCTTTTTTTTTTAACCCTCAGGGGTTAAATTAATTAAATTAATTAATTAAATTATTTTTAAATTATATATTTAGATAGCTGGGGTAGGTGGAAGTTAGTGGGGAATTGGGGGATTTGGCGTTAGGCTAACTAGGGGTTAACGTTAAAAAAAAGTTTTAAAAGAAACTTTAAAAAGTTAAAAATTAAGCTTAAAAAATGTTTTAATAACATTTAAGTAAAAAAACAAAAAAAACACACTTTACCTAGTCCAAATAAAAATTAACCCCTTCCCTGCCAGTCGATCACTGCCTACAGCGATCAAATAGAGATCACAGTATTATACTGTGATCTAATTTTTT
The DNA here is from genome assembly GCA_933207985.1 of Pelobates cultripes. NCBI lineage: Eukaryota > Metazoa > Chordata > Amphibia > Anura > Pelobatidae > Pelobates > Pelobates cultripes. Next base: position 291,286,879 of record OW240916.1, on the reverse strand, counting down.
TTAACCCTGAGGATTAACTTTTATTTATTTTTTTAACCCTCAGGGGTTCAATTTATTTAATTAATTAATTTAAATATTTTATAACTATATATTTTGCTAGCTGGGGTGGGTGGGAGTTATGGGAAAATGGGGAATTTACTGTTAGTGCTGCGTACTGCTAGTTAGGGGTTAACAGTAAAAAAATATCTTAGAAAAATGTTAAATCTGTAAAAAAGTTTTAAGAAAGTTTAGGAAAGTTTAAAAAAAATTTATAAGCAAAACAAAAGTTTAAAAACTAGTTTTTAAAAGTAAAAAAGTTATAAAAAGTAAAAAAATACATTTTAAAAACGCTCATTACCACTACACCTGGAACAAACTAGAGAAAAAATTATCCCACGCCAAGGTTCAAAATATGCCTTTTGAATTACCCCAGGGTGTATTCTTTAATAAATAGTATGTGTTTGTGGGGAAGTCTCAATAACCAACCGTCTAAACTATTCCAAATTGGAACATGGACACAGCGTAAAACTTCAAAGTTAGAAAAAAACTGAATGGCTGCGTCTCAAATGCGCCCCTTCAACATCCACATATACCTGGCAAAGGTACATACGGGGGTATTGCTGTACTCAGCCGACATAGCTGAGCAACATATGAAGTATTATACAGTCATAGTACACATAAGGTTTGCAAAATATGCTGCGCAAACTCACTTTGTATGTCAAAAAGGCAGAAAAAATGCTTATTACCACTACACTTGGTACAAGCTAGCGGAAAAATGATCCCACACTAAGGTTCAAAATATGCCTTTTGAAATACCCTGGGATGTCTTCTTTAAGAAATGGTATGGCTTTATGGGGAATTTGGATTATATAGCCTGGTAAAATACTCTAAAATGGGACATAGGCACAGCATAAAAATTCAAAGTTTGAAAAAAACTGGAATGGCTGTGTCCCAAATGTGCCCCTCCGATGTCCACACATACCTGGCAAAGGTACATACGGGGGTATTGCTGTACTCAGCCGACATAGCTGAGCAACATATGAAGTATTATACAGTCGTAGCACACATAAGGTTTGCAAAATATACTGTGCAAACTCACTTTGTATGTCAAAAAGGCAGAAAAAATGCTTATTACCACTACACTTGGTACAAGCTAGCGGAAAAATGATCCCACGCTGAGGTTCAAAATATGCCTTTTTGAAATACCCTGGGATGTCTTCTTTAAGAAATGGTATGGCTTTATGGGGAATTTGGATTATATAGCCTGGTAAAATACTCTAAAATGGGACATAGGCACAGCATAAAAATTCAAAGTTTGAAAAAAACTGGAATGGCTGTGTCCCAAATGTGCCCCTCCGATGTCCACACATACCTGGCAAAGGTACATACGGGGGTATTGCTGTACTCAGCCGACATAGCTGAGCAACATATGAAGTATTATACAGTCGTAGCACACATAAGGTTTGCAAAATATACTGTGCAAACTCACTTTGTATGTCAAAAAGGCAGAAAAAACGCTTATTACCACTACATCTGGTACAAGCTAGCGGAAAAATGATCCCACGCTAAGGTTCAAACTATACCTTTGAAACACCCTGGGGTGTCTACTTTAAGAAATGGTAGGCCTTTGTGGGGTAGATTGAATTTAAAACCTGCGAAGATGCTTGGAAATTGCACATAGGCCCAGCGTCAAAATTCAAAGTTTGGTAAAAACGGATATGGCTTGGTCTCCTATATGGCACTGTAGCTTCACAAAATAGTGACAAAGACATTCATTGGGGGTGTATTTTTACTCAAAAGACTTAGCTGAGCATAATTTGGGAGGTTTGAACTTAGTGGCACATATGAAATATACAAAACGCCCAGCAAAAATGCAATCCGTATGTAAAAAATGCACAAAATAATTTTTTTACCACATACTTTGGCATATATTGGTGAAAAAATGGGGGTATGTTAAGGCACAATATGCACCTTATAGATACCCTGGAGTGTCTACTTTTACAAATGGTAGGCCTTTGTGGGGGTTTTTTGAACAGTCAAACTGTTATAATACCCCAAATGGAAGCCAAGGCTCATTAAATCCATCTCTCAAAATTCTACTGTGAATACTGTAAAGGACAGGTCTCCTATATGGCACTGTAGCTTCACGAAATAGTGCCAAAGACATTCATATGGGGTGTCATTTTACTCAGAAGACTTAGCTGAGCATAATTTGGGGGTTTTGAACTTAGTGGCACATATGAAATATACAAAACGCCCAGCAAAAATGCAATCCGTATGTAAAAAATGCACAAAATTTTTTTTACCACATACTTTGGCATATATTGGTGAAAAAATGGGGGCATGTTAAGGCACAATATGCACCTTATAAGATACCCTGGAGTGTCTACTTTTACAAATGGTAGGCCTTTGTGGGGTTTTTTTGAACAGTCAAACTGTTATAATACCCCAAAATGGAAGCTAAGGCTCATTAAATCCATCTCTCAAAATTCTACTGTGAATACTGTAAAGGACAGGCTCCTATATGGCACTGTAACTTCACGAAATAGTGCAAAAGACATACAATGGGGGTGTCATTTTACTCAGCAGATGTAACTGAACACAAAATAAAACTTTGTACAGGAATAGCACACACCAACTTTACAAAATATACACGAGAATTTCTCTGTTATAAGTTTGTGTGCCAAAAACCAAAAAGAACACAATTTTACTCCAATATTTAGCAGAGGTTGGCGGTGAAATGGCTACGTAGAAAGTGTCAAAACAACCTTAGGTAAATAGCCCGTGATGTCTACTTTATATAAATATATACTTTTGTGTGGCAATTTTGTTTTCTTTTATGGCTATTAAGCTTACAAGACAAACATACCAAATTCTAAAATCGCTCCACATTAAAATTTTATTTTACTCCTTGTGCTTTGTGACCTGTAACTACCAAAAAAAACTTAAAATCCCAGACACATTATATATTCTGTAAATCAGAACAAATAAATAAATTTATTTTTAATTACTTTCCTTAACCTGCACTAATTATGCACACATTATTATTGCAAAAACTGTAAAAAAACCAATATTTTTCATTTTTTTTTGCATTTTTCTGTATTTTTTTTATAATAAGTAAGCATTTATATATATATATGTTATATCAAATTAAAGCCCTTTCTGTCCTTTAAAAACAGTATATAATATGTGTCGGTGCAATAAATGAGAGAGATGCAAATTGCAGTTGAACGCAAACAGCAAGAAAATGCAAAAATTGCTTGTGTCATTAAGCGTAAGTCAAGCTTCTGAAGCTGTGTCCTTAAGGGGTTAAATTTGAATAAATAAACAGAAAATAGACAACTGTCTAATTCTTCTGTTATCGGGAGCTTGTTTATCTATTGGAATTCAATTTGTGGGAAATTCAAACTATATTCTCATCAGAAATCAAAAGTCAAGCTAAATACGTTTTTTTGAGGAGATGCAAAGTAACTGATTTAATAGAAGGAATTTTATTTGGAAGTTATTGAATCCGATTTAAAGTCAATGTGTTCTATGTATCCAAATATTTTAGAAAAATTAATTTCGGTTTTAAGGTGACTGCTTTATCCCAAATTGTCTAAGGCTACCTTTACAACTAATGAGTAGTCATTAACCTTGTTTGATAATTTCCCGCTATCCCGAAATGGGAAAATATTAAAACACATGAGAGAGAGTAGTCTGAATTGAGTTAGGAAGTAATGACTTCCTCTCAGCAATTGAACTTGAATTTGCTAGCCATGAGTCACTTTCCAAATCAGTTGCCTCAGCATCCATAGAGGAAAACCACTTCTATGTCTTGTGCAGTCTAGTGACAACAGAACAAGGTTTGATGGTAACTCATTTGCTCAAACCAAGCAATGCCTTGTTAAGACAATAGATGGCTCTAATCTCAGACCTTCCCTGAGGAATGTATGAGAGTGACAAATGCACTCAGGTTGTTTCCTCAATGCTGAGCTTCTCTCTGTGTGTGTTTTTGCTTGTTCCCATTCATTTAAATATCCCACAATGTACATTCATAATGAGCTTAGGGTGAATTTTATAAAGTACTAAACATTTTGCAATCTGTTCAGTTAGGCTTGTCATATTACAGGACATGCGTTATTTTTATGTTAGTTACGAATATAAGGTAAAATTAAGGAAAGCAAACCAAATTACATTTTTCTTTAACCCCTTCAGGACGGGTGACGGACGAGGTCCGTCACACAGGGGAGACCCTTAACGACGGGTGACGGACCTCGTCCGTCACGCGGTAAAATTAACCCCGGATCGCCGCTATTGCGGCGATCGCGGGGTTAATGGTGCTCCCGGTATGCCTCTGTATTAGAGGCATACCGGGAGCACCCGGTCAAGCTGCCCAGCACATGTGCTCGCTCTGACCACAAGTCTGGAGCGAGCACATGTGCTCAGTATACTCACCTACCGGCTCCCTGCACTTCCGGGTTCTGTGTGAAGTGCAGGGAGCCGGATCAGTGCTGATCCTGCCCCCTGCTGTAAAAAAAAATAAAGTTTATTTAAAGTCCCCCCCTTACCCATTTTAATAAAAAAATTAACCCTTCCCTGCCAATTGATCACTGACTACAGTGATCAATTGGCAGGGATTACATTTTACTATGATCTGATTTTTTTTTTTAACCCCTGAGGGTTAATTCTTTTTTTTTTAACCCTCAGGGGTTAAATTAATTAAATTAATTAATTAAATTATTTTTAAATTATATATTTAGATAGCTGGGGTAGGTGGAAGTTAGTGGGGAATTGGGGATTTGACGTTAGGCTAACTAGGGGTTAACGTTAAAAAAAAGTTTTAAAAGAAACTTTAAAAAGTTAAAAATTAAGCTTAAAAAAATGTTTTAATAACATTTAAGTAATAAAAACAAAAAAACACACTTTACCTAGTCCAAATAAAAATTAACCCCTTCCCTGCCAGTCGATCACTGCCTACAGCGATCAAATAGAGATCACAGTATTATACTGTGATCTAATTTTTTTTAACCCCTGAGGATTAACTTTTATTTATTTTTTTAACCCTCAGGGGTTCAATTTATTTAATTAATTTAAATATTTTATAACTATATATTTTGCTAGCTGGGGTGGGTGGGAGTTATGGGAAAATGGGGAATTTACTGTTAGTGCTGCGTACTGCTAGTTAGGGGTTAACAGTAAAAAAATATCTTAGAAAAATGTTAAATCTGTAAAAAAGTTTTAAGAAAGTTTAGGAAAGTTTAAAAAAAATTTATAAGCAAAACAAAAGTTTAAAAACTAGTTTTTAAAAGTAAAAAAGTTATAAAAAGTAAAAAAATACATTTTAAAAACGCTCATTACCACTACACCTGGAACAAACTAGAGAAAAAATTATCCCACGCCAAGGTTCAAAATATGCCTTTTGAATTACCCCAGGGTGTATTCTTTAATAAATAGTATGTGTTTGTGGGGAAGTCTCAATAACCAACCGTCTAAACTATTCCAAATTGGAACATGGACACAGCGTAAAACTTCAAAGTTAGAAAAAAACTGAATGGCTGCGTCTCAAATGCGCCCCTTCAACATCCACATATACCTGGCAAAGGTACATACGGGGGTATTGCTGTACTCAGCCGACATAGCTGAGCAACATATGAAGTATTATACAGTCATAGTACACATAAGGTTTGCAAAATATGCTGCGCAAACTCACTTTGTATGTCAAAAAAGGCAGAAAAAATGCTTATTACCACTACACTTGGTACAAGCTAGCGGAAAAATGATCCCACACTAAGGTTCAAAATATGCCTTTTGAAATACCCTGGGATGTCTTCTTTAAGAAATGGTATGGCTTTATGGGGAATTTGAATTATATAGCCTGGTAAAATACTCTAAAATGGGACATAGGCACAGCATAAAAATTCAAAGTTTGAAAAAAACTGGAATGGCTGTGTCCCAAATGTGCCCCTCCGATGTCCACACATACCTGGCAAAGGTACATACGGGGGTATTGCTGTACTCAGCCGACATAGCTGAGCAACATATGAAGTATTATACAGTCGTAGCACACATAAGGTTTGCAAAATATACTGTGCAAACTCACTTTGTATGTCAAAAAGGCAGAAAAATGCTTATTACCACTACACTTGGTACAAGCTAGCGGAAAAATGATCCCACGCTGAGGTTCAAAATATGCCTTTTTGAAATACCCTGGGATGTCTTCTTTAAGAAATGGTATGGCTTTATGGGGAATTTGGATTATATAGCCTGGTAAAATACTCTAAAATGGGACATAGGCACAGCATAAAAATTCAAAGTTTGAAAAAAACTGGAATGGCTGTGTCCCAAATGTGCCCCTCCGATGTCCACACATACCTGGCAAAGGTACATACGGGGGTATTGCTGTACTCAGCCGACATAGCTGAGCAACATATGAAGTATTATACAGTCGTAGCACACATAAGGTTTGCAAAATATACTGTGCAAACTCACTTTGTATGTCAAAAAGGCAGAAAAAACGCTTATTACCACTACATCTGGTACAAGCTAGCGGAAAAATGATCCCACGCTAAGGTTCAAACTATACCTTTTGAAACACCCTGGGGTGTCTACTTTAAGAAATGGTAGGCCTTTGTGGGGTAGATTGAATTTAAAACCTGCGAAGATGCTTGGAAATTGCACATAGGCCCAGCGTCAAAATTCAAAGTTTGGTAAAAACGGATATGGCTTGGTCTCCTATATGGCACTGTAGCTTCACAAAATAGTGACAAAGACATTCATTGGGGTGTATTTTTACTCAAAAGACTTAGCTGAGCATAATTTGGGAGGTTTGAACTTAGTGGCACATATGAAATATACAAAACGCCCAGCAAAAATGCAATCCGTATGTAAAAAATGCACAAAATAATTTTTTTACCACATACTTTGGCATATATTGGTGAAAAAATGGGGGTATGTTAAGGCACAATATGCACCTTATGAGATACCCTGGAGTGTCTACTTTTACAAATGGTAGGCCTTTGTGGGGGTTTTTTGAACAGTCAAACTGTTATAATACCCCAAATGGAAGCCAAGGCTCATTAAATCCATCTCTCAAAATTCTACTGTGAATACTGTAAAGGACAGGTCTCCTATATGGCACTGTAGCTTCACGAAATAGTGCCAAAGACATTCATATGGGGTGTCATTTTACTCAGAAGACTTAGCTGAGCATAATTTGGGGGTTTGAACTTAGTGGCACATATGAAATATACAAAACGCCCAGCAAAAATGCAATCCGTATGTAAAAAATGCACAAAATTTTTTTTTACCACATACTTTGGCATATATTGGTGAAAAAATGGGGGCATGTTAAGGCACAATATGCACCTTATAAGATACCCTGGAGTGTCTACTTTTACAAATGGTAGGCCTTTGTGGGGTTTTTTTGAACAGTCAAACTGTTATAATACCCCAAAATGGAAGCTAAGGCTCATTAAATCCATCTCTCAAAATTCTACTGTGAATACTGTAAAGGACAGGTCTCCTATATGGCACTGTAACTTCACGAAATAGTGCAAAAGACATACAATGGGGGTGTCATTTTACTCAGCAGATGTAACTGAACACAAAATAAAACTTTGTACAGGAATAGCACACACCAACTTTACAAAATATACACGAGAATTTCTCTGTTATAAGTTTGTGTGCCAAAAACCAAAAAGAACACAATTTTACTCCAATATTTAGCAGAGGTTGGCGGTAATATGGCTACGTAGAAAGTGTCAAAACAACCTTAGGTAAATAGCCCGTGATGTCTACTTTATATAAATATATACTTTTGTGTGGCAATTTTGTTTTCTTTTATGGCTATTAAGCTTACAAGACAAACATACCAAATTCTAAAATCGCTCCACATTAAAATTTTATTTTACTCCTTGTGCTTTGTGACCTGTAACTACCAAAAAAAACTTAAAATCCCAGACACATTATATATTCTGTAAATCAGAACAAATAAATAAATTTATTTTTAATTACTTTCCTTAACCTGCACTAATTATGCACACATTATTATTGCAAAAACTGTAAAAAAAAACAATATTTTTCATTTTTTTTGCATTTTTCTGTATTTTTTTTATAATAAGTAAGCATTTATATATATATATATATGTTATATCAAATTAAAGCCCTTTCTGTCCTTTAAAAAACAGTATATAATATGTGTCGGTGCAATAAATGAGAGAGATGCAAATTGCAGTTGAACGCAAACAGCAAGAAAATGCAAAAATTGCTTGTGTCATTAAGCGTAAGTCAAGCTTCTGAAGCTGTGTCCTTAAGGGGTTAAATTTGAATAAATAAACAGAAAATAGACAACTGTCTAATTCTTCTGTTATCGGGAGCTTGTTTATCTATTGGAATTCAATTTGTGGGAAATTCAAACTATATTCTCATCAGAAATCAAAAGTCAAACTAAATACGTTTTTTTGAGGAGATGCAAAGTAACTGATTTAATAGAAGGAATTTTATTTGGAAGTTATTGAATCCGATTTAAAGTCAATGTGTTCTATGTATCCAAATATTTTAGAAAAATTAATTTCGGTTTTAAGGTGACTGCTTTATCCCAAATTGTCTCAGGCTACCTTTACAATTAATGAGTAGTCATTGACATTGTTTGATAATTTCCCGCTATCCCGAAATGGGAAAATATTAAAACACATGAGAGAGAGTAGTCTGAATTGAGTTAGGAAGTAATGACTTCCAATCAGCAATTGAACTTGAATTTGCTAGCCATGAGTCACTTTCCAAATCAGTTGCCTCAGCATCCATAGAGGAAAACCACTTCTATGTCTTGTGCAGTCTAGTGACAACAGACCAAGGTTTGATGGTAACTCATTTGCTCAAACCAAGCAATGCCTTGTTAAGACAATAGATGGCTCTAATCTCAGACCTTCCCTGAGGAATGTATGAGAGTGACAAATGCACTCAGGTTGTTTCCTCAACGCTGAGCTTCTCTCTGTGTGTGTTTTTGCTTGTTCCCATTCATTTAAATATCCCACAATGTACATTCATAATGAGCTTAGGGTGAATTTTATAAAGTACTAAACATTTTGCAATCTGTTCATTTAGGCTTGTCATATTACAGGACATGCGTTATTTTTATGTTAGTTACGAATATAAGGTAAAATTAAGGAAAGCAAACCAAATTACATTTTTCTTTAAATTTGAATAAATAGACAGAAAATAGACAACTGTCTAATTCTTCTGTTATCGGGAGCTTGTTTATCTATTGGAATTCAATTTGTGGGAAATACAAACTATATTCTCATCAGAAATCAAAAGTCAAGCTAAATACGTTTTTTTGAGGAGATGCAAAGTAACTGATTTAATAGAAGGAATTTTATTTGGAAGTTACTGAATCCGATTTAAAGTCAATGTGTTCTATGTATCCAAATATTTTAGAAAAATTAATTTCGGTTTTAAGGTGACTGCTTTATCCCAAATTGTCTCAGGCTACCTTTACAGCTAATGAGTAGTCATTGACATTGTTTGATAATTTCCCGCTATCCCGAAATGTGAAAATATTAAAACACATGAGAGAGAGTAGTCTGAATTGAGTTAGGAAGTAATGACTTCCTCTCAGCAATTGAACTTGAATTTGCTAGCCATGAGTCACTTTCCAAATCAGTTGCCTCAGCATCCATAGAGGAAAACCACTTCTATGTCTTGTGCAGTCTAGTGACAACAGACCAAGGTTTGATGGTAACTCATTTGCTCAAACCAAGCAATGCCTTGTTAAGACAATAGATGGCTCTAATCTCAGACCTTCCCTGAGGAATGTATGAGAGTGACAAATGCACTCAGGTTGTTTCCTCAACGCTGAGCTTCTCTCTGTGTGTGTTTTTGCTTGTTCCCATTCATTTAAATATCCCACAATGTACATTCATAATGAGCTTAGGGTGAATTTTATAAAGTACTAAACATTTTGCAATCTGTTCATTTAGGCTTGTCATATTACAGGACATGCGTTATTTTTATGCTGGTTACGAATATAAGGTCAAATTAAGGAAAGCAAACCAAATTACATTTTTCTTTACATTTGCATAAATAAACAGAAAATAGACAACTGTCTAATTCTTCTGTTATCAGGAGCCTGTTTATCTATTGGAATTCAATTTGTGGGAAATACAAACTATATTCTCATCAGAAATCAAAAGTCAAGCTAAATACGTTTTTTTGAGGAGATGCAAAGTAACTGATTTAATAGAAGAAATTTTATTTGGAAGTTATTGAATCCGATTTAAAGTCAATGTGTTCTATGTATCCAAATATTTTAGAAAAATTAATTTCGGTTTTAAGGTGACTGCTTTATCCCAACTTGTCTCAGGCTACCTTTACAACTAATGAGTAGTCATTGACATTGTTTGATAATTTCCCGCTATCCCGAAATGGGAAAATATTAAAACACATGAGAGAGAGTAGTCTGAATTGAGTTAGGAAGTAATGACTTCCTCTCAGCAATTGAACTTGAATTTGCTAGTCATGAGTCACTTTCCAAATCAGTTGCCTCAGCATCCATAGAGGAAAACCACTTCTATGTCTTGTGCAGTCTAGTGACAACAGACCAAGGTTTGATGGTAACTCATTTGCTCAAACCAAGCAATACCTTGTTAAGACAATAGATGGCTCTAATCTCAGACCTTCCCTGAGGAATGTATGAGAGTGACAAATGCACTCAGGTTGTTTCCTCAACGCTGAGCTTCTCTCTGTGTGTGTTTTTGCTTGTTCCCATTCATTTAAATATCCCACAATGTACATTCATAATGAGCTTAGGGTGAATTTTATAAAGTACTAAACATTTTGCAATCTGTTCATTTAGACTTGTCATATTACAGGACATGCGTTTTTTTTTAATGCTCGTTACGAATATAAGGTAAATAAGGAATACAATATTTTATTATATATATATATTTTAAAACTAGAAAATTTTTTGCAATATGTTTGTTTAGATTTGTTTTAAATGGGTTTTTTATTATGTAGAATAAGATCCGTCATATTATAAAATATAAATCTTTATCCACGTTAGCTTGCGTAGAGGCATAATGGGTCAATTTTGTAACAAGGAACTTGCGCAGAGGTTCAAGATAATAGTAAGCTACAATGTGTAAGCATAGAAGAGTATGACTGTAACCAATGCAATCCAATAAAGTCAAGATACTCAGATACGCATTAAACAGTAAAATCTAAGTTTAATTAAGTTAAACAATACAAGTATCCAAACTAACATTATGACAAAGTGCACTTCACCACTTGGTCCTGGAGAGGCCTGCTTGCCAGCCTCCTGCCCTGCGACTCTGGCCCCTGGTAGATTGTACCCGTTTAAACCAGCATTTGGGCTTATGGTGTTTTATTGTACGGTGCTGGCCCTTTAAAAACAGTGTATGAAACTTATTGAAACTTTTTGGACACTTTTTCTTCCCCTTTGAATCCATGGGAAGGTGTGGCTCTTCCCCTCCCTGAGCTCCCAGGGACACTGCCAGACCAGTGGGAACTGGTTTGGGCAGGAAAAACCATGCTTGCAAGTGATAACAAAGGACTTTGAGCTAACTTTTAAATCCCTGAACCTATTCAAGTGAATTTTGGATATGTTTGTCCCCAGGTTATACTGATTAAAATAAGTTTTATGTATGTACGATGTAAACTCACAAAGTTATAAAAATGTATAAAAAGTGTAACTTTTCAGCTTGGAGATAATTGACTCAATTATCTCTTAAGCAGAGGGGAGGAATATGCTGGGTGTGTTTCTATTGTCCCATTGTGTCTGATTGGCTGCTGTTCTTGCATTGTATGTGTTGTAATGTGTTTATTGGTTGTTCTGAAAAACCCTGTGGGTGGTACTATTTGTGGAAAACCTGCATAAAAGAAGGCCCTTTGGTGCCAAGTAATACAGTTCTTCTTCACCCTCAATCTAGAGTCCTGTCTCTTATTGATGTAATTGATATATCACCACAAGGGATTGCTATGCTCTGCATGCTCCCTTGGATAATCACTTCTACGCTCTTTTAAGAGCTTGTTCCTGTCTTACTCTCGGAAGGAGTCTACGGTGGTTATGGTGTCGGTTGGAGTGCTTGGAGCCCTCAGAAAGCGCTAGGAGCATCCTTCAACGGAGGTACCCAGTCGGGGTGCCAGGTGATCTGTTACAAACACGTACCCAGGTGGCAATGTAGTGTTAGCATAGCAGTGCATAGGTAATACAACTTCTGCATGAACTTAAGATCATGTGGGTAACCGCCATTATATCGAAAGTAAAACACATCCTAATGAGCATTGAAAAAAAAATTAATGCAAATTGTGGCACGTGCTCGAAAAAAAATTAAAAACATTTCAGCTGTATGGTGCAATATAAAAATTATATAAAACCAACATTCCTACATAGGAATGTGTGAGGGATATTAGTACCCCTTATAGTAGTCACTGATAATAAGCTGCCATGTCTGTGCATGCAATGTATTTGGGAGAACAAGCAATAGCTAAACAAGGTTGTGTATTGTGGACTACATTGTGGGGCATGTATCAAAGATAGCATAATGTAGCATAGTAAGTGTAGATCTAATGAGATATATTGAACAATAATAGGGAAAAAAAGAAGAAATATATGAATGGGTAATAAAGTACGATGATTTAAGTCTAGTAGCTGAAAGGTATGCTGGTAAAAAACATTATAAGTATCAGAGGGTGTAGCAGAGTTCAACCAGGGTGTTAATCCCGGGAGAGCGATATCACCAGCCGTTGTTTAGCCTACACTTTGAGTAGGCCACGAGAGAAAAAAACACTGTGTCAGACATCAGGTATCCTCTCAAACCCGTGGGTCTGAGTAGAGTGCAATGAGCATCTTAGCGATGAGTCGGTTTGTGGTCATGTTGTGTTGGTCTCACAGATCTTTGAGCCATGGCCATAATGGCGGTCCAATCCCTGTGTCCATGGATCCTCCTGCCAGCAGTAGGGTGTTGGGTCTGTAGGAGTCCCTGTTCCCGGAGACCCCTCTAGGGTTATGGGCTGTGGGTTAGAGTCATCTCCAAGCAGAAGAAACCGTGACCTCAGCTATAATGCTGAGCCGAGGCATGTTGGAAGAGGTAATTTCTTTCGGCCTGTCATGGCCATGCTGAAATTGCAACAGACCTTCCATGTTATGTATGGCAATACTGTGCCGAGGTGGACCTTCATTGTTTTTACATGTAGCAGGTTTCCGCAAGGGGTGCTCTTTCGTGCTCCAAAAGTCAGCAAACACTACAACAAACCAAGCACTGAAGTCGGCTCATCCATCTGTGTAAGCAGCATGATACCTGGGGCCTTTTTGGGGCTGTAACGATGTTGGTGTGGTGAGCAGCTCTGGTATGCTTTGTAACTGCAATAGAGTCCAGAGAGTTGAGCATGTCCAGCGCGCTGTCCAAAGGGGGGGTTATATTGGGGTCAGAAAACAAGTGCTATTTTGGAGAATCAGCCACCTTCCCTGAGTCATAGGCTGCATGGTTTAATAGGCCTCATGGCAGAACTTTGAGATCACCCAGTGCAGCCAAGGGGGTCGGGTGTCACTGATGTCCCACTTGGTCGCTGGTCCATCCACCAGTTCAATAGAGCCACGTCCGACGTGAGTCTCAACAGCAAAAGGTTGATTTGTGCAAATTTAAGTCAGAACTGAGAAAAAGCATGCCCAGCCATTTTGACTGTCAGGCCCTGTCCCACAGCTCTGACAATTTTTCTAGTTTAACTAAATCATTTGCCATTCGGCTTATCCCTCCTGGAACATCAGCCCTGTTACATATCTTAGTATCATCATCAAAAGACATACCTTACCATCAAGATCTTCTGCAATATCACTAATAAAAATATTAAAGAGAATATTACAGATCCCTGGGGTATCCCACTGGCAACTAGACCTTGTTTTGAATATACTCCATTGACTACAACCCTCTGTTGCCTGTCATTCAGCCACTGCCTTACCCATTCAACAATATTGGAATCCAAACTTAAAGATTGCAGTTTATTGATGAGCCTTCTATATGGAAGAGTGTGAAAAGCCTTACTGAAATCTAGGTAGGCAATGTCTACTTCACCACCCTGATCTATTATTTTCGTTTCTAAATCAAAAAAATCAATTAGATTAGTTTGGCATGATCTCCCTGAAGCAAACCCATGTTGTCTCTGATCTTGAAATCCATGTGTTTTTAGATGTTCAACAATCCTATCCTTTAACATGGTTTCCATTACTTTCCCCACTACTGAAGTAAGGCTTACTGGCCTATAGTTGCCCGACTCCTCCCTACTACCTTTCTTGTGAATGGGTACAACATTCGCTAATTTCCAATCTTCTGGGACTACTCCTGTTAACAATGATTGGTTAAATAAATCTGTTAATGGTTTTGCTAGTGCACCACTACATTCTTTTAATAACTTTGGGTGTATTCCATCAGTTCCCATCGAATTATTTGTCTTTACTTTTGACAGTTGACATATGTAAAGGACATATACTATATTTCCGAACATGTGAATTTAAGAATGAAATCATAAGATTGCAGAACAAAATTGGTATGGTGAGACAGAACCTGGGAGTCAGCGCTGTCCTGTCAAAGTAAAAAAAAAAAAAAAAAATAGTTGGGAGGACAGTCTTCATCTGAGGTGTGTAACCAATGGTTCTTCCATCAGTTTCTGACATAGTTCTAATTTGTTTGAGTATAAATGTTCCAGTGACAGCCCTCTTGTCTCTGTCACATAGGCTCCTTTTTAAGAAAGCCTTAAACATGTCTGGAATAGTGTGGCAATCTGAAAACAGAAATACATTTTTTTTAAAACTTTAAAAGCATAAAACAAATTGTGTTTAATCGTGTTCAATATATTCCACAGGAATTTCGCCAGCTTACTTTCCATCTCTTCCAAAATCTTTCAAGGGACAATATAGGCACCAAGACCACTTTATCGCAATGAAGTGGTTTGTGTGCCATGTTACTGTAGTTTTGTCCTTGCAATATAAAACATTCTGCAGAATGTCAATGCCAGTGGCGTACACATGACCCATGGGGCCCCGGTATGACAATTGATCAGTGGGCGCCCCCCCGCGCACTTACTTGGCGCGGGTCAGGGCTGCAACACATGGCGGCGGGCACCTGGTCGCAGGGGTTGCAGGGCTGCAACCCAGCGACCGCGGTATGCACACACACTTAAAGGACCACTATAGTGCCAGGAAAACATACTCGTTTTCCTGGCACTCTAGTGCCCTGAGGGTGCCCCCACCCTCAGGGACCCCCTCCCGCCGGGCTCTATGTTTATTAAAAAAAGGGTTAATCCTAGCTGGACCAGGCACCCAGACCACTTCATTAAGCTAACGTGGTCTGGGTGCCTATACTACAGACACCCAGACCACATCAGCTCAATGAAGTGGTCTGGGTGCAGGTCCCTCTAGTTTTAACCCTGCAGCTGAAAACATAGCAGTTTCAGAGAAACTGTTTCACTGAGGGTTAATCCAGCCTCTGGTGGCTGTCTCATTGACAGCCGCTAGAGGAGCTTCCACGATTCTCACTGTGAAAATCACAGTGAGAAGACACTGAACGTCCATAGGAAAGCATCGAGTAATGCTTTTCTATGGGCGGTTTAAATGCGCGCGCACCTCATGTACATTCGGAGCTGAGATACAGAGGGATCCCCAGCGCCAAGGGAGTCCGGCGCTGGAGAAAGGTAAATGCTGAAGACACACACACACACTCTCACGAACAGACGCATACACACTAGCTAACAGACACACACATTTACTGATCGACACACACTTAGTGACAGACATACATACACACTCACTTACAAAACATACACTTTCACTGACAAACACACACTCAATAACAGACATCAAACACACTCAGTAACACACACACTGACACTCACTAGCAGACACACACCCAATAACAGACACACTAACACACACACACACTCACACACACACACACACACAAACACACACACTAACACTAAAACATTTTTTTTTAAATTTAATCCCCCCAGCCTCCTTACCTTTTGGAGTGCTGGGGGGATTCCCTGGGGTCCAGTGGTGCTGCTGGGCTCCTGGGTGGGCTGTCTGGATGGCCGGCGCGCGAGGGAGCACTCTGCTCTGAGTGCTTCCTCTTCAGCTCCCTCGGGCGCCGCGTAGGGATGCCGGAGCCGGAAGATGACGTAATCTTCCTGCTCCAGTATCCATTCAGTGCGCGAGGGAGCTGAAGAGGAAGCACTCAGAGCAGAGTGCGCCCTCCGGCCTGCCTGCCGGGTGTCAGCGGGCCAGCCTCGGGGGGCCCTGAGGTGGCCGGTTCCTGGGCCCCCCAGGAGAAGAGGCTGGCCCTGTGGGTACATACCGGGTCACAGGGGCGGCCGGGCCCCCTGGTGGGCCGGGCCCGGTCACAGCCGCGACCCCTGCAACCCTGGTATGTACGCCACTGGTCAATGTTTACATTGCAGGGTTTAAATGCCTCTAGTGACTGTCACTCAGACAGCCACAAAAGGCACTTCAGATGAAATAGCAGAGTAAATCTCTGCAATTACAGTCAGATGGTCCTATTACACATTTGTATTCCTAATGCCATAGTGTTCTATTAAATCCAATTTAATTATTTTATTAGGCCAATACAAAATAAAGTGGCAACCCTAGAGCCTAGTGTGAGGCTGTAGTAGTGTAGTGTCATGACATCAACTGATCACATGGGTGGAACATTGTCATGTCACACCATAGGCAGAGTGTGTGGTCTGTGCATATGGGGGGAGGTATTTTTTTTTTTCATACAGCGGAAAATATCCTTGCTCCGGTAGGAGAACCCTACAGAGAGTGCTTGTTCTGTAGGATTTAAGTCTGTCTGGAATGTGTGTTTAAATATCCTAAAATGCACTGAGTGTGTATGCATTTGTCTCTCTGTATATATGTGTGTTTCTATATGTAGGTGTCTGTGTGTAAATATGTCTGTGTTTGTGTGTTTGTGTGCATGTGTCTCAGTGTGTGGCGGATCGCCTGGCACACCGACTGGGTGCCTCCACCAATCACTGCTTCCTAGTACCTCTGAGTACCTTCAAGCACTCCACCAGACACCATCAGCACCATAGTCCCCATTTACAGCCTTACAGCTTGGCTGGGGTCTCGCCATCCTCCACCCACCCTGGACCCAAGACCATGATCCAGCTTCCAGTGGGTAGACCTCTCCTACTCCAGAGAGTATTGCAGGATAGCTCTTACAAGAGCTAGTGATATTATTATTATTATTATTATTATTATTATTATTGCCATTTATATAGCGCCAACAGCTTCCGTAGCGCTTTACAATATTTTGAGGGGATGTAACAATAAATAGGACAATTACAAGAAAACTTACAGGAACAATAGGTTGAAGAGGACCCTGCTCAAATGAGCTTACAGACTATAGGAGGTAGGGTATTAGAAACATTAGGACATGGAATATCAAGTAGGAGTGAAGCAGAGCTGGAGGAGAGAGCAAAGCACTGTCCCATAGGAGAGAGCAGGAGACAGGTATGTAAGGTAGAGATTACTCCGGGAGGCCATAAGCTTTCCTGAAGAGATGGGTTTTAAGGCCCTTCTTAAATGATTGAAGACTAGGGGAGAGTCTGATGGCAGTAGGCAAGCTATTCCATAGGAGAGGAGCCGCCCGCGAGAGGTCCTGCAAGCGCGAGTTGGCCGTACGGGTGCGAGCAGCGGTCAGGAGGTGGTCACGGGCAGAGCGGAGGGTACGAGGAGGGGCATATCTATGGATTAGTGAAGAGATATAAGTGGGGCTAGAATTGTTCAGTGCTTTAAATGTATGGGTTAGCACTTTGAATTGACTCCTATAGCATACAGGGAGCCAATGTAAGGACTGGCAGAGGGGTGAGGTGTGAGAGGACCGACTAGAGAGGAAAATCAGTCTAGCTGCAGCATTCATTACAGACTGTAGCGGGGCAATACGGCTTTTGGGGAGACCAATCAGGAGAGGGTTACAGTAATCCATGCGGGAAATTACTAGAGCATGGACAAGCTCCTTGGTAGCATCTTGCGTAAGAAAGGGGCGAATGCGGGCTATGTTTTTGAGTTGGAACCTACAGGACTTGGCAACAAACTGGATGTGAGACTCAAAGGTGAGACCAGAGTCAAGTATGACGCCAAGACAGCGCGCTTGCAGGGATGGACTTATGTGGATATCACTGACTTGAAGGGAGAGCGAGAGAGGAGGATCAGTATTAGGAGGAGGAAAGACAAGGAGTTCAGTTTTAGAGAGGTTAAGTTTCAGAAAGCGTGAGGACATCCAGTCAGAGATGGAAGAAAGGCAAGCAGTGACACGTTGCAGGACGGCAGGGGAGAGGTCCGGGGAGGAGAGGTATATCTGAGTGTCATCAGCGTACAGGTGGTAGTGGAATCCAAAAGAGGCAATAAGTTTACCAAGAGAGGCAGTATAAAGAGAAAATAGAAGGGGACCAAGGACAGACCCTTGGGGAACTCCAACCGAGACAGGACGAGGGGAGGAGGTGTCCTTGGAAAAGGAGACACTGAATGAGCGTTGGGAGAGATAGGAGGAAAACCAAGAGAGGACAGAGTCACAGAGACCGAGCGATTGAAGAGTTTGAAGGAGGAGAGCATGATCAACGGTGTCAAAGGCAGCAGAGAGGTCAAGGAGAATTAATATGGAGTAGTGACCTTTGGATTTAGTGGAGATTAGGTCATTAGTCACTTTGATAAGAGCAGTCTCAGTAGAGTGGAGAGGGCGGAAGCCAGACTGAAGAGGGTCAAGGAGAGAGTTGGAATTAAGGAAGCGGGACACACGGGTAAAGACAAGTCTTTCCAAAAGCTTTGATGAGAAAGGGAGCAGGGATATGGGACGATAGTTAGAAGGGGAGGATGGGTCAAGAGATGTTTTTTTCAGGATAGGTATTACAGTGGCATGTTTAAGGTCAGCAGGAACAGTGCCAGAAGAGAGAGAGCAGTTAAAGATGTGTGTTAGGGTAGGCACAAGACAAGGGGAGAGAGATCTGATGAGGTGAGATGGGACAGGATCGAGCGGGCAAGTGGTGGGGCGAGAGGAATGGAGAAGCGCAGCCACCTCTTGTTCAGTAGCCGGGTAGAAAGTCTGGAGGGTAGGGAAAGCAAGATTTACATGTGGTTGAGAAAGAGAACGGCAAGGAGGGGAGAATTGTTTCCTTAGCTGTTCAATCTTGTCGGTAAAGTAGCATGCAAAGCTATCAGCTGTAAGGTTAGTTTGGGGGGTGGCCACAGCAGGGCGGAGAAGGGAATTAAAGGTGTCAAAGAGACGTCTGGGATTGCGGGAGCATGAACTAATGAGAGAGGAAAAGTATGACTGTTTGGCGAGGCGAGGGCTGCGCTGTATGAAAGCAACATGAATCTATAATGGAGAAAGTCTGCCTGGGTGCGGGACTTCCTCCAGGAGCGTTCAGCACAACGGGAGCAACTCTGCAGATAGCGTGTTGATTTATTATGCCAAGGTTGGGGTCGTGTCCTCCTCGAGGTGCATGTTTGGAGCGGGGCTGCAGTGTTCAAGGCAGATGTGAGGGTAGTGTTATATGTGGAGATGGCTAGTGAGGGACAGGAGAGGGAAGGGATGGATAGCAGTTGTGAATCAATGTCAGCTGACAGCTGCTGGAGGTTAATAGAGTTAAGGTTCCTCCTGAGCTGAGGGGGGTTAGGCTGAGATTGTTGGGTGAGGGGGTAATTGAGAGCAAACGATAAGAGGTGGTGATCAGAGAGAGGAAATGGAGCAGATATTAGATACTGTACATGAATAAGAGAAAATAAGGTCGAGGACATTACTAGCTAAATATAGCTGGTATAGCTGTTACTGGTTTATTGGTAGCCACAACTGGCCTTTTATGCAAGGGGCACTCCCCCCTGGACCTGAGAGTAGACTACAGTAAAACATATATGCGATTACATTGGTTCTCAGGTCCAGGACACTCCAATACAAATGAGACAATCCCACCCCTGTACATGGGAGATAATTGGATCAGGAACTGTACTAACGTAATTATCTCTAGGCACAAAAACACCCATTTCAGCAGTACCCCGAAAGTACCCTTAAAATCCATGGAAACCCCACCAACATTACATCCCTTGATAGCCCCGATCTGGGTGACCAACATATCCAAAAATCACCCAGATCGGTTAAGGGGTTCAGGATTTCCATTGAAGTTATATTTTGACCGACCGCACACGAGGCTCCTGCCCAAAAGAGTTTCATGAATTCAGGCTGCGCGGTCAGTCTCTTTCAGAAATACTTAATACAGTCAAAATACCGAACATAGCGGTTTGTGGGTAGGTTCAGTCTATGTCCCTCGTTCAGGAGCTTGCTCCCACTGAACACCGCTCTTCCCATACGAATCCAGCCGGACATATCTAGAGATGGAAGTCTCCGCGGTGTTTGGGCCGTTGAGTGTCCAATTTTATTAAGACACGGAGGCTCCTATTATGCTGCACTCTTTCTTTATTTCCCTCAGCAGCAAAGAAAAAACTTTATAAACATAACCAATAATAACATTAACAGTCTCAGGTGTAATCTTCCTAGTAACAGGAACAGCCAATCAGGATCCACTTCTCTAGCATAATAGGCTCTGTCAACCAATCCTGTTCCTCTTTCTTTGCTGCTCCCTCAGTTAAGTATATCTGATCCCTCAGGCTCCTTAACTGTGGGATTACTTTTTTATATTGTATTACTTTATTATATATTGCTTATATCTTACTTTATATATTACTTTATTGTATTATATTGTATTATTATGTTGTGATATACTTTTTATTGCTTTTTCTTATTGTGCTATTTGTGTTATATTCCGTTACTTTGGTAGGGCATCCTTTCTTTGATGCCTTCTTTATTGTGTTAGTTTGTTGAATTTCTGGCCCTGCGCCCCCTTTAAGACCCCTCCGCTCCAGCCGATCGCCCCTCAGATCCTAATTTGCAGGGGCTCGGGGACGTCGGCTGGAGCCGCACCCGGCGCTTCGCGCCCTCCACCCCCCCCCCTCCGCCGTGACCGGCCGCCAACTGAAGAGCTCACTGAGCTCGGATGCCAGCTCCTTGCTCGCGGCGTGCTTGTGTACTCGCGCTGAGCGTTACACATTTCGCCGCGAGCAGGGCTTACCAAGTTTCTTCTCCCCTGTACCGCTCGCAGCGGCCATTTTTCTGGTTTCCCGCGCTCGACACGTAGCTCCACCCCCAACTACCGGTCCTCGGAGTTGGGTTGAAGCTACAGTGGCGGTCGGACGGCTCCTTGCCCCCTCCTCACTTTTCTCATTTGATTGTGATTATTTTGTGAGTACTTCGTTTTTTCTATTAAAGGTGTATTATTCCCCCTTTTCTCTTTGGGTTACTCAACCCATTTAGGTCAGCTCAGTTCACTTATTTAAGGGCCAGTGTTATACACAATATGCCTGGGGACAAAGATGTACCCTCCCCTCCTGGGTCTCTTATTAACAATTTGGGGTCTGTTAAAACACCCACAGGGGTACTTGAAATTGGGGCAACTATCCCCGCTGATTTTGATCCTACTGCTGATATGCAGTTTATGATTGACAACACAATGTCCCATGTGGTGACTAAGGCCCTCACATCAGCAATGGGACTGATGTCTGAATCTCTATCACAGACTATTACTCACGCTATACTTGGGGCACAAAAGTCGACCCAACCGGTCACTACCCAGGCTTTGCCTGCAATACCCCCTTCACAACCTCACACTGGCCGCAAGGCCACTGCAAAAACTAAACACTCTTCAATCTCACAGATGGACAGCTACACACCTGTCACAGATGGCGCGCCTAATATACCACCGCGCAAAAGAGCCACTAGCCAGGCAAAATCGGCTAGGTTATGGAAGCGGGCAAAAGCCCAACTAGAATCTGAGTCAGATCTCAGCGAGATTGAAGAGGAGACTGATATGGATTCGGAGGATCCATCAGATCCCCAATCAGAGGGTGTGGTCGACGACCATGACCCGAGAGCACATATTACGCCTCCATCTGAGTCGTATGACATGGAGCTTAAAGTCCCAGACGATGCCACCAGATTAGTTGACCCCTACGGGGAACCTCTGTTCGACCCCGATGACCTGTGTCATCCAAGGTCAGCGGACTGGTCACCTTCGGCCCATGTGGCCAAATACGTGGCATCGCGGACTCGCAAACCTTTAAATAAGGTAACACGTAGCAAACAGCAGGCAGAATGCCCACGCCCCACTGTCCCTGACGAGGCCTGCAGAACACCTGCAGTTGACCCGAAAATCATTAAATTCTTGGGCAAGACTGGCTGGAAGCCTAATAAGGGCCTTGATTTCTCCCTGCGCAATTGCCAGGACAAGATATTAGACATATTGGGCCCGGCAACAAAAATTTTTGATATGGTCGAAAGTGACCAAGAGTTAGATCGTTCCGCCATAAGTGGTTGGATACAAAGAGTGATTTGTCTGATTGGCAATGCCAACTGTGCGGTGGCCACAGAGCGTCGCAAAGCGATCTTATTAAAGATAGAACCAAAACTGGTGAACATGGCTATAACCGAACCGGGCGCCCAGGCCCATGGCCTCCTGTTTGGAGACAACTTTGTCAAGGAGCTTGGCTCCTTTGTCCATACTTTCACTGCCCTAGACAAGGCGCAATCGAACATGCGCAAGATTTTCCAATCTAAGGTTTTTGGTGGGGCCAGAAGAGCCAGGAGCCGTCTGTCCGGCCGTGTCAATAGGGGCTCGTTCCGACAGAGCCGAGGCTCCTACACTGGACATGCCTCCTTCACGAAGCACCGCAACACCCCGGTTTTCTTCCCCCAACGTGGGCGACCATGGGTGGCTCGTGGACCACGTGGCTCCCGCCCAGGCAGACGACCTTATGGTAAGGGCTCTCCTATTTCCTTCTTCCCTATGGGCAGTGGGGGGCAGACTCCGACATTTTTCCCATGCATGGTCACACATCTCATCAGATGCCTGGGTACTGAACACGGTAAGAGGGTACACCTTAGAGTTCATATCCCTCCCGATACAACTCTCCCAGCCACGGGGAATGCTGTTTTCCCACCAAGACGCCTCCCTTGTAACCAAGGAGGTTTCGGAATTGGCACACAAACAGGCCATCTTAGAGATACCTATGGCTGCCCCAGGGTACGTAAGCAACCTATTCTTAGTTGCCAAAAAAGGCGGCGGCGTCCACCCAGTTATCAACTTGAAACAACTCAACACTTTCGTGGCCTACAACCATTTCAAAATGGAGGGCATACACTGCCTCCGAGATCTCCTCCAGCCGTTGGACTGGATGGTCAAGTTGGACCTGCAGGACGCCTATCTCACGATACCAATCGCACGTCAGCACCAGGACTTCCTCCAATTCATATGGCAAGGAAGGAAATGGAGATTCACCTGTCTCCCATTCGGTCTGTCCTCAGCCCCATGGTGCTTCACCAAACTTATGAAGCCCGTGGTGGCTCTACTTCGAAGTCGAGGGGTTCGTCTCATAATCTACTTGGACGACATCCTTATCATGGGTCGTTCCAACCACATTCTCGAGACCCATCTGTCATGGATTCAGACTCTTTTGCAAAATTTGGGTTTCCTTATCAATTGGAAAAAATCCATCCTGACCCCTACACGGCACATAGAGTTTTTGGGCCTCGTAGTGGACTCTACTCTACAGACCCTACACTTGCCGGCGGCGAAATTGACCACCATAAAGAAGGAGATCAGGCGCACTCTGACGACCCCCCTGATCTCCCTAAAACAATTGGCGAGAGTGATCAGCCTCTTGGCGGCTTCCATACAGGCCATTTTTCCGGGCCCTTTACACTATCGAGCGCTACAGCGCCTGCAAGCCTCCCATTTGAGAGACGGGACCTCATACACGGACATGATCGCTCTGGACACAGAAGCAAAGACAGAACTCAGATGGTGGCTATCCCATATGGACGCCTGGAATGGCCGAGCCATTTTCGGTACCGAACCGGATATAATAATAGAATCCGATGCGAGCTTGCACGGCTGGGGCGCACGCTGTGGCAATGTCTCTACCGGTGGCAGATGGTCCGAAGTGGAATCGACGCTTCACATCAATTGCCTAGAGCTCCTGGCCGGTTCTTTTGCAATCCGCAGTTTTTCACCGACTCAAGCCCGATGTGCCATCCTTTTAAGGATGGACAATGTATCGGCAGTCCGTTATATAAATCACTTGGGCGGCACGAAATCGAAGGTCCTGGCGAATTTGGCACGAGACTTTTGGCAGTTTTGCCTGGCACACGGCATTTCGGTCACAGCGGAATACATTCCGGGCCTCTGCAATACCACGGCGGATTGGTACTCAAGGCACCTCAGGGATTCCAGCGACTGGCACCTGGAACCCAGGGTCTTCCAAGACATCCAGTCCCTATGGGGTCCTCTGGACAAGGACTTGTTCGCTTCCAGTTTGAGCACCCAACTTCCCAGATTTTTCAGCTGGAAACCGGACCCGGCAGCGCTGGCAACAGATGCCTTTACCCAAGAATGGTCCTCCAAAAGGAACTACGCGTTTCCTCCCTTTGCGTTGATTCCCCGCTGCCTAGTACAACTACGGCGACAGACGGGAACGGCAGTGCTTGTGGCGCCATTATGGCCGTCACAACCATGGTTTCCTTCCCTGTTGGAGATGGCGATAGACATACCCCGGATTCTCCCACACTTCGACTACCTACTTCGAGACCCGGACGGGTCCCCCCACCCCCTGATTCAACAAGACTTATTACACCTCACGGCGTGGCTGATTTCCGGGAGCCTTACTCAATCGAAGGAATTTCGGAATCGACTCTCCAACTTCTCGAGAGCGCATGGGCACCCGGCACGAGACAAGCTTATAAATCTGCTTGGCGCAAATGGCACGATTGGTGCATGGAACGGAATTTGGATCCCATATCGGCCCCTTTGACTTCGATCCTGCAATTCTTAACCTCCTTATTTGAAAGCGGCAAAGCTTATCGCACGGTGAACCTTTACGGATCGGCCATTTCGACCACACACCAAGGCATCGATGGCGCACCGATAGGACGCCATCCACTGATATGCCGACTCTTACGCGGCATTAGATTCACAAGACCTCCGCTACCACGCTATTCCGTACTGTGGGACGTCTCCATCATCCTCCACTTCCTCGAATCTTGGCCAGATAACGCAACACTATCTCTGAAACAACTGTCGGCAAAACTGGTCATGCTCCTTTGTCTCATATCCTGCAAACAGGTCTCAGACGTTAGAGCCTTAGACGTCACCGCACGTTCCTACACTCCGGAAGGGGTCACTTTCGATATATCTCGGAGAACGAAAACCTCTACGAAGAAGGTGACATATCCAGCCTTTCCTGACAAACCTCTCTTGTGTCCGGTTAAATGTCTGCAAACCTATGAACTTCGCACCAAGGCGTTGCGAGACCCATCTAAGTATGAACTCTTCATCTCCTTCCAGAGACCACACCTACCTGTGTCTACCACAACCCTGGCTCGCTGGGTCAAATGGATCATGGCTACGGCAGGCATAGACACTTCCATATTTTCACCACATTCCATACGAGGAGCAATGGCTTCCAAAGCCTCTTCGATGGGTTGTCGCCTGGAAGACATTCTGAAAGCAGCCGACTGGTCTTCAGAATCTACCTTCCGTGACTTTTACTTCAAACCAATACACCACTTTGCAGGAACGGTAGTTTCTCAGCTTTCAACCAGCATAATAGGAGCCTCTGTGTCTTAATAAAATTCACAGATTTTACTATTACCATGACGTAAAGTCATGATTTTATTAATGACACGGAGGCGAGTATTATCCCTCCCTCCCACCCGGCGACGGGGGAAGGATAGACGGAAGTTGGGTAAGTTGACCTACGGTAAGTCATTTTACCATGTCTAGTTGTTACAGTTGTAATCGCCAGATGGTTACATTACAGTTATACTTAGATCGAGGTAAGTCTTAGCTACGATCACTGCTTACCTATCTGGTCACCAACATTTATAGGTTACACTACAATATTCACTTAGACACGACACTGACCAAGCACTATCTTCAATACCTATAACTATGCATACACTAAGTTTTATGCTAAGATATTACCATAGTTTTCCTCTCTTACAGCATAATCTACCCATCTCTACTGGGAAAACCATGTTCTATGTAGTTCAACGTTTTATTGGATAATTTTACTTCTTCGGGATTGCAAATAAAGAGGAACAGGATTGGTTGACAGAGCCTATTATGCTGGAGAAGTGGATCCTGATTGGCTGTTCCTGTTACTAGGAAGATTACACCTGAGACTGTTAATGTTATTATTGGTTATGTTTATAAAGTTTTTTCTTTGCTGCTGAGGGAAATAAAGAAAGAGTGCAGCATAATACTCGCCTCCGTGTCATTAATAAAATCATGACTTTACGTCATGGTAATAGTAAAATCCGTGAATTATAGTTCCATACATTCGAAGACCAAACTTCGCTGTACATGTTCACAGCTAAAGATGGCCAACCGCCACGTGTTCGCATGCCGAACGGCGCCCACCCAGCCTATCATCAATTAAGTTGCAGTTAAACATAAGTCAGGGAGGTTAATGGGCTGCAAACTCCAATTGCGGGTGGTCCAACTGTTCGGTAACCGAACAGAATAACTACAATGCGTTCGGTAAGCCCTTTTCCCATATACCGAACCATATAAGGGAAAAGGCACGGATCAAAGCCTTTCCATAGTCCTGAATCAAGGTCTAATACATGGGCCATAGTCCTGGGGCAAGAGTCTGGCAAGCAGGCCCCTCCAAGAACCAGTGGCGAGGTTACTTTTGCCACACATTGTATGTATGTAAGCGTCTGTATGTTGGATACGCCTGTGTGGGTTTTTGTTTGTGTCTGGGTGTTTGCAATTAAAGTGGCCGTTTAGATCAGCGTTCTTTAATGCACGTTCTCTCTGAAATGCTCCTAAGGAAAGGAGCCTACTGGATATTTTGAAGTCTTCCCCTTAAAAGGTTATTGAAAAATCCCATAGGACAGGGCAAAACGCGTCTCATGGCGCAGGAGCAGTTGTTGTTGCCGAAAGTATGATATTTTAATTATTTGTATTTACTTTTTGATGTGTTTAATTTTTTTTTTTTTTTTCTTGCAATAAATGTTAACATATAAAGTTAGGACCTGCTTCCCCTCCATATCTTGGGATAAAGAAGCTATCACCACCCTATGGGATATTTGATTACAAAATTAAGAGCCAGTCTACTGTTTTGTTTTTTTGCTAATTTGGCTTTTAATGAATAACTCCAGAGAGCGCGGTTTAACGTTTAGACCAAAATAGTAGAATTTGTTCAGTTTGGGCCAAAACTTGGAATTCACTTTAAAACACTGATAAGACACACTGTTTATGGACTGACTCTGTATAATTGGGCTCAGTAGGGCTTTCATGGTGAGATAATAGTTTTCTGCCCTTTATAACCATAGGGTGTAATGGCAGGAGACTATTAACACACCATGTATGCACTCTGCCCAGATCACACTCTCTGCGCAGGGTGAGATACAGCAAGGAGTTTGTTGCTAGGCAACTCCTGCAGCCGCGCCCCCGGCCCCTCCCATTCAGTTGCTCGGCGACGCGGGAGCGGCCTGTAATTACGTCACGCGTTTTGACGTTGTCACGTTACGCCGCGGGGTGAGAGGTCACTGGGAACCGTAGCTGCAGCTTTCCCCCCGTTCTGGTTCCCTCTTTCCATTATATGAGCGATCCGGCGATCCGGCCTTTCTCCATGCGGGGGCGACAGCATGACCCGCAGAGCAGTTAGCAGGAAGAGGAGGGCGGGGCCGGCCGTGGGCTCCGGAGAGCAGGTAACTCCCACTGAGGGCCACTCGGACTGACAGCATGGGGGGCAGGCAGACACCGGGCCAGGGGGGAGCAGGAGATACCAGGGGGAGAGGGCCAGGGGGAGCAGGAGATACCAGGGAGACACCGGGCCAGGGGGAGCAGGAGATACCAGGGAGACACCGGGCCAGGGG
>OW240916.1:291141448-291258386 GCA_933207985.1 Pelobates cultripes | reverse complement strand
GCCACCGGGCCAGGGGGAGCAGGAGATACCAGGGAGACACCGGGCCAGGGGGAGCAGGAGATACCGGGGAGACACCGGGCCAGGGGGAGCAGGAGATACCAGGGAGACACCGGGCCAGGGGGAGCAGGAGATACCAGGGAGACACCGGGCAAGGGGGAGCTGGAGATACCAGGGAGACACCGGGCCAGGGGGAGCAGGAGATGCCAGGGGGAGCAGGAGATGCCAGGGAGACACCGGGCCAGGGGGAGCAGGAGGTACCAGGGAGACACCGGGCCAGGGGGAGCAGGAGATACCAGGAATGTGAGCAGGGAGATACCAGGAATGTGACCAGGGATAGAGGGCCAGGGTGAGCAGCGAGATACCAGGAATGTGAGCAGGGAGAGAGGGCCATGGTGAGCAGGGATATACCAGGAATGTGACCAGGGAGAGAGGGCCAGGGTGAGCAGCGAGATACCAGGAATGTGAGCAGGGTGAGCAGGGAGAGAGGGCCATGGTGAGCAGGGATATACCAGGAATGTGACCAGGGAGAGAGGGCCAGGGTGAGCAGGGAGATACCAGGGAGAGAAGGCCAGGGTGAGCAGGGAAATACCAGGAATGTGACCAGGGAGAGGAGGCCAGGGTGAGCAGGAGATACCAGGAATGTGACCAGGGAGACAGGGCCAGGGTGAGCAAGAGATACCAGGAATGTGACCAGGGAGAGAGGGCCAGGGTGAGCAGGGAGATACCAGGAATGTGACCAGGGAGAGGAGGCCAGGGTGAGCAGGAGATACCAGGAATGGGACCAGGGAGAGAGGGCCAGGGTGAGCAGGAGATATCAGGAATGTGACCAGGGAGAGAGGGCCTGGGTGAGCAGGAGATATCAGGAATGTGACCAGGGAGACAGGGCCAGGGTGAGCAGGGAGATACCAGGGAGAGAGGGCCAGGGTGAGCAGGGAGAGAGGGGGCAAGCCACAGGAGAGGGGGCGAGTAACCAGAGAGAGAGGGCCAGGGTGAGCAGGGAGGGGGGCAAGTGACCAGAGAGAGGGCCAGGGTGAGCAGGAGATACCAGGAATGGGTGGTGGGGCGAGCGACCAGGGAGAGGGGGCGAGCTGCCAGGGATTTCATTGGGTGCAAGGTGGGCACTGTCAGCCATGGTTTATTGAAACTGACTGTGATAGGTGATCACAGGGACTGGCACAGTCAGTTATGGTTTATTGAAACTGACTGTGACCTGTGAGCACAGGGACTGGCAGAGTCAGCCATGGTCTGTTGAAACCACAGAGATCACAGAGACTGACAGAGTGTAGCATGATTTATTGAGTGACATGTGAGCACTGGGACTGTCAAAGTGAGGCATGGTTCACTGAAAGTGACTGTGACCTGTGAGCACAGGGACTGGTAAAGTGAAGCATAGTTTATTGAAAGCGACTATGACTTGTCAGCACATGGACTGGCAAAGTGAGGCATGGTTTATTGAAACCAGGGTGAGTACAGGGACTGGCAAAGTGAGGCATCGTTTATTGAAAGTGACTATGACAGATGAGCACATGTCCTGCAAAGTGAGGCATGGTTTGTTGAAAGTGACTGTGACCTGTGAGTGCAGGGACTGTCAAAGTGAAAGTGACTATGACAGATGAGCACATGGACTGACAAAGTAAGGCATGGTTTGTGGAAACCAGGGTGGGCACAGGAACTGGCAAAGTGAGGCATGGTTTTTTGAAACTAGGGTGAGCACAGGGACTGGCAAAGTGAGGTATGGTTTATTGAAATTGACTGTGACATGTGAGCACAGGGACTGGCAAATTTAATGCTGGTTTATTAAAAAATAATTGGCTGACCGGTAGTAGAGTGACTGGCAAGATTTGAGTGGGTACTTTATAAATGGCTAGGTAATTATGGCGCAGGGTCTGGCAAGGTGTTTGAGGTTCATTGGGAGTGGTTGGTTGACAAGTGGCACAGGTACTGGTAAGATGAGAGAGGGCAAGTTGTAAAAGAGTGGGTAACACTGGCCCTGGGACTGGCAAGGTTAAGTCATTGTTAATGATATGTGTGCTCATGGATTGGTACATGTGGATAATATGTGTTCAGGGTGACTAATGCAATGAGTGGGAGGTTCATTAGGAATGGATGGTTGACAGGTTAGCACGGTGATTGGTAACGTAAGGGGGTGTTTATTGAAAATGACTGATGTACTGGAGTGGCGGTTCATTTAGAATGGCTTGTTGATCCTTGACAGGTGGTAAATGGGACTAGCAAGAGTTTAATTAGTAATGACTGCTCGGTAGTTTACGTGGGCTCAGAGATATCCATGGAGTTTGTTTGGATTCCCCAGGTAACAGGTGGTCACATTGCTGTCAGTGTGAAATTAGGCTCACAAGGCATGGATGAGTAAAATGTAAACAGGGGCATGGGTGTATAGTTAATACAGACTGTAAACCCACTCACTTGCTTAATGGGTGGATGACAGAGTTATGGTGTATCAAAACCTAGTAGATCTAGTTTTATATTCCTAATTTATATATTTAACAGTAACAAGTTAGGGAGCTGTTTAGTAGATAGCTCCTTTTTGGTATCCTTATGGAAATCCCACAAGGATTAGGGAGCTATCTACTGCAAAGCTCCTAATTAGATCAAAATTATGAAAATCCTTTCCTTTTCTTAATTTTGATCTTTCAGACACTGTTACTAATACTAAGTAAAAAAAAAAAAACTTAGTATTGGTAAATAAAGGAGGTTAACTCCCCCCTTCTGCCTCTACTGCTGTGCCTTAAGTATGGGCATGTCTGCTAAACCCCATAGGATTTAGGAAGCAATTGGGAGCACAGCTCCTCGATGCTTCGATTTCTAAATATTACAAGTAGGGAGCCACTAGCTCCCTCATTGTAATAAACTAGAACAAACAAAGAACGAGTAGCAATGATGAGATTTGGCCCAGCAAGCAATTCCGTCTTCATTTCATTCATTGTGTTTTCTATTTGTTCATTCGTCTTTTGGACGAACGGACAAGTAACCGAAATTCTGATGAAAACTGTTTTCATCTGAAAACAAATCCCCAGGTTTAACAGAAACACAACTTATTAATTTTCATCCAATCAAATGTGCTGATGGAGACATAGTGGCCTCTGGCTTTATTATTTGGACAATATTTAAGTTATTCACTAAAGTAAAAATTCTTACAAATTCAGCGTGAATTATGTCTGGTTGTCTTCTCCAAAAGGCAGACTTTTTTTTCCAAGCTGGTAGTCATTGTACCCTGCTGTGGCCTTAGCCATTGCTTTTACCTTTGTGTTTCTCCGTCTTTCTGCTGGGTTTGGCGTTTGTACAGAAAGGATTATGAAGAGAATGGAATTAATATACTAATTTATAAGAATAAAAATGACTTAACATTTTTTTTTTTTTTTAAAGGAGCATAATACCCCGATTTAAAACCTTTTTGGGCAAATCCAGTGGTTTCATTGATTTTAATTTTAAGAATGTGTATAACTATATATGGTGAGCAGCTGCAGACTTGACTACAAGTAAGATGTTACTATATTTTGGGAGGTAAAAGGGGATCAGAGGGCTAGATGGTGGTCTTAACACTATAGGGTCAGGACTACATGTTTGTGTTCCTGACCCTAGAGTGCTCCTTTAAAGAACCAAAAGCAATTCAAATTTTGGTTTCCCATTTTGGTTTCTTCTATGTAGCCCTGTGAAGAACTAAACCGAATCAATAAATGTCTTCATTGTCAATCTGTCACTACTCAATTTTGTTTTCTACATTGATCTCTGTGGTAAGGAGTATATATATGAATGTTGTAGGTTCATGATGATGCCCTCAGATCATTTGCTCTCTTGCTGATCGGTTATGGGTAGAGGGTGGGAAATATACTGTAATTTAAGAAGTTAACATTTATTGGCTGTTGAATGTGTATATGTACACTCTCTTTACATGAAAATGCCTTTCTATACGGATGAGTCATATTTCTACCACTCCCATTGACCATATAATGCCGAGTTTGTTAAACTGTAATAATTGAAAAACACTTTTCAACAAGTGGCAGTCTAGCTGGGCAATTATCGGGTCTTCATTTTCATTTTATTTTTTAAATAATTGGTGCCTGTGAGCAAACAGAAGAATATGCTGCACTTTGTTATATTTATAATTGATGATAGTCGTCTTTATCCCTCTTTTTACAAAGCAGTATTATAAATCCGGATGCAAGGAGAACATATGCAGATGTTTTCTCAAAAACAGTAAATTAACATGCTTCTAGTAGCACTCCCATTGGTGTGTTTTTGGTTGTCACAGCAAAAAGGAGCTTTATTTCTGTGAGGTATGAATTCCTCAGTTCCTTTTTTGTATTTTTCTGTGTTGGGTGTCATTGTTAATCTGTGGTTCATAACCCTTTTTTATTGGGGGTTATCAAAACTCTGTATGTCTCATTAGCACTGCAACCGATTCTTCAATGATCCTTCTATGACATAATCTTCAAATACTAATTGGTAAATAATGAAGGGACTCTCTAAGCGAAAGACCCACTACAGTGGTTCTACGACAAAGACACTGTCCCTGCAGTCTTAGCAGTGTAAACACTAGGCATGTGAAAAGAAAAATGGCTTAAGCCATTTGTCCAAATGCATTGCATTGAGCTAATCAATTCTGAAAAAATTGTTCCGTTTGTTCATAAATGACAGCATTTCTTTTTTTCTTTTTTTTTTCTTTTTTTAATTAAATTTCAGAGTTGTCTAAATGATTCAGCCATTTCTGTCATTTATAAGCTAAATTCTGTCACTTAGGTATGAAGTGACCATATTTTTGGAATCCGTTAAAGGACCACTCTAGGCACCCAGACCACTTCAGCTTAATGAAGTGGTCTGGGTGCCTGGTCCAGCTAGGGTTAACCCATTTTTTCATAAACATAGCAGTTTCAGAGAAACTGCTATGTTTATGAATGGGTTAAGCCTTCCCCTATTTCCTCTAGCGGCTGTCTCATTGACGGCCGCTAGAGGCGCTTGCGTGCTTCTCACTGTGATTTTCACAGTGAGAGCACGCCAGCGTCCATAGGAAAGCATTATGAATGCTTTCCTATGTGACCGGCTGAATGCGCGCGCAGCTTTTGCCGCGCGTGCGCATTCAGCCGACGAAGAGGAGGATCGGAGGAGGAGAGCTCTCCATCCAGCGCTGGAAAAAGGTAAGTTTTTACAAGTGTTTTCATGGCACTATAGTGGTCCTTTAACTCTGCAATTGCCAGGAATTTAATTTTATTAGAGGGAATGTCTTACAACAAATTTTTGCGCATGTCTAGTAAACGCTTTCGTTTCTGAGAAACAGCAGTGTTTAGATTGCTACCTAATGCCACCTTTAGTGGTTGTCACACTGACAGCTTCTACAGGGGCTTCTTGGTTGCGGTCCTGTAAAGGACCGATGTTTGGCGTCTCCACTTCTGCAGTCAATGTACCTTACTGAGCAGTTGTTGATGGTGTGGTTATTACAGGCACACTAGGGTTGAGAACCATAGTTTTAGATAGTTCTTCTTTTAAAAACATTGTCACACCATGCCTAACCATTTGTTGTTCTCTCTGTAGGTTAATGGTGGGTTGTTTTTTAATATATATATTTTATTTCTTAAAGGCTGACTGGGATCATGCGGCTCAGAAAAGGAAGAGACTTCCTCCAGAGAAGAAGTCATTGGTGTATTACTTGAAATCGAGAGAGGTCAAAGCCAAAAGTGATGGACGTTATCATCACTTGTTAAGTGGATATGCTGCCCAGACCCTCCCCAGTATACTTACAGAGAGAGAATTCAATCTCGGGACACTTAATAAAGTCTTTGCTTCACAATGGCTAAACCATCGCCAGGTAGTTTGTGGAACCAAATGCAATACAGTAAGTCTATTTCTTATCTGTCTCAAATAGAGTTTTCTTAAAGGACCACTATAGGCACCCAGACCACTGCAGCTCAATGAAGTGGTCTGGGTGCCAGGTCCCTCTAGTGTTAACCCTGCAGCTGTAAACATAGCAGTTTCAGAGAAACTGCTATGTTTCACTGAGGGTTAATCCAGCCTCTAGTGGCTGTGTCATTGACAGCCGCTAGAGGCGCTTCCGTGCTTCTCACTGTTATTTTCACAGTGAGAAGATGCTGCCGTCTATAGGAAAGCATTGAGAAATGCTTTCCTATGGACTGATTGAATGCGCGCGCGGCTCTTGCCGTACATGCGCATTTGGTGGATAACGTCGGAACAGGGAGGAGAGTCCCCAGCGCCTAAAGGCAAGAACTTACCCCCTTCCTCCTCCTTCAGCCCACCGGGAGTGGGACCCTGAGGGTGGGGGGGACCCAAAGACCCTATAGTGCCAGGAAAACAAGATTGTTTTCCTAGCACTAAAGTGGTCCTTTAATTGTTCATATGTCTGAACAAATTTCACAAGATATAATTTATAATATGTGTAGCACTTTTATTTGCTCTAAGGCTAAACAATTTTAAAAACAACTGGTGGGGGTAATAGAAATATGGTTAATGATTACTTTTATATGTTCTCTGTACAGAATTATGCATTACCAGGGAACGACTGATTTAAAATCCACTGCTTTTGCAAATTTAGTGTTTTTGGTATATATTTACAAGTAAAGTAAAGCAAAGCAAGATTACATCTGGTGACTGGTTACCTTTCACCCATTGATATTTAAGTAAAGGGATATATGATGTTATATTTTTGTGCATTTGTTATTTTTCCATCACTGCTTTGCAGTTGTAAAATAATTTTGTGAAATTTTAAACATAAATAACTTGTAACCAGCTGGTTTTTTTTTTTGTTTGTTTGTTTTTTGTTTTGTTTTTTTTCAGACTAGCAGCTCCTCGGTTTCTAGTCTGTCCTTTCCTCTTCGGATCTTAACCAAATTCTCTTTTGGCTTGCTAAAATCCAGTTAAAAAAAATCCGTTATTTTTGAATGCGCAGTCTCGCAGATTTGCAGCAAAGAAGGATATAGAGCCCTGAACACAGCTTCCCAAAACTGTATGGCTGCCAGAGTTTAATGACCCTATTTTGCTTCTTGATAACATTAGTCTTTACATTAGTTTTAAATAAATTCCACATTTTCTGTCTCTTGCCTGATCTGTCTCTAATGATTGTTATAATATATCTGAAACCGCAATAGCTTACCCTTTGGTTAGTCCCGGCTCAGGCCTCAAATAGTTTTTGCTCACTTGTGCCATAACAGAGAGAACCTATAACATTTACATATCAGATTGATTCTGTCTATAATGGCAGTCCAGATACGAAATGCTGGCAAGTTCCCTCTACAAGATAGACCTAGCAACCCAAGACGTTTGTTTTTTTTCTTCTCTGGGCCTCGACAGCGAGGTGTAGCTGATACCCTTCTAAGCACAGTGAGCATGTCTGGATTACCCTTTTTACTTAGTAAGACCCTAAGTAAATGTATTCTAATTTAGCTGCATTATAGTTCATTGCTGCCACATTGCAAAGCACTAATGCACAGTTGTTGTGACAGGGCAAAAAAAATAGTCTGGAAGGGTTAGCCGGTTTAAAGTTTAGCCTCTAATAATATGCATTTCCACATATGGAAATGCATATTATTACTACATTAGGATCATATTACATAACTGCTCTCTCAGAAATGTTACTCCCTATAACCATAAACTAGA
Source organism: Pelobates cultripes (assembly GCA_933207985.1). Classification (NCBI taxonomy): domain Eukaryota; kingdom Metazoa; phylum Chordata; class Amphibia; order Anura; family Pelobatidae; genus Pelobates; species Pelobates cultripes. Next base: position 291,250,763 of record OW240916.1, on the reverse strand, counting down.
CTACTGCTTCTCTAGACATTTTCTCCTCTTACAGAGCACCTACACCTTTTAGAATTGTGTGATCAACACACATGTAATACAGAGAGAAGTCACAGTGCATTGATTGGACTAGAGCCAAGTTAAAGGAACACTGTAGTCACCTAAACAACTTTAGCTTAATGAAGCAGTTTTAGTGTATAAATCATGCCTCTCAGGTTTCATTGCTCAATTCACTGCCATTTAGGAGTTAAATCACTTTGTTACTGTTTATGCAGCCCTTGCCACACCTCTCCTGGCTATGATTCACACAGCCTGCATGACAAAAACTGGTTTCACTTTCAATCAGATGTAATTTACCTTAAACAATTGTATCTCTTGCTCTGTAAATTGAACTTTAATCACATACAGGATGCTCTTGCAGGGTCTAGCAAGCTATTATAGCAGGGGATAAGAAAATCTAAATTAAACAATACTTGCTAAAAAGGAAGGATAAACTTTAGATGACTCTTTACAGGAAGTGTTTAGGAAGGCTGGGCGCGTCACATGCAGGGAGGTGTGACTAGGGTTCATAAACAAAGTTATTTAACTTCTAGTTTCATTTTTAATCCGATTTTTAAATTTCTTTAAGTTTTCTTCTCCTGCTCTGTAAATTGCACTTTAATCACTCACGGGAGTCTACTGCAAGGTCCCCCAAGAGCAGGAGTTAAGACATTCTAAATTAAACAGAATTTACAATGAAGGAAGTGTAAACATTAGATGACTCTTTACAGTGTTTAAGAGAGCTGTGTAAGTCACATGCAGGGAGGTGTGACTAGGGTTAATTAACAAAGTGATTTAACTCCTAAATGGCAGATAATTGAGTATTGAGACTGCAGGGCATGATCTATGCCCCAAAACTGTTTCATTAAGCTAAAGTTGTTTTGGTGACTATAGTGTCCCTTTAATTCTTTGAAAGAAACCGGGTATCAGTGGAAGAACGCTCTGTTATTAAGAGAAAGGATTCAGTCAGTGAATGCTGAATACATAGATTGAGAGGCACTTACAAAGCCTAGACAGACCTTCCAGGAAGCCAGCTCTGCTTCCTTTGCTAAGCTCTGAACTGGAAGCTATTGCTTCCCCAGATATGACTCTCAGAAATACATTTAGTAGTAATACTCACCACATCTTTCCCTGACTGTCTAATTCTTCCAGTGTGCAGCGTCTGTCTCCCAGCAGCTCAGCTTCCTGTATGTACTGAGAGGCAGACGACAAGGAGTCCAGGAACACTTTGAGTGAAAAGGGGTGTGTCTAAGAAGAGCAGGTTACTCTATAGAACTTTATTTTAATTTTTCTTAGTTAACAAAACAGAATCTGAAAAAGGGGAAAAGATTTCAGGCCAAAATACTCAGATGATAAGTTGTGTCCATATTCTCCCTTGAAAATAGTTGAACAGTTATTGGATTTGATGCATTAATCATATTAGCATTCTTACTTTAAATGCTATTTGTGAACTTGCAGTTGTTTGTGGTCGATGTACAGACGGGTCAAATCACAAAGATTCCTATTTTGAAAGACCGAGAGCCTGTCAACACAACTCTAAACTGTGGGATCCACGCCATTGAGTTAAACCTTTCCCGGACATTGCTGGCTACTGGAGGTGATAACCCTAACAGCCTTGCAGTCTATCGGCTTCCTACCTTGGATCCTGTCTGTGTGGGAGATGTGAGTGATTGGTTTATTTCTTTTTCACCTTTTTGCATATTTGATCATGGAACAAGCTCCATTGTTTAGCAATAAACTGCAAGAATTGTGGTAAATAGCCATTGTAACTGGTGCCTCACTTAAAGGGACAATATAGTCACACAAACCACTTCATCTCAATAAAGTGGACTGGGTGTAGTGGCCCTGTCCTTTTAACCTTGTAAAACATTGTAGGGTATTAGAAACTGCTTAGTTTACATTGCAGGTTTAAATCCAGCTCTAGAGGCTGTCTCATATGCAAAGTCACTAGAGGCGCTCCCGCTGCACAGACATGTGACACAGAAGCCAAAAAGAAAACACATATCCGTTCCCCATGCTCTTCTATAAGTAACATTACATTGAACCATGCATCCTTGAAGTTGCGGCATGCGGAGATGTGAACAACACCAAGGGCATTTAGTTTTTAATTAATTTTTTTGCAAAGGGGAAATGGGGGGAGCGGCATAGAACTAGGGAAAAGATCACAACAGCGTTAAAAATACCAGTTTGTATTCCTAATGCTATAGTGTTCCTTTAAATGTTATATGAATAACATGAAAATACTTATTGGTGTTATTATATATATATATTTATTTTAGTATTTTTGCAGCAATTTATTACATGTGGCAAGTTGAGGGATTTTTTTTTGTCTTCTCTTGTGTGTGTTTTTCCTTTTTAAATACATGCCATATTTTAGCTATGCAACAGTTTTATCAACATTTCCATCATTTACAGAAAAGCTTTTTCACTTCTCTTTTTCTCACCACCATTTTTAAAAATGGTATTTCTATGAAAAAAATGTGGGAATTTAGACAAAAAAAACACCCCAAAAAACATTTTCAGAACCAAATAAAGATTTAGTGTGATAAAAGACTCCCATTGTATTTTAGTGTGCTGGTTTCTTAAGTACATCCCATCTTGTTCTAACTACTTGTTAGAACAAGTAGCAAGCTCTCCTCTTCTTGAGGTCTACACACCTGTTCAATATATATGCTCGCTCTAAATAATATAAATGCACGTGCGCACTATACAGTGTATGTAAGTTCAATTGTTATTCACACAGCTTAGTAGCCCTTCTCCTCTCCCAATCCGGTCCTTAACTCATTTCTAGCTCCACACAGCAGCTGCAAGTGAACAAATAAAGTCAGCTGAAAACTTGAACTGCTTTTGTGTGTTTTTCTTCATACACACAGTCACTCTAATATTGGCCTGGGGCCTATGTGAATTCTCTTTATTTCACAACCTGGCCATATATTTTTAAAAGAGCCTGTAAGAAATTATACTATTTTCACCTAGAAAATCACTGTCCTCAAAAACAAATATAGTGTTTAAAAGAATGACTGAACTTATTTGCTAGCCAAGAAATGATATGACTAAATGCCGCCTTCCAATTTTCTTTTCTTATAAGGAAGGACACAATGACTGGATATTTTCTATTGCATGGATCAGTGACACCATGGCAGTTTCAGGTAAGGCCATGATAAATGTGTACATTTCCCCAGACATTTGTCTGTCTTCGCTTTGTGTGCATTTCCATATAGTGTGCGTATAGAGTGTGTATATATTTGCCTGCGTCTTTGACTTAAAGGACCACTCTAGGCACCCAGACAACTTCAGCTTAATTAAGTGGTCTGGGTCCCTGGTCCAGCTAGGATTAACCCATTTTTTTATAAACATAGCAGTTTCATAGAATATAAATGGGTTAATCCAGCCTCCAACTCCTCTAGTGGCTGTCTCATCGACAGCCGCTAGAGGCGCTTTCGTGATTCTCACTGTAAAATCAATGTAAATGCTTTCCTATGAGACCGGCTGAATGCGCGTGCAGCTCTTGCCCCGCGTGCGCATTCAGCCAAAAGGAGGAGAGCTCCCCAACCGTCTTCCTGGCATTATAGTGGTCCTTTAATGGCTCTACTTTCATTAATTACTTAATTTTTTTATCTGGTTTTTGCAACCTGACTTGCAGATGCCATTCATGTGTATGGAAATGCTGTTTGATCAAGCTATAAAATGTAAACTAGTATTTTTGTTGGGAGATCTTAAGAAATAAATATAGTTCTATTGTTTACACACTTCTTTATTGGGTCTAGGACTGTTATGTGTGTTGCTCACCCATCCATGATGTAAATGCATCCATTACCTTACTTGCTGACCACGTAGTGATATTGCCAGAACTCTTGCAACAAACATAACATTTCATGTTTGCAAGGAACTTTGCCATACCCTCTGAAATCCATACTTTTTCTGTTTTAGGGTCTCGAGACGGCTCCATGGGCCTTTGGGAGGTTACAGAAGAGTTGCTCAATCAAAGTGACTTCCAAGATGACCTGTCCAGGGTTCCAGTGTATGCCCACATTTCCCACAAAGCATTAAAGGATATCCCCAAAGAAAGCAGCAACTCCACCAACTGCAAAGTTCGAGCCCTTGCATTCAACAGTAATAACAAGGTAGCATTGATCGTAGATGATGTTTTTTTAAATGGCTCTTGCAGACTTGCATTGGTTGCCATTGTAGCTTTGCAACTCATCTGCCCTGTTTGTGTTAGACCTATTACCATGGAATGTTTCTCCATCGCACCATTATTACCATTTCTGTCCCAAATCTTCTTTTTTTGTGTGTCAACATAATCAGTGCCGGAAGAACTGCTTGTTTAGGAATCCTGGTTTTAAAAGGAAATTATAAAAGTATCTATATTAAGTAGACCAGGTTTCCTCCCAACATGAGGGCTGTATAATTGCAATGAACAGTTGATAGAGAGGACTGTATTTCAGTGTTATACCTATACATACTACTCCTAATTTTCAATGATACATTATAAATTACACTATTTTACCCACACTTTAGCCTTTATTAAAGGACCACAATATGCACCCAGACCACTTCAGCTCAATGAAGTGGTCTGGGTGCCAGGTCCCTCTAGGGTTAACCCTGCCTGCTGTAAACATAGCAGTTTCAGAGAAACTGACGTCGGAAGAGGGAGGAGAGTCCCCAGCGCTGAGGGAACCCGGCGCTGGAGAAAGGTAATAATTTAACCCCTTCAGTCCGGCGAGAGTGGGACCCTGAGGGTGAGGGGGACCCAAAAACCCTCTAGTGCCAGGAAAACAACTTTGTTTTCCTGGCACTATAGTGGTCCTTTCATTTATCCAATATTAATGTACTGTATTATATTGAGCTTAGCTAGGTCAGCTGCTGAAAAAAATATTCCAAATGAGATTCCTGTGTTTATGATTTTGGGAATATGACCTTCATAGAATTTACCTCTCCTCTCTGCTATTACAAGTCATAAATTAAAATAAATGTATCTGTTGTAAATTTTTTAAATGCTAGACACAGAACTAAAGCGCTACACAAAAATATCTGTTGTGAGAAAATCCCTTAGCTATTTCTGCTTACAAACCCATATATAGCTGTGTCAGGAAGACTCCACTCCACAGACCAACAGTTACTCCAGCGACCTGTTTTTACTTAGAGGAATGGAGCTTTGTTGGTTAATTATAAGTAACATCACAAAGTAATTTTATATTCAGAGCGTTGACACAGAATGCCAGTATTCAATATGGGTACAGAAACTGGGTGGACTTAAATCAAGTCAATTGAAATCACTAGTCCCAAAGACTTCATTTTGATCATGATTTTTAAATGTAAAGACTCCTTCTTGCAGGTTGTTATTAATGTAATATTTGCAACTAGATGAAGATTTCATATCTAGAATAATAACATTTTTAAATTTATAAGATCGAATTGTGTTATATACCATTAGAAATACATTATTGCAAGGTGAACTGTCTCTAGTTTGATAAGTTAATCGCTCATGTTTTGAGAACAACATAAACTGATTAATATGATATAGCATAAATATTCATGTATTTGCTTAGGCATCTTTTTCAACTGAAATGGTTAAACAAAATACCTATTTTAAAACAAAAACTTAAACTGCCTGGCACCAAGCCTTCCCCGATGCGCATCTGGCTTCTTCAGAGCTTTAGAGTCTTAGTGCATCAGCTCAGCACTCTCAGTGCAATGAATATGCACAGAATTGACATTAGCCAGTCTGACACACTTGGCTGTTGACATAGTAATGACGCTGCTGGAGGTGGAACTATACCTCTGACAGCAATAAAAAATATCTCCGTATGTGCAGTTTCAAATTGGAAAAACTGCCATAGAGGATAACTAGTTTCAAGAGGACAAGGTGTTATGTCCCAAGCACCGAGCTCTAATTAAAACAAAGAGATTCAATACTTTTCCAAAGAGTAGTAGAAGATTGATCCTTTATGGTACCTCAACAGACAAAGTTTAAAGGGACACTATAGTCACCTGAACAACTTTAGCTTAATGAAGCAGTTTTGGTGTATAGAACATGCCCCTGCAGCCTCACTGCTCAATCCTCTGCCATTTAGGAGTTAAATCCCTTTGTTTATGAACCCTAGTCACACCTCCCTGCATGTGACTTGCACAGCCTTCCATAAACACTTCCTGTAAACAGAGCCCTATTTAGGCTTTCTTTATTGCAAGTTCTGTTTAATTAAGATTTTCTTATCCCCTGCTATGTTAATAGCTTGCTAGACCCTGCAAGAGCCTCCTGTATGTGATTAAAGTTCAATTTAGAGCTTGAGATACAATTATTTAAGGTAAATTACATCTGTTTGAAAGTGAAACCAGTTTTTTTATGCAGGCTCTGTCAATCATAGCCAGGGGAGGTGTGGCTAGGGCTGTATAAACAAACAAAGTGATTTAACTCCTAAATGACAGTGAATTGAGCAGTGAAATTGCAGAGGAATGATCTATACTCTAAAACTGTTTTATTTAGCTAAAGTAATTTAGGTGACTATAGTGTTCCTTTAATGATAACAGATTCTAGGAAATAAGAAAGAGAATGTGCTGTTTCAGGGATAGCATGCAGCCCATAAGAAGGTGATGGTTGTTTGAATTAGGTGATTACCAGTATGAAGAAATTGTGGCTCCGCATATGCATGTACCCTGTGATTGTTGCATATTGCTGAAATAAGGAAAGCGGATTACATAGCAGTGAAATTTTTGCTTTTCCATATATTTTCTGCCAGAGCCATTTATGCATAAACCTTAGCTAATTTGTTAGTTCATCTTCAGCTAGAGTGTGCACATCTGTATGCTTTAATCAGGTGATGGACATTTGAGAAGAAGGTTCTCCTGTAGACGTTGGACCTGGGTTATTACCTGCATAGCACATTATGATTCTCTCTTACTTTGTTCAAATCTCATTTCCTCCAGGAACTTGGGGCTGTTTCCCTGGATGGTTACTTCCACCTCTGGAAAGCAGAACATACATTAACAAAGGTATTTAGAGATGGCCAAGTATTTACCATTTAAATGATTTTGTATAAACTGCATATTTTGTGGGTTAACATATCAGCTGTAATAAAATTTCCAGCAAGTAAAATATTAGGCCCAAAAATATGTTCTCAACGCCTATATATTAAGACCGAAGTTTTGTGAATTGGGTTTCAAATTGAGAAGTGAAAAAAACCCTCTCGATCTTGATCAAAACTTACTGTTTCATATATGATATAAAATATGGATAGAGAATACTAGGAACGCAAGGAACGTATATACCTTTTAAGAATACATACGTGTATTTCAAACACTATAGTGTGCCCTGCTCCTCCTCTTCTTTTGAAATGGTTAAGTGGGGGAACATAGTGCGCAGCTCGCACACATTAGCACTTCCCTATAGGAAAGCATTGAATCAGTGCTTTCCTATGGGGAATATGAAGACGTTAGACATTCTCATGCAAAGCGTGATGGCATCCAAAGACTTTTCATGGAGTAAAACTCTATTATAGATGGCGGACATCCATTAGAATTTCTCTTCACCATGCAATTTAAACATTGTCGTTTCTATGAAACTGCATTGTTTTACATTGCAAAGTTAAGGGGACAGGGGCACTGTAGTGTTCCTTTAAGAATAAATGTTGTACCACCACTGTGAGCCTAGCAGTGTTTCAGTCCCAAAAGGACCTTTGTCAGGTATAGGGTCCATCGACAACACACCTTGTATATAGCCTTAGGTGCGCAGATAAATACAGAATTGTATCCTCAGGGGGCTTAACAAAAATGCAAAAAAACATGAATCCCTTTCTGAGTTAAGCCATTAACCATTTAAGGTTCACATATATATTCTGACACACTTTTGAAATTTATTTATTTTCTTGCCCTGTTTTTATGCAGAATTAAACACTTTAATAACCTGACAAAATTTAACTTTTTTTTTTGTTTTTTGTTTTTTATTGAACTTTATACAAATAAGTATTGCTGGTATACCCACACAGCTTTTGACATATTTCTTTCTCTTTGTATTTTGGACTAAGCTGCTTTCAACTAGGTTACCATACTGCAGAGAGAACGTTTGTCTTTCTTATGGTCTGGAGTGGTCGGTGTACGCCGTGGGTTCCCAGGCACATGTCTCATTCCTTGACCCGAGGCAGCCTCCTCAGAATGTGAAGTCTGTATACTGCAGAGAACAAGGTTGTGGTGAGGCCTCATCTTATTCTATTTATTTAATTAAACTAGGTGGAAGAAAGTGTACTGTGCTATAGCGATGAGGTAATAAATACAAATTCTGTAGTGCAATGTTGATTAAAGGGACTCTATAGGCATGCAGACCACTTCAGCTCATTGAAGTGTGCTGGGTGCACTGTCCCAGTTCCCTTAACACTGCAATTGTAATTATAGCTGTTATTGATTAATTGCAATAATTACCGTAGAGGGTTAACTCCACCTCTATTGGCTGCCACTAGAGGGACCTCCGGGTGGTTAGTCGACTTTTGTTGCATAGTGCTCTGCATGAGGACATCTAGCATCTTTTAAAACCCTATAGGGAAGTATTGAGCAATGTCTGCTTTTGGGGCAGTCTAAATGCACTAGGTCAGATGATGTCCGCAGAGGCGACACCTGACCCAGCGCCGAGAGATATCGGCACTGGAATCAGGTAAGTGACAGAAGGGTTTTTAATCCTTCCAGGGCCACTGGGGCGAGCCGCGAGGGAGGGAAGCATTGTAGGTTACTGTAGTGCTTGGAAACCGTTTGTTTTTCTAGTATCATAGTTTCCCTTAAAATACATGCATTGTGGTTAGCCTGAGATTATGGTGCCTGTTAGATTGGGCCACCTAGGGCCGTCAGCAGACTTAGAGCAGCGCTCAAATTTGACAAGTGAAAATTTAGTCCTGGCGAGTGTGCGATGGATCCTCCAGGCTTGCAGTGGTGAGAAACCTTCAAGGCCTGACTAGCAGCATAGTACCTAAAATGTTATACCCTTCTAGCAGTCTAACAGTCATAACAGAAAGATAATGGGTCAGCACTAAAAAATCAGTAGAAGCTAGGAACAAATGGGGAAGCAGCAACCTATAATATTGAGATTCCTTCTCGTATCCTCAAATAAGTTGGACAGACAAAAAAAAGAATATATAGGTTACGCTATATGCTCATAAACAAAAAAGTGAATAGAATGAGACCAATATATAAATAGACAGGAAAAATAATCCCAGTGCTAAAAAGTCTTTAATAAAACCTGTAAAAGTGCTTGAGTATGGAAAGAGTGCAATAGGTAGCTGGGTCTTCTTATGTTGAAGGTATCTCAGTTCAATAGTGGGTGCATGAACATGTAAGAAAAACAGAGAAACTCCAATAGTGCAGATTGCAAATCGACAAATTGGTAGATAAAAAAATTCTCACAGCAGATGATCCACTCACCTATTTATGAGCATAAACTAGCGCAAGTGGTTATAGCGTTCAGTGGCGTTGATCCTCCACTGGTAGGATATAGGTGGTGAAGATATGATGAGCTCCTCGGTATATAGAGAGATAAGAAAACGATATAGTGCTCACTGAATGAATGAAGAAGGATAAAAGCGATAAAATACTCACATATATATGAGCAGGATATACTGCTCAATATAATGGCGTAGGTGGTATTATCCCCACCTAGGATTCTTGGGCAAATGCGTGCTCCGATGTAGCAGGTACCAGGTATAAAATGAAAAGTCAAGTAATATGATAAAATGGTATATAAAGGCTAATAAAAGGGCCAATATTCCTTTATTAATAATAACAAAATAAATATATTATGTTCTTATTTAACCCCTCTGTTAGATAATCACTTAAGATTGATTTAATTTTAGAGGTTGGGTCACATAATAGTTTTTCATATACTTCAGGGTCATTTAGTTGACGATTTGCTTCTTTCAGATACATGGATTTAGATAAAATGACTAAGCCTCCACCTTTATCAGCTGGTTTGATCACAATTTCATCGTCATTCTGAAGTTCTTTTATAGCTTTACGTTCATTTTGTGTCAGATTCTGATAATTATATTTATTTTGTTTAATTTTTTCAAAATCATTTAGAGCCAGTTTCTCAAAGACTTCTATGGGTCCTGATTTGAAATTTGAAGGAAAAAACTTTGAAGGGTTTTTTAGATCTGTATGGGTAATAAACCTGGTTTCCTATTTCCGTTATATAGATTTATTTTTTTATCTGGCAGGGTCCAGAAACTTCTCATACATTATTTTTAGAATATTTAAATTACAATAATAAAGGTATAATTGTATCTTCAGATTTTAGTAATGTATCTATTAACTTTTTAGACCTCAATATTTTTATTCAAGATGGAAATATTCAAACAAAGACTTTTGAATAAGTATTTACTAACACTATAATAGATCATACTAGCTGTCACTACAAACCTTTGTTGGATGGTATTCCAAAAAGTCAATTTCTTCGTCTCCACCGTAACTGTTCTTTAACAAAAGATTTTGACGTTCAATCTACCTCATTAAAAAGTTTTTAGAAAAAAATTACAAATCTGATAAATTAAATGTAGCCTTAGAGGAAGTTAAATCAAAGGAGAGAAAGGACCGTCTAGTATATAAAGATAAAAAAGATGATCCTCCAAAATTACCTATTATTTTAGACTTTTAACAGTAAAAACAAACTTTAAAAAAAATTATCAATAAGCACTGGCATATTTTAAAACAAGATGACCTTTTAAAAGACTACATTCCAGATAGGCCTAATATAATATTCAGATCATTCCACAAATAGAGAATTTTATGTCTAAACCAAAAGGGTTTTTTAAATGCAATAAATGTATTGTATGCAAATCTACGAATCCAGCCATCAACACTAAAACCACAAATTTTTCCTCTACCATTACAAAGGTATCATATCCTATCAAAGATTTTATTGGGTGTAACATGAATGTTATATATTTATTAGAATGTCCGTGTGGACTCCAGTATATAGGCATGACGACAAGATGTCTAAAAATTCGATTAGCTGAACATTGTCGCAACATCAAAAGAGGCTATGACAACCATTCAGTTTCCAAACATTTTTTAGTACACAATAAAGACCCAAGATTCTTAAACGTTATTGGGATAGAACAAGTTATTATGCCCTGGAGAGGCGGTGATACGAAGAAAATCCTAGGAAAAAGAGAGATGAATTTGGTTTTCCAACTAAAAACCCCTCTGTCCTAATGGTTTAAATGCAGATTTTGATCTTTTTAATAATTTAATTTTTTATAATAAAATATATATATATATATATATTATATTTTTTTTTTTCACTGTAAATACTGTGGTATTACTTTTATTGGAATGATTTTGTCTTTTACTATAAATACAATGGTATTATATCCAGTAAAATGCCCCTAACTTTTGTATCATTATATATGAAAGTGCTCATTTCTCAGAGGCCTATTCTTCCTTAATATGTGCTTTTATAATATGTTTTGTACAAAGTGTTTCATAATTTTAAATTTTTTGCCATTTTAATGTAAATTTTTTGTCTTTTAATGTGGTTTACTATTTGCCAGCACCTGTGTCTTTAACTAGAGCTATTCGGATAATGTATGCTGAGAGGGGCGTGTATGGTTGCGCCGATCTCTGGCCCAGCATACATTTCCCATCGTTCGTTAGGTTATACCACGTTGTCGCGGATGTTCGCGATCACGTGGTCTATTATTTTTCGTCAGTAATATTTATGCTTCAGTATGCTGTTTCCAGCATACATTCCCCATAACCCTCCCAGCTACACCACATGGTCGCGGGAGTTCGCGACCACATGGCTCTTATTACTCTGTATGCTGACGTCTAGCCATATGACGCTCCGCATACATTTCCCAGAGTCCTCTTAGCTATACCATGTGACCGCCCGAGGGCGCGATCACGTGATTTTATTAGTTTTACTCATTTAATCGTTTGTTTTATTAAATGTTCGTTTCTAATAACAAATTAAATTATAAAGTTTGGATTATTCTTAGACTATTATATCATTAATACTTTTGAGATTTGTACTTTTTTCTGTACTTTTGTATTTTAATGATGACGTCATTTTGGCGCCAAATTTTGAATTTGTAAATGCCCAGATAGTTTATAAAAGCATCTATGTACCAGGTTGTCATTTTCTATTGCCAGTTGAGAAAGCCCTGTGAGGTGAAACGCGTTTTGGCTGTTTTCATATTTGTTATATATATATATATATTTATTTTGTTATTAATAAAGGAATATTGGCCCTTTTATTAGCCTTTATATACCATTTTATTATATTATTTGACTTTTCATTTTATACCTGGTACCTGCTACATCGGAGCACGCATTTGCCCAAGAATCCTAGGTGGGGATAATACCACCTACGCCATTATATTGAGCAGTATATCCTGCTCATATATATGTGAGTATTTTATCGCTTTTATCCTTTTTCATTCATTCAGTGAGCACTATATCGTTTTCTTATCTCTCTATATACCAAGGAGCTCATCATATCTTCACCACCTATATCCTACCAGTGGAGGATCAATGCCACTGAACGCTATAACCACTTGCGCTAGTTTATGCTCGTAAATAGGTGAGTGAATCATCTGCTGTGAGAATTTTTTATCTACCAATTTGTCGATTTGCAATCTGCACTATTGGAGTTTCTCTGTTTTTCTTACATGTTCATGCACCCACTATTGAACTGAGATACCTTCAACATAAGAAGACCCAGCTACCTATTGCACTCTTTCCATACTCAAGCACTTTTACAGGTTTTATTAAAGACTTTTTAGCACTGGGATTATTTTTCCTGTCTATTTATATATTGGTCTCATTCTATTCACTTTTTTGTTTATGAGCATATAGCGTAACCTATATATTCTTCTTTTTTTCTGTATAACTGTCTAAAATGGACATCAAGGGTTATTTCGACAAGGATCAGTGCTATATTTAGTGATAGTAGGTTCTAGCATTTTGGAGATAGGTTTTAATTTTTGTATGTTTTGTCATCAGACTTTTTTAGTCTTGGAAGTTATTTTAAAACAGATGAGTTTAGGATCTTGGTAATGGAATAGGTGGGTTTCCTGTAAGGTTCAGAAGCATAGGCTGAGTGATACAATGCTATGAAACATATGAGGTGTTTTACTTATTGGTTGGCACAGTCCAGAAAACATTTAGGGCCAACTGTTGAACAACTTCAATTTTGATCTCTATATGTTAGACTTTCAATTTTCAAAGGACAAATATCCAAAATTGCTTATATGTTTGAATTATATTCTGTGGCCATTTGACCTTTTTATGCCACCGCTATCCTTCATAGTCTCATGTTACTTATGCCCTTTGTGGCCCTGTTGCTGCTGGTCGTGTGTGTGTGTTTATTTTTATATATATATATATTGTTTATTTTTAACCAATTTATTTTTATTATTGTTATTATAGATAATTTATATAGTTTGTGTGCAGGTTTTACTTATTCATTTGAAAATCTGCATTTGCAATCCATGCCCAAACAAAATAAATATGTATTGCTTTATATGAATTCTTTATCATGTTCCTTTTTTTTCTTTTTCTTTTAAACAATCTGTGCAGGTGTTCGGTCTGTCAGCTTCTATGAACACATAATCACAGTTGGAACTGGACATGGGTCACTCTTGTTTTATGATATTAGGGCGCAGAAGTTTTTGGAGAGTGTTGCTTGCAAATTCCAGGATTCCAAGCACAAAGGAGGCATCGTAAAGTTGACCACGGGAAAAGGCTGGCTGGTGGGTATGAATGGCGAAGTACAAAGTGTGCATTCTCCTCTATATTTAAACAAATAAAGTGATTGTATGTTTGAATATCTGCTGGTACAGGAGTATTGATGGGCCTGCTCTTATAAACCAAATGGTTAAAAGATGTCTATAGTATTAGGAATACAAACCTGTATTCCTAACACTATAGAGCCCTCTGCCCCCTCCACTGGCAGCTAAAGGGTTAAAAAAAAAAAACCTGATTCCAGCGACCATGTCCCGCAGTGCTCGGTCGATGCTCCACCACCTCTGACATCACACGATTGGGGGGCTCTAATGCCCATTCGCAGTGAGCGCATTAAGCCCTCCCCAAAGGAAAGCATTTCTACAATGCTTTCCTATGTGGATTTTACAGACACTGCATGTCCTCATGCAGCACATGAGGACGTCAAGAGTCAGGCGACCAAAAGTATGTTCGCCACAAGGAAGTGCCTCTAGTGACTGCAATCAGACAGTCTTAGTCCTGTAATGTAATTATTGCAGTTTCTCGAAAGACTGCAATAATTTACATTGCAGGACTAAGTGTGACTGGGGCACTGCATCCAGACCATTTAGATGAGATGAAGTGGTCTAGTTGACTATACTGTCCCTTTAATCTGAGGCCCAAAAAACTTTAGAGATGTAAGGTCATTACAATGTGACGATGGCGAGATTTGACCCAGGTTTATATTGAAATATACAGTACGCAGCATGAATTGAAACCCAAGATTGCAGGCACCATGTACGTGAACTGTTTAACGGTTACAGAATTTGTGCAAATATCCACACTATTTATTTCTGTGGAAACATGAGGGAAACTAGGAGAAAGTGTGGCAAATGTTATTAAAGAGGAAGTAAGCATTGCCAGAATTGCCATCTTTCATTTTAAAGCTTTCATGCCATTGTGTTTTATAGCGCTTGTGCAATAACAGATAATTTTTTTAGAAAACCTCATTAAAGTGACTGAAAGGTCTGTGCTCGTTACTGACAGAAATCAATGTAACTTGTCTCTTGCCTCTAGAACCACAATGATATGTGGAGAAATTACTTTTCCGATATGGTCTCCTGCCCGAATGCCGTTTACACCCACTGCTATGACTCATCAGGAACAAAACTCTTTGTGGCTGGTGGCCCCCTGCCCACTGGCCTCCATGGAAATTATGCCGGTCTCTGGAGTTAAAAATCCTGTGGCCACCATGAACCTTCTGACAGCAAGAACGGATTTCATTTCCACGGAATGCAACCAATAGGATCTTTCATCTTTTTCAAAATACATATATTGTCTCAGATGTATAATTCATTTTTTTTTTTTTTTTTAAAGTTGCTTTTTTGAAAGAAAGTCCATGAGAAAAGTTTGAGCGCTCTCAGCTTTTTAACTCCTTTATTTTACTTATACATTTGACATTTTCCCACCCGTAACACCTTTTTCATATTTAAAGGTACAGTCCACAAATATATTATTATACATATATATTTTTAACTCCAGATTTCTTACCCACATTGTTTATCACACATGAGACTCCTGGAGGAAAAAAAATTACCGATTCTTCGATCTATTTTGCCATGGCAACCAAATTATTTTAACTTAAGGAATGTATTCCTTGCAAGTCTGTTCTTACAATATAGTGTAATTTCCACTACTTGGGAGTAATGACTCAAGGTCCTATATCATGAAACCTGCATTGGTATACCGAGCAGTAGGATTGTACCTTGCCAAGGCGGAAAACAGCTATAAAAGAAAGCAGACCTCTTTTGCTTAGCTGCAGGCTAAGATACCTTAATATTGAGCGGGCCCTTCCAGATTTTCTGTGAAAGTCTGGGGAAATATTGCAGTGTGTGTGTCTGTGTGTTCGAGCGTGTGTGTGTGAAGAGT
This sequence comes from Pelobates cultripes, assembly GCA_933207985.1. Lineage (NCBI taxonomy): Eukaryota > Metazoa > Chordata > Amphibia > Anura > Pelobatidae > Pelobates > Pelobates cultripes. Next base: position 291,235,133 of record OW240916.1, on the reverse strand, counting down.
ACTTTTTTTGTGACCAGTACATAGTTTACTTGGTGTGAAAACAAAAACTAATATTATTGGAGGAAAAATAGTCCTGGTTCAAAAACATATTTTATCTTTTTTGCAAAGGTTTCTACCAACATGGTAAATTGAAAGAAAGGAAAAAACCATATGATGTGCATTGCAGCTCTTTTTTATAGGGACACAATAGTCACCAGAACCTCTACAGCATTATGTCCCTGAAGACTTTTCAATGTAAATGCTGCCTTTTCAGGGAAAAGGCAGTGTTTACATTGGTGCCTAGTAACACCTCTAGTTGTTGTCTCTCAGACGGCCACTAGAGGTGCTTCCTAGTAAAGTGCTGCACAGTGTTCAGTGTCTCCATGATCTGCAAGCAGCATTAATTCAATGCATTTCTCTGAGATGCTGATTGTCCCAGCACTTTGCTGCCTATGCCCAATAGCCTCCCAATGCTTTCCTGTTGGCTGAGCTCATCGAATTTGATTACCTCAGCTATGGAGGCGAAGCCAGCCACAGCAAGACTGGAGCAGTGTTGGAGGAAAGGTGAGTAAATTCACCTTTTCAGAACGATGCAAGAGGGGCCGGTAACCTAAACATCCCCACCAGCACTATAGTGTCAGGAATACATGTTTGTATTTCTGGCACTATAGTGTTCCTTTAATAAACCCTAAAATCTCATGAGGTTTTTGTGATACTCCCAAAAAATGTTAAATCAGTGGTCTTCAAATGTTTTGTGCTCTGGTGGTGGAACATTTTTATTTTAAAACCAATCTCTGCAGATCCTTCTGAATCAAATCTTTTAACATGGCATAATGTCAAATTTATCTGATAACTTCCACCATGTAATAGACTTATGACTATATAATAAATGTTTAATATACAGACAATGCTGATTTTCTTATTTTTATTTAATAGGTTTTAGTTGTATTTTTTTACATTTGTTTTGTTTAGTTTTAGAGAAGACATGACTTTAGCCATATGAAGATCCTGTTGGCAAGTGATATTTAAACTATAAATATGCTATAGTCACTCAGAGAACATGCTAGTATTTTGAGTGATCAATTCGATGATACCTGCTAAACTAAAAACAAGAAGTGTTTTTTTTTTTTGTTTTTTTTTATGATCATTCTTGGTTTTCTCACTTTAAAAATCTAGGCAATGCAGGGGTTATGGTGCCTTTTGGCTTGAAGAGATACTCCCTGATTACCAGTCAATCCAGTTTTCATGCAATTTGACCAAAACCAGAGGTTTCTAAAGCACTTGTGACTCAACCCTCTGCTTTGCTCTTGCAATTATGGAAGTTTCACTTCCATGTTGGCAATTTCAACTGTGGCCAGATTTGAAATCCATTCACTGGCTGAGCACCTGACGTGCTTGGCCAATGAATGGCTTTAAAATATAGGTAAAACTTAGCTGCACAGTGTAATGGCACCATAATTGGTTTGTATGCATGTAGTGCTTATGGTGCTTAGTGACCCCTTTAAGTGCCATTTCTTACTATGTCCACATAGTCCACCTTGTAATTAAATTAATTCTGTACACTTCATGCAAGAGCGATATCTCCTGAGCTAAGGAATATATAAAAACGTATAGTTTAAAACCTCCATCAAGCCCCCAGTCACCATGCCGTGGTTATAGGCTTATATACTAAACAGTGAGCAGCAAGCAGTTGCTCAGTCTAATGAAAGTTAAGCAACTACCTTTGTCACGTCCACCATAACCCTCAGTGGGGCTATAAATTTTTAATAAAGCAGGGGTGACCTATTATGCCTTAGCTGGGGTCTCTAATTATATTAAAGAAGGTCTACTGCCCCCCACCCTTAGGTGGTAGAGTACTATTAGTTTATTAACAAATGAAGGAGAGTGGGCGCAATGCCCTCGTAGCTGTTACCAATTGACAGTGGAAGGGGATTATAAAACAAATTAACCCATGGCGATGGCCCTTATGTCCCACCAGCTGCAACCTATACTTGGTAGTTAGGGGCTAATATAATATACAAGGGAGTATGGACATACTGTTGTGAATCCCCTCAAATTATGGCAAGTTTAAACCAACCCTTCCACCTAATAAAAAAATACTTGCCTGCCCCCACAACCTAAAATTAGGGGGGCAACTAAATTATACTTATCATTAGAGATCTTATTTCTTCTTAAAACTTATTTTCTTCAGCCCCCAAAAAGTTTTGTTGCAACAATTAAAATACAATTTTAAAAAGTCTTTTAGACCCTGCAGGAGCCTCCTGTATGTGATTAAAGTTCAATTTACAGAGCAGGGGATTAAAACTTCAAAAATAAGTTAACATCTGATTGAAAAATAAACTCTTTTTTTCCCCCCACTTCCCCCCCATACAAGCTGTGAGTCTCAGCCAGGAGAAATGTGGCTTAGAATGAATAAGCAAAAACAAAAGTGATTTAACTCCTAATTGGCAAATAAATTAGTAGTGAGACTGTAGGGACGTGAACTATACACTAAAACTGCTTCATTAAGCTAAAGTTGTTTTAATGAATTTGTTCCTTTAAACATTAGATGTCTTCTTACATGAAGTGTTTAGGAAGGCTATGTAAGTCAGGTGTGACAAGGGCTGCATAAACAAAGTGATTTAACTCCTAAATGGCAAAAAATTGAGCCTGCAGGGGGCATGAACTATACAGCAAAACTGTTTCATTAAGCTAAAGTTGTTCTGGTTCCTGTAATGTACCTTTTAATAAACATTTTTCACACTCACAAAGACATGTTTTGTAAAATATAAGTAGACATAATATTAAAATCTGAGAAGGAACATTTTCCCCTTTAACCTCTTAAGGACACGTGACATGTCATGATTCCCTTTTATTCCAGAAGTTTGGTCCTTAAGGGGTTAAACAAAACCACTGTTGAATATGTTGGCGCTACATACATGCTAATAATAACTTTTTAATGAAAAAGACACTACACCAAAACAACTTTAATCGGTTTACTAGGTTTTGACCTCAATGGTGTGCTGTTCTTTTTCTTATCAAATATACGCACAGTCTTACTCTCAACAGCATTGAGTGAGCTGCTTTTAATTCACAACTTGGCTGTTGGCAGTCAGAGTAACTACAAATTGGTAGTGATAGTCTTAGTATATGTCTAACTGGGTGCCCTCGCCTTCTACGGCAGGTTGCTGTTTTTTAGTTCAAATCATTGACTACTGGCAGTGCTTGGGCCGTGTACAATCATTTGACAAGTAAGTCATTTTCTGGGTTGAAGGGGCAGGGATAAAGCCTGCCTTTTGTGCAAATCTATAAAAAGATTTCAGCATGCAAAAAAAAAGCGCAGCATATTAATGAAGCCAAAACCATCAAATGCAGTAAAGTTGTATTGACGCTCAGACTCCACCTTTAAGCCAACTATAGCCAATTGGTAATTATATCTTCTTGACCACATTTTGCTTCTAGTAACATGATCTCCCAAGTGTCATTCAATAAAACTCACTTAAAGCAAAAAAGAAAATCAGTTTTCCTTCAATAGATGTTATTTTGTTTATATTGTATTATTTAAATGATGAGAAAATGTGTCTTCTTGCACAAGGTCTGATAGATGCCTACGGTATCTCTTATTCACGAAGGTCTAGTGAGCGTCTCTCAGGATCTTTGAAAAACTGTTTCTTGTACATGTGGTGGATCCAGCATGTGTGTGCATGATCGAGATTACACAAATGATGCTGAAGAGGGAAAGGTGATGGGCAGCGAAAATCTAAAGTATATCTCACATTTTACACATCTCCATCTCGGTGTCTGATGCCTGTAAGAACATCTGTTAAAATCTCTGAAAATAAGCTGATACAAGCCTTGATTTAATTGTTTTGTGCAAGCTTTTCAAATTATTTAATATTTTTGGATAAAGTTTTAAAATAGGATCACACATACGTCTTTAAGCGAACTCCGATCGGACTCAATGGCAATGTCTGATTTTCAGCCAAATCCAAGGATATATTCGCTTTATCCATTGTTATAATCACCCGTGCAGACATTGGAAGAAAACAAAAGATATAATGGATCTTCTCATACAAGGCTTGAAACAAGCTCAGTCTAATACGGCAGTCCCATGCAACCATAATGAATCGTCTTTAGAGGATTAATCCTTGAATGTCATTGATGGTTTGCCACAGAGTGGGGGCTTACACCAAGCATCACCATCTGAGAAGAAGGAAACACGGGCTACTCAGAAACATATTAAATCTCTGCTGAAGGACATTCGGCAACTTTTTCCTACGGGCCTCTCATTTATAAGAGTAAACATCCATACCTTAACAGGCCGAGTGAAAGCGCTAGAGGCGGATTCTCAGGAAACGAGCTTTCAACAGACCTCAATCCACAGTGCTAACTTACAGCTGCAAAAGGCTCATAATGAACTGCTGCTGAAGATGTCCGCTCAGCAATATGAGCCGTTTTTGTAATATTAAGGTCAGGGTGATTTCAGAGTCCATAAACAACAATCCTGCGCTTTCTACGTTGCCTGTACCAGGGCCTCATGCCCTGGATGGGTTAAAAGCATCTCAGTAGACCGCTATTACTGCAATGCTAAATCCCATAAAGCACCTTCAGAGTCTCCAAGAGATGTCATTGTCCTTTTGCTAATCCAAATAGACAAGATGACAGTCATGTCAGCATTTCGAGGATCACTTATTTGAATCACATTTGTCCTTCTATATAGATACCTCCAGGTCCACTATGTTGTGGTGGCACACACTGGGTCCTGTGACCAAAATTCTCAGAGATCTGAATATTTCATACTGATGGGGCACTCCTAGGGCTCTTCATGTCCCTAAAGAGGGAACTCTTATACAACTTACTAATGTGCAAGATTCGGCTGTCTTTTTACAAATATTGTGAATTGCTTATTCCACTGGATTACAACCGTCAACCTCCTCACTGCACATTGATGTAGACAAGGCTATCCCACTCATTTACCTGTTCCAATACTACATCTGGCGCCTCTACGACAACACTGGCTGATTAGTTTAATTCCTTTTTTTTTTTTTTTTTTCAGATTATCATTGCTTTTCTTTACATGACCTACTCTGAAATAAATCAAGTAAATACATTTAATGTGTTAAAGGACTTTAGCCCTCAGTACTAGAGAATATGGTTTGCCTAACTAAACTTTTATGAATGTCACCCCCACAACTATTCATGCTACTGCTTAGTATACGAGCCTGGTGTTTAGTCTATCTATAGCTGGTATTAGAAAGGTCTTGTTTAGAAAACTTCTATATAAAAATGGTGTAGTGTTCTGCTGACTGATCATTTCTGATATTGTATCCGCGGCACAATAAAATTGAGAATAATAATTTAAAAAATGGTTTAATATTTTTTATAAATATTTTAAATATTGATTTGTTTTAAATATGATATGTAGTTTTAATATTTTGAAAAAATAATTTGAAAAGTTTATCATTTGAAAAACTTATCGAAAAAGAATTAATCGAGGACATATTTAGTTGCCAAATAGCTAAAACTCACTGGTTAGTGAATTAGGCCCCCCACTTGCACTTTACAGATCTTTAGGTGATATTTAAAATTTGCATCAAAACTGCTATTGATAAACCAATAAAAAAAAAAAAAATAGTTATTATTCTAAAATATGTTGGGTGTTGGACAGTTTATTAATTTAATTTTTTAAAAAGTATCTTGAAAATTTTAACAACTAAGTGAAAACAAAGTAGCGGTATGTCAAAAGGTTTTGGATAAGTAAAACCCCTTTTCTAATTTTTTTTTTTTTTTTTTTTCTCAAACCTCTCTCCCCTGCCCCTCCCATTGTATAAAGAAATATTAAGGAGCATGCAACATTCCTGAAAGCATGTTCTGGGTCCTATTACTGGGATAAATTTAGTAATGGTTGTATCTGCACATTCTCAGTCAGGCCAAGCTATTACAGAAAACGTGCTGCCCTTGGAGTATATTCTAAACTTGTGCAGAGGGAAAATTTTGATTTGGTGTAATCAATTTGTCCAAAGAAAATGTTCAGGTGGACTGAAATTCACCGATGTAGCGTTTTGGTTCAGACAAATTTCAACCATTCAGATGAATGAAAAGGGAATAAAAATAATATAAAGTGTATAATTTTGCAATGCACTGATAGGCACATTAGATTCACAGATCAAGTGAAAAGAAGTTAGAGGGGGAAAAGGGGCGAAGCAGTAAAAAAATAAATAAAAAAAATCTGTGAATAATATAAATATTTAGTGGCAGTCCTCGAACAGTCAATCATCTTTTTTTTTTCTTTTTTTTTTCATCATCTCTTTTTTTGGTGCCATGGTTGGAACTCCGAATCATGCAAAATTGTTTTGCTGTTGTCCATTTAAGTTGTTTCATGATACAACATCCATTTGGATAACCTGAGTTACGGAATAGGGATAACCAACCAATCGCCAAAAAATTTGGATGTGTTGCAGTTCTTTCAAAACTGAATGCACAGGTCTAGTGTATTTCTCCCAAATAGAGATGGTGATGACTCCCTCAACATTTGATACCAACAGTGATATGTGTGCAATTGAAAATTACAACATCCATGTCCTTTGGGAAGGCTATGCTTCTATGCAAACAATCCAAATGCACTGCCTTTTGTGAAATTTTATTATGCCACTCTGCCATCTTGTGGTGAATATATAGATACGTAAATCAACAAACTAGTTGGCTCTCTCACACCTCACCCCTCTGCAGGGGCATACCTAGAGCATTTGGCACCTGGGGCAGGTCATATTTTTGGCACCCCCCCCCCACCTCAACTTTAAATATAAAAACAACCAAAACATTTTTTTATGTATTTAGCACCAAGTAGTGTTTGTGTGTTTGAATGTATGCATGTTTTTGTATGGAGTATATGTGAGTGAATGTAGCGATGTGTTTGTATGTAGTGTTGGCGTTTGAATGCAAGCATGCGTTTGAATGCAGTGGTATGGTTATATATAATGGTGGGGTTTGTATGTAGTGTTGACGTTGAAATGCATGAGTGTATTCAGGGGCGTACCTAGAGCATTTGGCACCCCCCTTGCTCCCCCCCTCAACTTTAAATATAAAAACAACTAAAAAATGTTTTAATGTATTTAGCACTAAGCAGTGTTTGTGTTTTTGAATGTATGCATGTTTTTGTATGAAGTATATGTGAGTGAATGTAGCGGTGTGTTTGTAGTGTTGGCGTTTGAATGCAAGCATGCATTTGTGTGTTGTGTGGTATTTGAATGCAGTGGTATGGTTATATATAATGGTGGGGTTTGTATGTAGTGTTGACGTTAAAATGCAAGAGTGTATTTGTGTGTAGTGTTGGCGAGATTTTTAGATGTATGCACATATACACATACACGGACATACACACACAAACACACACAAACACATTGACACACATGCAGACATCGTGGCGACTCTAGGAACGATATATATGGGGGGCACATAAGATACCACAGTCAAAACATGAGGGGGAGGTGGAGCAGTAAAACTTCTCACTAGGGGATGGGGTAATATGCTACCATTGGCTGTCTGATGCCAGCATGCTGTGTTCTGCATGCTGGCATCTGACTACACATTTGCATATAATTCACATTAGCCACCCAGATTTCTTGTTGTGGGCTGGCTGACACCTCTTAATTTCAATCTTTGTTTAGCAGATAACTCCTCTATTTGCTATCCTTTGTGGGATTGCCATTTTTAAGGACACCAAATAAGGTGCTATCTGCTAAACAGCACCCTCATTTGGTATCTTTAAATATGGAAATCTCACATACGGGCACCAATTCAGGGAATGATCTACTAAACAGCTGAAGGATGAAAAAAACGTCCTTTTCTTATTTTCAGTTGTTTAGTAGATAAATCCCTTATTTGTTATCTATATGTGGGATTGCAATAGTTGAGGACAGGAAATAAGGGAGCTACCTACTAAACACATACGCAGAGATACACACATAATCACAGATATACACAAACAATCACTGAGCAACACACATACACACACAAACATTACATACATACACACATTTAATAATTAAGAGGTCCACCCAGCCTCCCTACCTTGCTCTAGAAGGGCTGGAGTGGATCCTCAGTCCCTGGTGGTCAGTGGTTGCTGCTGGGATTTCTGTACAATTTCTGCACAGGTCCATCGCACGCCCTGTATTGACGCCGAGATTACATCATATCCTGGCTGCCGGCTCACTGCAGGGCGAAGACCGTCAGACACAGTCAGATGCACACAGTTACAGGCAGACAGTTAAACACGCAGACAGTTAAACACGCAGGCAAGCAGACAGTCACACATACACACACAGATTCACAGACAGTCACACACACAATCACAGGCAGACAGTCACACACACACACGACACAGTCACACACACACAATCACAGGCAGACAGACACACACACAGACAGTCACTCACACACACACCCATAATCACAGGCAGACAGTCACACACACACAGTGACACACACACAGATAGTCACACGCACAATCACAGGCAGACAGTCACTCACACACCCACAATCACAGGCAGACAGTCACACACACACACACACACAATCACAGGCAGTCACACACACACACACACAGAGTCACAGAAAATCACAGGCAGTCACACACACACAGTCACACACACAATCACACACACACACACACACACACAACACAGACAGACACACACACAGTCACACACACACACACACACACACAGTCACAGGCAGACAGTCATACACACACACACACACACACACAGTCAGTGACAGTCACTCACACACACACACCCACAATCACAGGCAGACAGTCACACACACACACAGGCAGACAATCACAGGCAGACAGTCACACACACAGAGTCACACAGACAATCAAAGGCAGACAATCACAGGCAGACAGTCACACACACAGTCACACAGACAATCACAGGCAGACAATCACACACAGTCACACAGACAATCACAGGCAGTCACACACACACAGACAGACAATCACATACACAGTCACAATCACAGTTACACACAGCACACACTCTCTCTCTCACTTACAGTAAGCTTGGGCTGGAGGAGAAGTGGATTCAGTCCCTCTGGCTCCTGTGCTGTAGTTGGGGAAGCAGAGGCTCCTTCCTGCTTCCCCTCTGTGTGATCAGAGAGAGGCTGCATTTAGCCCCGCCCCTGCATCCGGCTTGGCTCCACCCCCACGGCCATTCTAGCTCCGCGCCCAAGTCTCTGTGCAACCAGGTCTCCTGCTCCTGCTCCCAGCCCCTGCGTGTGAGCTGTGTCAGCTGTCCGGCGCCCCTGCTGCTATGGAGCCCGGTGCAGCCACACACCTCACAGAATAGCAAGCCTGTCCAGCCCTGGTGGCACCACCCTGCCTGATAGCACCTGGTGCGGACCACCCCGCCTTAGTACGTCACTGCCCCTCTGTCAGTCCTTACATTGGCTTCCTCTATCCTATAGGAGTCAATTCAAGGTACTAATTCACACGTATAAACCACTGAACAATTCTAGCCTCTCTTACAACTCCTCACAGATCCATAGGTATGTCCGTTCTTGGTCTCTCCGCTCTGCCCATGACCTTCTCCTGTCCATTGTTCGCACCCGTGCGGCCAACTCACACTTGCAGGACTTTTCACAGGCGGCTCCCTTCCTATGGAATAGCCTGCCTACTGCCATCAGACTCTCCCCTAGTCTTCAATTGTTTAAGAAGTGCCTTAAAACCCATCTCTTTAGGAAAGGTTATGGCCTCCCATAGTAACCTCTACCTCACATACCTGTCTCTTGCTCTCTCCTAAAGGGCAGCACTCTACTCTCTCCTCCACCTCTGCTTCACTCCCACCTTATTTGATTGCTCTTTCCTGTCCTAATGTGTTTTAAACCCCACCTCCTATAGACTGTACGCTTGTGTGAGCAGCGTACTCTTCAACCTATCGTTCCTATAAGTATTTTTGTAATTATCCTATTTATAGTTAAATCCCCCCTTTCTCATTATATTGTAAACCACTCTGGAATCTGTTAGCGCTATATAAATGGCGATGAAAATAATAAGTGGGTTTTGCAGACGAAAATACAGAGCAATAACTTGACAAAATCCATGAAACTATCGCACCCTTATCCTACATGGCGATTCCTGTATCCAATACCATATCTTCAAGGGGCAACTGCCCTATTAGCAATACTGGGACTTCCTCAGTAGTCATGAAGTCAAAATAATCCTGGTTTAAGCAATTCATCAGCCCACCGATTGGATCCGGCAAACATTGCCAGATTCACTCCAAGACAATCAGCCTAAGATATCTATGCTGCAGTCACCACGGGAACCATCTACTGGGATACATATATTATAGCCTAAATGTGACCCTTAAATTTTTATGTTTTTAATTTAATGGCTTTGTGTTTCACTTTGTACAAATGTTCAGATACATACCTAGCTCTCAGACCAACTTCCCCCTACCGCCTGGTGGTATTGTTAATTGCTAGACATACTGCTCACTGTGGTAGCGAGGCGTAAAACTTGTGTGTCTTTCACTACATCTCTTGTTATTTAGTAGATATTATAGCACCCTTCTTCATTATATGACACAGAAAGTTCTCTCTACTCCATTTTTTTTTAGCGTTAACCAAGAGATGTATTGTACTATTAATAATCTAAAACTTCCAATTTAAATGCATAGCATGTCATGCATAATGCAAGTGCTGGTAACTTGTAAGCTACTATACTAATGTACATCCATGTATTACTGGTCATTTCTACTAGTATAACCTGCCTGTGGATTGAACAAAAAATAAAAAAAATGTAAAAATGTAGGAAACTTATTATGAAAATTAAATGTATAATTTAAATTATACAAAAAAAAAACATAGGTGGGTTATAGGGCGGAGCCTGATATTTGAGCTGAACAGGCATGTGCTGAGCAGGCTCCCGCTTATTTTTCCAATTCTCAGATGATATTCCTGGTAAATGCACCGTTACCACCGTCATCATGCGCTACCTAAACTGGGAGTAGCTGTGGCGAATCTACCGACACCTTGCTCGGAATCTCTATCTAGCGGGAGTCCACTGCGACACGTTGTGGCCTGCAGACGACTGAGCTAAGGAAAAGCGGACGATTTCCCAGTTCTAATGTTTGGCGTGCGGACTAAGTGGGGGTTATCCCGGTCCCACCTGGACTGACCTACACAATTCCTTGTGTTACTGAAGACAGCTATTATCACTTGATGAGAAATAAGGTGATAGCACACCAATGGTAATTGTATTACACACTAGCAGAAGTAGGCAGGATAAAACCTATTAATAAAAACATAAAAGCGACAGACTGTATAAAGTGGTATCCGTGTAGCAAGTATAAAGGACACACATATTTAAGAGCCCTTCAGGTTGGCTCGGAACTCAGTAGGTATGATAAAACCACTCAAAGTATTGCTGTGTAGATCAAGCATGTCAAACTCAAAGGCTAACATGGGCCAAATAAACAAGGTTTATGTTTTTGTGGGCGGCACAAAATAACCCCTTACATTTTCATAGTGGGGGTTCATATATGTATTATGTGCATTTTTAATATTTTATGTTTCATGATTTGTAACTCTAGTGCCTGGGAGATAATTAGTTTAAGCAAAGTACACTAAATTATCAAAGCGTGTTGTGGAAGTGTTCTGGGAGTGTTCTACTATGTTTTTGCTTGAAACCCCCCTGCTGGGGATCTGTGTATAAAAGTGGGCCAACTGGCCATAATAAAACATTCCGGTTGGACTCTTCAACAATTCTCGACTGGTGTTTGGGTATGTGACCGACGAACCGCTGAATTTATTCTTACGAACAACTTGGATTTCGGGAACGTACAAATCAACGTTCTATGCGAACGGGCTATAATCACTAAGTCCCTAGCATTTCGGGAGTATACGAACGAACGGAGTATACGAACGAACGGAGTATACGAACGAACGGAGTATACGAACGACAGGGTGATCGTGACACTCAGGCAGGCAGATTTCAGAATGCAGGAGTGGACTAGGCACTAGGATCATGCATGGAGCACTTCAGGAGTGCTAAGTGCATGGTCTGCTCTAGGGGGCAGGCTATTAGTTAGCCTGGCCAACCCTTTTGATCGCAGGATGGCCCCCTTGATGGGGCAGATCTGCCTCTTGTAAGATGGACCTGCCACATTGATGAGAGGTACCTCCTTTGACAGACAGAACTGCCCTCTTTGACTAGCATGATCTCCCTTTCCATGTCTGCTCTCTTCCCTGCCTGTGCCTATGCCATAAGGTGCCAAAAAATGTTCGCACCTATGCTTTTTGTTTTTTTAATTTGTTTGTAATCCTACTGGCTTGTGGGTATTTACTGCTACTTACTTAGGCTATAAATAAATTATTGTTAATGACAACTTAAATAAATAATGATTGACACTGAAATGTTGTTGAACATCAGCAGCACCATGTATAAAACAACTCCATATTGTCTCACAGAAAAAGGAAAAGGTTTCGGTTTTTCCTAATAAGTATTTACAAACATTTTACATCATCTTTACAGAATTTACGAGACTTTTCACACTAACAACACAGACAGACCGTCTTTCCTAAAAGTTTAGACTCCATAGACTAAAATGGAGGCTCCTTACTGGTCAAAGCTGATTGTTTAATATATGTGGATTTGCACAAAAAAGAAGGCTCTATGGGGGGCGGAGCCTGACTGGCGAGAGGAGCAGACGTGTGGGTCCTCTGCTAAACAAGCAATAAAGCGGATTTAACATAGAAACATAGAATGTGACGGCAGATAAGAACCATTCGGCCCATCTAGTCTGCCCAATTTTCTAAATACTTTCATTAGTCCCTAGTCTTTTCTTATAGTTAGGATAGTCTTATGCCTATCCCACGCATGCTTAAACTCCTTGACTGTGTTAACCTCTACCACTTCAGCTGGAAGGCTATTCCATGCATCCACTACCCTCTCAGTAAAGTAATACTTCCTGATATTATTTTTAAACCTTTGTCCCTCTAATTTAAGACTATGTCCTCTTGTTGTGGTAGTTTTTCTTCTTTTAAATATAGTCTCCTCCTTTACTGTGTTGATTCCCTTTATATATTTAAATGTTTCTATCATATCCCCCCTGTCTCGTCTTTCCTCCAAGCTATACATGTTAAGATCCTTTAACCTTTCCTGGTAAGTTTTATCCCGCAATCCATGAACCAGTTTAGTAGCCCTTCTCTGAACCCTCTCTAAGGTATCAATATCCTTCTGAAGATACGGTCTCCAGTACTGTGTACAATACTCCAAGTGAGGTCTCACCAGTGTTCTGTACAATGGCATGAGCACTTCCCTCTTTCTACTGCTAATACCTCTCCCTATACAACCAAGCATTCTGCTAGCATTTCCTGCTGCTCTATTACATTGTCTGCCTACCTTTAAGTCATCAGAAATAATCACCCCTAAATCCCTTTCCTCATATGTTGAGGTTAGGACTCTATCAAATATTCTGTACTCTGCCCTTGGGTTTTTACGTCCAAGATGCATTATCTTGCACTTATCCACATTAAATGTCAGTTGCCACAATTCTGACCATTTTTCTAGTTTACCTAAATCATTTGTCATTTGGTTTATCCCTCCTGGAACATCAACCTTGTTACATATCTTAGTATCATCAGCAAAAAGACATACCTTACCATCAAAACCTTCTGCAATATCACTAATAAAAATATTAAAGAGAATGGGTCCAAGTACAGATCCCTGAGGTACCCCACTGGTGACAAGTCCAAGCTTTGAATATATTCCATTAACTACAACACTCTGTTGCCTGTCACTCAGCCACTGCCTTACCCATTCAACAATATTTGAATCCAAACTTAAAGATTGCAGTTTATTGATAAGCCATCTATGTGCAACAGTGTCAAAAGCCTTACTGAAATCTAGGTAAGCAATGTCTACTGCACCACCCTGATCTATAATTTTAGTTACCCAATCAAAAAAATCAATAAGATTAGTTTGGCATGATCTCCCTGAAGTAAACCCATGTTGTCTCTGATCTTGAAATCCATGTGTTTTTAGATGTTCAACAATCCTATCCTTTAACATGGTTTCCATCACTTTCCCCACTACTGAAGTAAGGCTTACTGGCCTATAGTTGCCCGACTCCTCCCTATTACCTTTCTTGTAAATGGGCACAACATTCGCTAACTTCCAATCTTCTGGGACTACTCCTGTTAACAATGATTGGTTAAATAAATCTGTTAATGGTTTTGCTAGTACACCACTAAGCTCTTTTAATAGCTTTGGGTGTATTCCATCAGGTCCCATTGACTTATTTGTCTTTACTTTTGACAGTTGAAATAGAACCTCTTCCTCTGTAAACTCACGTGTAATAAATGACTCATTTATCCTTTTTCTCAACTGAGGTCCCTTTCCTTCATTTTTATCTGTAAATACAGAACAAAAATATTCATTGAGGCAGTCAGCTAGGCCTTTATCCTCTTCTACATACCTTCCTTCTTTTGTTTTTAATCTAACTAATCCTTGTTTTACTTTTCTTTTCTCATTTATGTATCTAAAAAATGTTTTATCCCCCTTTTTTACTGACTGTGAACCCTGAACAAACAGTGATAAAACCCACTGACGGGCAGTGCACAGCCCAGAGGGAACACAGAGATAAACCTCAAGACCTTAATTTGCGGGAGACTGGAGAAACGCCATTGCGGCCTGCCAAACCGGAGCTGGGGAGAGGCGGCCGACCTCCCTGCTTTCTGGTAACACACGAGATCATGCAAACTTCTAACCCCCCCCCCACCCCCTTTGGACCGGCGGGGGTTATCCCGGTCCCTACTCGACTGCCCTAAGCAAACAAATCGACATGTAGACCTCGCGCAGGGTCCAAACAAGCAAAGAGACCCGACCAAAAATGGCGACTACCACATGGCTAGCCGAGACGGCAAACGAACAGCGTGAACCAGCCCTGTGCTCTGTGGACTGCATGATGCAGAGACTAAGCGAGCACTTCTACCAGCTATGGGTCAAACTGGAGACCCACATAATCTCTACACCGCCCAATCCTCGAGATGGAGGACGGGGTGGCAAGAAACGGAGGGTGAGGAGGACCCCCTTCGGGCCTAAAGCACCCAGACAAGCCAGCAATGTGAGGTGCAGGCTTGTCTGGGTGCTTTATGCCCGAGGGGGTCCTCCTCACCCTCTGTTTCTTGCCACCCTGTCAGGATATTTATATCTGCAGACATTTTGTGCTAAGAAAGAAATTAAAAGTGTATATTGCCAGAGTTACTCAGAACAGAGCGGACTCCATTTTGCTATCTTCAGGATAACAGAGACACATCATTTCCTTGCTTTCACTAACCACTGAGCTTGAGATAAGGAATGCATTATATAAACACAGACACTAGTGACAGAGAAGACTAAGTAATTAATTTTACTTTCTAAATTTTACAAGGTCTCATTGTAAGTAAGGGGTGAAATTGAGTTTAGAACTGTCAATTTTAGAAATTACGATCAAAGTAGTTGCCACAAAGACTGAGACAAACACTTTGAACTGACAGCAAATTTAAGTTATGGTAGTCATTTTAGATAAGCCAAATGACGTCAAAATCGTCATCAGGAAAAGTTAACTCTTTCCTGGATAAGAAGGTTTAGTTAGGCAAGACTGCCCTCTATGGATCAAATACCTAAATTGCGATCCATCGATTGAACCCACCTTCAGCTTCCTATTGGCCGTATCAACTAATGACGTACAGAGAGTCTGGCCCTTTAAAAGTTAGGACAAAGGGAAGAGAGAAGTTAGTTGGTAGAGAGAGGGAGTTGGAGTTTGGTCAATCAGATTCGGACATGCAGAGAGAGAGACTCAAGAAACACTCTCTGGGACTAACACTCTACTCTTAACCCCTTAAGGACCAAACTTCTGGAATAAAAGGGAATCATGACATGCCACACATGTCATGTGTCCTTAAGGGGTTAAACTCTCTTGGACACACCTCCTTGACACTTTGAAATTTACTGATACTTTCTAACCAACACCACTTTTTCTCTATTACTTGCACACCTCCATACAACCAATCAAGTTCCTGGGACTACCTACTCATCTGATGAGAATATCTACATAACTGGTAATTATGCTGGTTTTATTTAATTAATTTAAATTAATTTAAATTTACTAATAGCATGATATATGACTGGATAAATCACGGTCAGATTTCAATATTTAGAAATCTTAGTTAACTAAAGAATATATAGTTATAAACATTCCATTCTGCAGGTGGAATTAAGAATAATTATATATTAATGTGATAGTATCCAATGTTAGCATACCGCTGTTTTTATCCAGGTGTATTGATTTGCTCTAAAATAAGATAAGATATCTTTTTAGGCTAATTAAAATTCGGCTTATAGAATCTGGTAGATTATTCTTATTGGATGGTTCCAGGAAATGACTAATGAGCTGCTTTGAATGTTATTTTAATTGAAAATTACAAGAGAATAGGATATAATATGCCTAGGAGGATCTAGCCAGAATTGAAAGGGTTACTCAGTTGATTTAACTGTTAGCCAAGGTTTTATGGCTTTTCGCTGTGTGAAGCTTTACTTTTGTCTGTAAAGATACCCTCATAAATCTTAAGTGACAGATGATGCTGTTAGCCATTGGAACGTGTATAGCCATTCCATTGTATTGCATACTTATGTTATACTAAATACTCACTGATTATTATCATGCATGCTGCCTAATATTATTGTTATTTAATTTGTTACAATAAATTAAATCTATTTTTATAACACATTGTGATTTTTATTTGTATGGAATACATTTCACTTACATGATAAACGATCTCTAAGATCTAAGAGAATTGAAATAGTGGGCAATTTTCGACTGTTTAATATTATCATCCCATAAATATCCCCACAACCCCGTCCTCCATCTCGAGGATTGGGGCGGTGTAGAGATTATGTGGGTCTCCAGTTTGACCCATAGCTGGTGGAAGTGCTCACTTGCCTCTCTCTGCATCATGCAGCTATTGCCCCCCACAGCAACACCAGCTACACTCATAATGCGCTACAGCTATGTGCCCTGCGACTGTTACTCTCACATTGTTTTAATGTTATATGCCAAACAATTGACAACTACATTAATGCCAATGTTATTCCTAGCTTATTCCAACTCATAAACAAAAATGTGCAGCTTTTTGTATTGCCACTGTGACAAAACTGATGATCAAATCATGCGTGCTATTGTGGCACTTGACACATGCCTGTAACTACCTCTGCAGAGAAAAATAAAGAAGGCGGCTCTATGAAAGTGTGTCTTTTTTATAGTTGTTGTTTTGCATTTTTTTTATTTGCATATTTTTTTTGTTGCAATATTTATTATATATATGTGCTTTAAGTAAAATAATGGGTTAACTCTGGCCTGGACTGACCCTTTAAACTTTTTATCTCCCATTGTCTCAATAATTTACGCTATTAAAAGCAATACGTTCCATACTTATACATAGCATATACTGTCTTAGCTGTACCTTTGACTTAAAGGGGTACTCCGTACCAAAACAACTTTATCTTAATTAAAATGTAAAGTGGTGGAGCAATAAAGATAAAAAGAAAAAAGAAAAAAAAAAACTTCTATTGAAACTCCATGAAAGGAGAACTTTTCTTATAAAAATCATCTAAAAAAAAATAAATAGGAAAAGTCAGTAAAGGGAATGCTGCAAGTCCTATATGGAAAAATACCAGTAACCTACACACATCCAATGGGAAACATATAAAACATAAGAAAGGACTGTGCCACCCCTCTAGAAATAGCTCTTAACACAAACTCATGTCCTGCAAAATAAACTTTGTATATACCACTAATTTTGTGGGATAATGAACAAGTGACCAGGCAATACACCATATAAAATTAATGAAACAATTTATTGATAATGCATCTTAACATTTTTTTTAAGTGAAATAAAAAATTGGTGCATATCTCCAATGTTTTACTCCTTCGCATACAGCCATAAACTCTAACAGGCTCGCATCCGCATTGAGCACTTCTGTAAAATGTGCTGATACTGAATGTGACATAAACTTTCTTGGAATGTTGCACTAATGTTCCCGTACTCTCGTAGTTAATTTCTTTGTGGTTCTCCCTACATATTGTAGACCTTTAGCTTAATGAAGCAGTTTTGGTGAATAGATCATTACCCTGCCGTCTCACTGCTCACTTCTCTGCCATTTAGGTGTTAATTGTTGTTCCTGTCAAATGTGACAGCACAGTGTGTTTAGTAGGGATGTGCATGGGCAAAACATCCCCAATCCTCAAGTCCCGAAGTGCCGAATTTCGGAAGTGCCAAACCGAATTGCCGAAATGCCAAATTTCAGAAGTGCTGAAGTGCTTTGGATTTCTGTAAAGTGGCAAAACAGGAGAGGGAGGGAAAATTAAGGGAATGATGACAGGAATCTACCCCTAGGTTTAGGGGTAGGGTTAGGTGTTTATTGTCCTGTCACTATTCCCTTAATTTTCCCTCCCTCTCCTGTTTTGCCACTTTTCAGAAATCCAAAGCACTTCGGCACTTCTGAAATTTGGCAATTCGGCAATTCGGTTCGGCACTTCCGAAATTCGGACATTCGGCAATTCGGACATTCAGAAGCATCCAAATGTCCGAATTGCTGAAATTCATCCGAATTTAAATTCGGACCGAAACAAATTGCACATGTCTAGTGTTTAGTTTAAAAGTTTTTATCTCCTGCTCTGTTAATTGACCTTTAATCGCATACAGGAGGCTACTGCAGACTTCAGCAAGCTGTTAACAGTGCTTGAGATATGCAACTGTAAACAAAACACACTTTGCAATAAAGTAAGTTTAAACATTAGATCTCGCTTTACAGGAAATGTGGAGGAAGACTGTGTAACTCACATGCAGGGAGGTGTGACTAGGATGGCATAAACAAAGTGATTTTTTTACTAGCCTACTTAATTATGCATTTTAAAAATGTAAAATGTAATCACAGTCTAAATAGTCCAGTGCCGCAGATTATGCTAATGTTTTTATACATAAGCAACTGTATTAACTGATATCTCCAGAGCTAATCAGGTCAGCATTGAGGACATGGATAGAAATTATAATTTTTCAGGTTTCAGAGTGAAGCTTTGTCATTTTGTTTTGTGCCAACGAGGAGAACAGTACATCATAAAACTTCAGAAGGGGTTAAGCCTGGTTGCTTAGCAACACAGTGAGCTCTCAGTATCAACTCTGCCAAATGATTCAATAAAAAAATCTAAATTATATTTGATAAATATTTTAAGGCTGGAGAGGGGATTAATATTGCTTTGCATGAATAAAAATGAGAAATAAACCAGATAATTGAATCTTGTGTTTGAAGGGATTGAGGGTAAATGCACCATAAAGTACATATAAACATAAAATTAATAATTAAAATAATCAGTTATTGGGGCATTATTAAGCATTTGATGATGCAATAAGCCTTGTGTGGTGAAAGTACTCCATTTTAAAGGAAAACTATTGGTGTAATGGCTCTTAAGCATAAATGCAAAGGTTTGGCCTGCAGTTGTGGGAGGGGCATGTTACCCTACTTAAACCCCCCTACTCACCTTCTTCCATCCCGTACGTGCTTTTAGCGATTCGCATGTCCCCACCCTCCACTCCCTCTATCTATACTTTTCATTACACCTCAAGGGTGGGCCCTCTTTTATCACAGGCCTACCGCGACGTCCGTTCCGGCACACCTCAACCGACTTATCTCTCCCTATACTATGCTACTCTTTGTATGCTTCCTTTACGGCCTTATTTGCCCCTCACACAAACAATGTTTTGCAAACAGATGCTTTTTTGTTTAGTTTTTTTTGGTACCATAACATTCCTTTCCAGGAGGGTAGGTGTTTCTTTCAGTGGCAGAACGAACATAGAGAGGACCCTGATGCAATAATTTTCTGTTGCCCCGACCCACCCATCACAAGGGGTCAGAAAAGGTAGTGCTAAATACAACCTTGCAAGGATGAGCAAATGGGGTCTTCCATTTGCACATCCTTGTGTTTGTGTATTTAGCACTGAGTAGTGTTTGTGTGTTTGAATGTTCGGCTGTTTACCACAATAAATTAAAATTATAGTTAAATAGTAAATATTTGCTTAAAGTCTATAGGCTTTAATCTAAGGTTATTTACATCCAAATTGGAAAAAAGTATTAGGACAGGGATCGGCAACCTATGGCACATGTGCCATGATGGCACTCCAGGTGCCTTTGCATGGCACTCAAGGCTGACAGAGCCTACCAAGCTCTGTCTATCAGGAGTCCTAGTAGTACTACAGACATCTGCTAGTGCAACTCGAGCGGTGATTGCAGGTGGTGAAGGAGAATCTTCAATTTCCACATTGCACTTCCTCCCCGCACTTGTGAACAGGAATCTGCACTGGAGTAGAGCAGCCCACAGCAGCTATTGCCATTTGTGCCCTTGACCTGTATCTGAATTCTGAAGTGTATCTGGATATATTATCTGCTCAGATTCAGCCAAATACAGCAAAGATGATTGAACAAAGCTTCACTTTACAGATGGACAATGAGCCATACTGTGAAAGAAGCTTAGGAGTTTTTTTAACCCCTTAAGGACACATGACGGAAATATTCATCATGTAATTGTAACAAGACAACTGGATGTACAGGAACAGAGAAGTGGAGAGCACTGCTCAATGAGCTTACATTCTAAAGGGAGTGGGGGTATAGACACAAAGGGTAAAAGTAGGGGCATGAAGTAGGTTGTCAGAAAAGTATTCACTGAGGGCTTAGTAGGTAATTTTGACAGTTGCAGGAAAGGAGTTATGGTGGGTGGGGGATAAAAACCTGCTAACAGTTTAATTGGTATGCTTTCTTGAAGAAGTGAGATTTCAGTGATTTTTTGAATGAGTAGAGACTGGGTGAAAGTCTTACGGAGAAGGGAAGGGCATTCCACAGAGTAGGTGCAGCCCTGGAGAAATCTTGGAGGCGAACATTAGAGGTGGGAGTATGGACAGATGATATACGCAAGTCTTTGGCAGAGCATAGGGGCCTCGACAGGACATACTTGTGTATTAGGGAGGATAGGTAGGTTGGAGCAGCATTATGTAGGGACTTGTAAGCAAGCAGCAGGATTTTAAATTGAGCCCTATATCTAACTGGAAGCCAATGCAGGGACTGACAGAGAGGGGAGGCATGGGAGGTGCGAGTGGACAGGAAAATGAGTCTCGCCACTGCATTCATTATAGATTGCAGCGGTGCAATCTGTGAACACGTGAGACCACTGAGAAGGGGATTGCAGTAGTCAAGGTGAGAGAGAACAACAGCATGGACCAGCACCTTATCTGCATCTGTCGTTAAATAATGGTGGATATGCGCTATGTTTTTTAGATGGAAGTGACAGGATTTGGCGATTGATTAGACATTAGGGGTGAAGGAGAGGTAGGAGTCGAAAAGAAGGTAGAGGTGATGGTAGTGCCATTGACTTGGAGGGAGACAGACACGGGAGTGTTAACGCTTGCGGGAGGAAAGACCAAAAGTTCTGTTTTGGACAGGTTAAGTTTTAGGAAGTGAGCAGCCATCCAGTTGGAAATCGCAGAGAGGCAGTCAGAGACACGAGTCAAGGTGGGCGGAGAGATATCAGGAGTGGACAGGTAGATTTGTGTGTCATCTGCATAGAAATTATAACGGAAGCCAAAGGAGCTGATGAGTTTACCAAGGGAGGAGGTATAGGTAGAGAACAGTAAGGGACCAAGGACAGAACCTTGGGGAACCCCGACAGAGAGTGGTTGGGGGGAATAGGCACAGTCAGAGAAAGAAACACAGAAAGAGCGCTGGGAGAGGTAGGAGGAGCACCAGGAGGGAGCAGTATCCCGTAGACCAAAATTATGGAGAATGCGGAGAAGCTGTTGATGGTCAACAGTGTCAAAGGCAGCAGAAAGATCAAGGAGAATTAGGATAGAGTAATGGCCACGATATTTAGCAGAAATTAAATCGTTGGATACTTTGGTCACAGCCGTTTCAACAGAATGACCAGCGCGGAATCCAGACTGAAGAGGGTCAAGCAGAGAGTTGAATTCGAGAAAGTCAGTCAGTTTGGTGTACACAACTCTCTTGAGGATCTTGGAGGCAAATGGCAGTAGCTAGATAGGGCGGTAGTTGGATGGGAAGCTGGGGTCAAAACAGAGCCAAAATTCTGAACATTGTGTCAGTGTAAAACTATTTCCAGACCTAATTTCTTACGCATATTGCATGAAAATGGTGCTCTGCTTAATAATGTGGAACAACCTCCTTTAGTAGTTTTTCCTTAAATTGGGCTCACCTGGCAATCTAATTATCACAGGTGTCCGAGATTGTTTTCAGTGATCAAAAGAGCCCTGAGACACAATGCCATCCATGAGTTAAACTGAAAAACAAAATATTTCATCTTTGTGACACTTAAATAGAATTTGCATAATAATTTGGAACAGGGTGTAGATGCACAGACATAAAGATACAAACAATAACATACACAGATACAGACACACAGATTCACACACTGACACACAAACAGATACACAGACACAAATACAAACACTGATACACATGCAGATACAGAGACACACATAAACACTGACACAAATACAGACACACAGATAGAAACCCTGCCACACATACTGATACACAGACACATAGATGCAAACACTGACAGGCGTACAGCTACACACACTGACAAAGATACACAGATACAAACATTGATACATATACAGACACATAAAAACACAATGAGACACATACAGATAGACACACAGATACAATCACTGACATACATGTTGTTCGCCTATTTATTCGACAAGGATCACTCATCTGTGAATTGCTAGTGTAGGTTATATTTCAGTAAGTGCAAATGGCTAACAAGGCCAGTCCTTGTATGGAAGATCCAATGACAGATGGAACAACAGCCGAGGAGGACATCTCTAACAAGGTTTTCTAGCTTGCCTGTTTTGCTCTGCTGCAGCCATCCTTTTGACCTCACGTGATTCGGACCATTTTGATAAGAGTTGTGCTCTGTTCCCAAGAGTCAGAATTGATGTCAAATACCTTCAGGGCGACTTTGAGAATGTCTTTAAGCCGCTTCTTTTGACCTACCTAGGACCACTGTCCTTGCCACAGCTCACAATAAAAAATTATCTTTCTCTTTGGTAGCTGATGATCTGACATATGGACTACATGCCCTGACCTGCATAACTGTGACTACATCAAGATGATAAAGATCTTGATACACTAAAAAAACTTTGTGTGGGAGATAGAAGATTGAACCTTGGCAGGCATTTTGTCATTGATCCTAGTGTGAGACTACCTTGCCAATATCTGCTTGTTAAAAGTTTATTGTTTTCATGTTTGTTAATTAAAACAAAGAGAACATTACATGCGCTCTGGCCTAAATCCCCATGTACATTTAAACAAAATGGAGGCTCTTTACTTTTATTCCAATGTCCATTTGAATATATAAGCTCACCTGCCACGTCAAGGCAAACCTCAATAGGTGAGTCCTACACTAGCCATTAGATATGCTGATATCAGCCAAGAATCTCCAGTGAGACAGGAAGGGGTATTTTATAAACCCTTTCCCATTTAACCCTTTATAGGGCTTCTACACATACAATAAACTTTGCTGGCATCAGATAAAGTGTAAACATCTCTAATGAGACATGAAGGGGTGTTTTATAAACCCCTACATACTTAACCCTGAATAGGGATATAACACATACAAATCACCTTGCTGGTATCAGCTAAAAGGCAAATCTCTCTGATGAGACAGGAAGGGGTGCTGCCCCTACATACTTATAAACTCTTAATAAGACAAACATGGGGAGGCTGGCAGCAATGTAACATAGCTGTGTGATACAAAATTCATATACAAACACAAAGATAAAGCACCATGCTTATAGCAGCAGTAGCTTAGTATCCAACAGCTTAAAATACATAGTAAAAACAAAGAGAACGTTACCTGCGCTCTGGCCTAAATCCCCATGTACATTTAAACAAAATGGAGGCTCTTTAGCTTTATTCCAATGGCCATTTGAATATATAAGCTCACCTGCCACGTCAAGGCAAGCCTCAATAGGTGAGTTCCTACACTTGCCATTAGATATGCTGATATCAGCCAAGAATCTCCAGTACGCCAGAAAGGGGTATTTTATAAACCCTTTCACATTTAACCCTTTATAGGGCTTCTACACATACAATAAACTTTGCTGCTATCAGCATATCTAATGGCTAGTGTAGGAACTCACCTATTGAGGCTTGCCTTGACGTGGCAGGTGAGCTTATATATTCAAATGGCCATTGGAATAAAACTAAAGAGCCTCCATTTTGTTTAAATGTACATGCAGGGCCGGCGCTTCCTATAAGGCGAACTAGGCACCCGCCTAGGTCGCCATAAAGGAGGGGGCGCCCTGCGCTCCCATCGCCGGCCAGTTAAATGCTACAGCCACCTGAGCGCTCTATAGAGAGAGCTCAGGTGGCTGCAGCACTGCCTCTTTCCTCACCTCCCCTTCCTGTAACGTGGCCGAGCTCCTCTCCGGTCCGTGACCCGGCCAGACTGATAGGAAGTGCAGACAGAAACTCCTGTACTGCGGACCGGAGAGGAGCTCGGCCACGCTACAGGGAAGGTGAGGTGAGGTTAGGAGGAGAACACGATTAGGGAAGGGGAGTAAGAAGATTAGGAAGGGGAGTAAGAAGAATGGGGAAGGGGAGTAAGAAAGAATGGGGAAGGGAGTAAGAAGAAAACAGGGGAGGGAGGAGTAAGAAGAAGAGGGAAGGAAGGGGAGTAAGAAGAAAATGGGGGAGGGGGCTAAGAAGAAAACAGGGGGGAGTAAGAAGAAGAGGGGAGGAGGGGGAGTAAGAAGAAGGGGGGAGGGAGAGTAAGAAAAAGGGGGGAGGGCGAGAAGGAGTAAGAAGAAGATGAGGGGGAGTAAGAAACACACAATACATCCCTTATACACAAACACACACTTCTTCCAATACACACAAACACACTGCATTACCTACACAAACTGGTATCCCTATACACTACATTCCATAAGCACACACATTAGATCCTCTACAATAACACATAACACATCCCCTACACACTCCACTCCCTGTGAGCGAACTCGTGGGTGGAACATATAGGTGGACTTATGGGTGGGCCTTATGGGCATACTCACCGTCAGGCCCTGGGGCCCAGACCTTGAGCTGTGTAAGGGGCCTCAAAAAATAGAGCTGCTTCCCGTTCTCCCAAAACATTGAATTTTGTGACCACAGTTACAAACAGCCTCCAGAGATCCAGTTCTACACCAGACCAGTGGAGCCAAACTGCAGCGAGAACTCATCATCATCCTCATCTGGTTGTAAGTAGGCAATCTAGTATATTATTAGTGACACTAATCTCTAATTTAACATTAAAGGGACACTATAGTCCCCAGAACCACTGCAGCTTAATGAAGTGGCTCTGGTGTCTATAGCCTGTCCCTGCAGGCTTTTTCATGTAAACACACACTGTGTGCAGCACAGGCGTTAATTCATATGGCAGATCATATGGGTTGGGCATTGTGATGTCACCTGGGGGCGGCAAATTTTTATTTTGCCTAGGGCGGCAAAAATCCTTGCACCAGCCCTGTGTACATGGGGATTTAGGCCAGAGCGCAGGTAACGTTCTCTTTGTTTTTACTATGTATTTTAAGCTGCTGCTGTAAGCATGGTGCTTTATCTTTGTATATGAATTTTGTATCACACAGCTATGTTACATTGCTGCCAGCCTCCCCACGTTTGTCTTATTAAGAGTTTATAAGTATGTAGGGGCAGCACCCCTTCCTGTCTCATCAGAGAAATTTGCCTTTTAGCTGATAACAGCAAAGTTTATTGTATGTGTAGAAGCCCTATAAAGGGTTAAATGTGAAAGGGTTTATAAAATACCCCTTCCTGTCTCATTAGAGATGTTTACACTTTGTCTGATACCAGCAAAGTTTATTGTATGTGTAGAAGCCCTTTAAAGGGTTAAATGTGAAAGGGTTTATAAAATACCCCTTCCTGTCTCATTAGAGATGTTTACACTTTGTCTGATACCAGCAAAGTTTATTGTATATGTAGAAGCCCTGTAAAGGGTTAAATGGGAAAGGGTTTATAAAATACCCTTCCTGTCTTACTGGAGATTCTTGGCTGATATCAGCATATCTAATGGCTAGTGTAGGAACTCACTTATTGAGGCTTGCCTTGACGTGGCAAGTGAGCTTATATATTCAAATGGCCATTGGAATAAAACTAAAGAGCCTCCATTTTGTTTAAATGTACATGGGGATTTAGGTCAGAGCGCAGGTAACGTTCTCTTTGTTTTTACTATGTATTTTAAGCTGTTGGATACTAAGCTACTGCTGCTGTAAGCGCGGTGCTTTATCTTTGGGTTCATGTTTGTTAATTGTCTGGAGAAAGAAAATCCTATTTTAATTATGTTTTCTAACTACGTTCAACCCAGTATACCCCGCAAGTATGGGAGCATTGTGCAGTGTTCCTTAACATCAAACACAATAGCATTACAGCAGTAAATCCACCAAGCACTAACCCATTTTCTGAATAATGTTGTGTTACTTTACACAACAGACAATCATTCATCTACCTTATCTCATTGTAATAAGAAACACAAGCCCATCATCATCAATGTTACGTATTAACCCCCAAGCCAAGCCAAAATTGAGGAAGGGTAAGGGAAGAAGTCCTGTTCCCCAGTCTACACTCAGCTCTAGTGCCTTGGCTTCTGAGATTTGGAATATCTCTTTCTGGGCCATGAGGACTGAGCAACCACAGCCTCAGGAAATTTGAATTAGCATCATGACCGTTATATTTGATTTAATGCATAAGAGGCAATTGTTTATTTTCCCCATCATTTTCATGATGCAACAATGTCTTCCCAATCCCTGCAGATATGGCACTTTTACCTCTGGCCCAGGAGTCACTCCCTTATGAGTATCATAAGCCAGAGGAATTAGAAGAGGAGAGTCTGGAGAGGACAGACAGTAGCCCAGTATTTTCTGAATCATCTCAGAATCATTCTCAGAATCATCTCATCCAATGAAGACAGCCGAGACATCAGCTGCATATGCTACAACTGGCAAGGAACTCACTCACTATCAATGTTACCAGCAACACCACCACCACCACCACCATCAACATCACCAGTACCGGCACCATCAACATTTCCTTTAGCATTCAACAACCAAGTGTGAGTGTACAATACAGGCTAGTGTTGCGACAGCTGGTGTTATCACCAATGCAATTTCAAAAAATGAAAGAGAAGAGTAATTAGCAATCGATGATTCACTCAACGGATCCACCCTTTCATGTTTTGAAAGATCCCTTTTTTTTCCAATTAAATGGCTGCTGCTAGAGATCTGAAGAAGCTCATGGCAGCCCAAACAACTACCCAATATGACAAGATTACATTAGAAACATGGTGCAATATTGTCAGAGACAATGTGACATGAAGTTACTATGTAATTTATGATAGGATGAACCTGGAGTTTTAGTACCATTGCTTCTTCTCTTCTATAATAACCTATATTCACTGAATTTTACGTAAGAAACAGGCTATCCTAGGCCCCGCTAATCACTAAGACTGTCGCCTGTAATTTTTCAAAACACAATTTTTACAGAAATAGTTTAAACTATGCAACTGATAAGTTTCTAACACTATGTGTGGTCAATGAATTCTTGATTTTGTTTTGATTTTATGGTTTGATAACAAATTTTAAATTGTCACTGCAGTTGTTCTGCCCTGCCTGGCTGAGTCTTTGGGTCAGTTGGGATGGATTTTAGATTAATCGGGTTAGGGGGCTGGTGTCGTGAGTGGCCCTCATGGGAGCCTCTCCGAGTACATTGAGGGATCCTCTTGGGTTTGGGCCCACTCTCCAGCGGCTCCAGGATCCAATCAGGAACCTCTATCGGCGGCATCTCCAGGTGTTGTAAGAAACGTGGGATCTCCTCTGGCCATCATGCTGCAACCCACTCATTGCAGTATTTCACCTGGATGCTGAACGGGAAACCCCACTTATAGGGGATATTCTTTTCCTGCAAGGCGGTTGTCACTGGTCTGAGCGTCCATCATGCCTCCAATGTAACAGGTGAGAGGTCGTTTTAGATGGCAACGTCAGCTCCCTGGGATCTCCATACGGCTCACGTCCTGGCCTTTTGCATGATTCTTTCCGTTAGTTGAAAAGAGTGGAGACAGCATATTAGGTCGCAGAGGTCAACTTCCCAGATCTTAGGCCTTAAGGCCTGATGGGCTCTCTCAAAGTGCATATCCGCAGGGCCATCATCGCCAAGTATCAGGTGGAAAATCCCAGACAGGACCTCCTCCACATTCTCCTCTCCATCTGGCTCAGGTACCCCTTGGACCCTAATGTTGGAGCGGCGACTCCGATTGACGAGGTCCTCTACCTGGTGGCACAGGGCTAGTATCATGCTACCCTGTCTTGCAATGCCCATGTCGGAGGAAACGGTCTGGTGCTGTGAGTTGCACCAGGTGTGCTTCAGCTGGAACACTTGGAATACCTGAACTGGCTAAGGGTTTGTTGAGTGTCATGCTTGAAATATGGCTAAGTCAAAAGAATGGTCCATAAAGTTAAGAGAAGAGATCATCGCTCTTCACAAACAAGGAACAGGATACAAAAAGAAAGCAAAGGTACTGAATGTTCATAGAGACAGCATTTGAAGTATAGTTTGCAAGTTTAAAGTTAAAGGTACAGTGGTTACACTAGCTATAGGGGCAGAAGTAGGAAGCTATCAATGGCTGCAACCAGATTTCTGAAAAGGCAGGTTATGAAAAACTATTGAGTGACTGCAAAGGACCTGCAGCAACACTTCGTGGCAACAGGCACCAAGATTTCAGTGATCACAGTAAGGCGCGTACTGGAGGCCTCAATGCCAGAACTACAAGACGTACATCACTACTGACCCAAAAGCACAAGAAAAGCTATGTTCTATATGCTCAAAACATATAAATAAGCCACAGAAGTTTGGGAAAACTGCCCAAACTGGAACTTTTTGGCCCAATGGAAATGCTGAAAAGAACTCTCTACCTACAGTTAAGCGTAGTGGTGGATCGGTGATTCTCTGGGGCTGCTTTGCATCCACTGGGACTTCAAACCTGCAGTGTGTGGAAGGCAAGATGGATTAATTGAAGTATCAGGAAATCCTAGGAGAAAATGTCATGACGTCTGTGAGTAAGCTGAAGCCTGGGCGTCATTGGACCTTCCAACAAAAATATGATCCCAAGCATACCTCACATTTCACCAAGGCTTGGTTGCAGAATAAGTCCTAAAAGATTCTACAGTAGCTATAACAGTCACCTGACTTGAACACCATAGAAAATCTCTGGTGGGATTTGAAGAAGGCGGTTGCATCACACAAACCCAAGAATATTACTGAACTGGAGGCCATTTCTTGTAAACAATGGGCTAAGATTCCTCAGGAATGCTGCCAGAAGCTGGTGTCTGTCTATGCATCTGGTTTGCAGCAAGGGCAGGTGAGTACATAAGGCGGCACAGGCGGCCGCCTTATGGCGCACCAGCTCTGGGGACGCAAGATTCCAGTGACCGGCAGGAGGTGAGCGCTCCTTCCTACCAGGCCACCTTCTGTACCCCCCGGAATGCGGCTGTATTGGCACCCGTGGTAGTGAGGTAGCTCTGATCTCCCTGCTCTGCTCCCTCACGCGCCATTTGCTGATGCCTCGGGAGCTGGAACATGATATCATTCCGGCTCCCGCCATCAGCAGACAGCCTGCTTGGCACAAGGCAGCAGAGCAGGGAGATCACAGCTCCCTTGCCGCCTCAGATGCCATCACAGCCACCCGTCTCACAGCAGCCCCCATGGACCCCCAACGACAGACCCACGCCAGCTCTACAGGTATGGAGGCTGGGTGGAATATTTTTAATTATAATATTAATAATTAGTGAGTGTGTGTGTGTGTTTGTGAGTGAGAGTATCTGTGAGTGTATGTGTGTGCATGAGTGTCTGTCAATGTGTATGTGTCTGTCAGTGTGTGTTTGTGAGTGTCAGTCAAATCAGTGATAGTCTGTTTGTCCTTGAATCTGTGTGTCTGTCAGTGTGTCTATCAATGAGTCTGTCAGTGTGCATCTATGTGTCTGTCAATGAATGAGTGGGTGTCAGATCAGTAAGTCTGTGTCTGTCAGTGACGTCTGTGTGTTTGTCACTGAGTGTGTGTGTGTGACTGTCAGTGCGTACCTGCCAGTGAGTGTCTGTTGGGGAATGTGTGTGTGTCAAATCAGTGAGTCTGTGTCTGTCAGTGACGTCTGTGTGTTTGTCATTGAGTGTGTGTGACTGTCAGTGTGTATACAGCACTGAGTGTAGCGTGGCCGAGCGGAGCGGGCTGCGGTACAGGAGCTTCTGATTCCTGTACCTGGCCAGTCTGACAGGAAGTGCTCACTGAGAGAGCACTTCCTATCAGTCCGGCCAGGTACAGGAAACTGAAGCTCCTGTACCGGGATCATATTTCCGTATGGACAAACTCACAAAACAGAGTGACTGTGTGCCACTCAAACAGCAGAGCACCAAGAGGATCAAATCCTGCAGATTGTTGGATTTCAAAATAAAACAGTTGATATCAATCCTCTCTATATATTATAGAATCGCCAGAATCCGGGTAGCAACAAACTTTATGTCAAACCAAAATATATCAAGAAAACACCAAGTGGAGGGTATACATTATTCTGCAAAGTAAATAAGTCCTCAATCTAACAAGTCTAAAGTAACAAAGTAGCAAAGCTGCTCTGTTTTTTGGGATAATTTGCCTGCTATTATGAATCCAATGCAGATGTCTATGTTTATAGAACAATATACCTCTAACTGATATGGGATGAATTTGAATTTATTTTATTTATCTGGTTTGTGTACTGAGATGTTTAAAGATGAAATTTCAAAATAAAACAGTTGATATCAATCCTCTCTATATATTATAGAATCGCCAGAATCCGGGTAGCAACAAACTTTATGTCAAACCAAAATATATCAAGAAAACACCAAGTGGAGGGTATACATTATTCTGCAAAGTAAATAAGTCCTCAATCTAACAAGTCTAAAGTAACAAAGTAGCAAAGCTGCTCTGTTTTTTGGGATAATTTGCCTGCTATTATGAATCCAATGCAGATGTCTATGTTTATAGAACAATATACCTCTAACTGATATGGGATGAATTTGAATTTATTTTATTTATCTGGTTTGTGTACTGAGATGTTTAAAGATGAAAATACTTTTATATCCCTAAATAGAATAAAGTTTTATTGTATTATGACTTCATTGTGTAAATGCAGGATATAGTTAATTCACTAACGGAAGATCAATGTATTTATAGTACCTACATAGGATGACAGACACACCTGAGGAAGCCCAAGGAGGAAGGGCGAAACTAGTTGTGACGTCAGTCTCTGGCAGCATGAGAGGGTCTGTCCATTTGATGCCGTGGAGATAGACGTCATAGCTAGTATTAATGATTTCCCATATTTTGATAACCCGCAGTACTGTTGGTTTACCACCTTCCTTTTCAGGGAGTAAACCTTCAGCTTCAGTTAAAGAGACACTATAGTCACCAAAAAAACTACAGCTTATTGTATTTGTTCTGGTGAATATAATCATTCCCTTCAGGCTTTTTTCAATAAACACTGTCTTTTCAGAGAAAATGCAGTGTTTACATTACAGCCTCTCAAGAAACCCTTTCAAGAAACCCTTTCTTGGAAACCAACCAACCCTGTCTGTTTCAATCCTCATTTTTTTTTTTCTTATACAAAGAGAGATACGGGGATGAGAAAAAAAAATAAGAGAAACATTTGGAGATCTACGAATCTCTTTGTTGGAAAAGCATGTTTCATATTCTTGTTGACCAGCGTGTCTCACCACCTTTTCATTTGGTTTCTTGAATTTTTCAAATTTAATTTAATTTTTTTTTTATAAAAGAAGAGATCCAGGGATCTTAAAGGACCACTATAGGCACCCAGACCACTTCAGCTTAATTCACTATAGGCACCCAGACCACTTCAGCTTAAGGTCCATCTAGGATTAACCCTTTCTGCTGTAAACATAGCAGTTTCAGAGAAACTGCTATGTTTACCTATGGGTTAATCGAGCCTCTAGTGGCTGTCTCATTGACAGCCGCTAGAGGCGCTTACGTGCTTCTCACTGTGATTTTCACAGTGAGAGGATGCCAGCGTCCATAGGAAAGCATTGAGAATGCTTTCCTATGAGACTGGCTGAATGCGCATCTTGCCGGGCATGCGCATTCAGATGATGACGGGGAGAGTAGGAGGAGGGGCCCCACCGCCGAGGGAGCCCGGCGCTGGAGAAAAGGTAAGATTTAACCCCTTCCTCACCATCCAGCCTGGCGGGAGGGAGTCCCTGAGGGTGCGGGCACCCTCAGGGCACTATAGTGGTCCTTTAACCCCTTAAGGACACATGACATGTGTGACATGTCATGATTCCCTTTTATTCCAGAAGTTTGGTCCTTAAGGGGTTTAAGAGATACTGTCTTTATGAAAGAAGGAAACGTATTACTATTTTTTTAATTAATACTAAAGGAAGCTCTTTTTGTTTGCCAGGATGAGACACAAACTTCACACATTCATTATTACTATTATTAATATTATTCCTGGGGGTTAATGTGTTGTTGTTATGCAGTATTAGTCCAGGTATAGGATACAATGACCCTTGGTGATGATGGAGAGGTTAGTTAGGGACACTATGTATGATCTCTCCTCGGTACCGGCACCCCGTGCTCAATATAATAATAATAACAACAATAATATATAATAATAATATAACAATAATAATATTATAATAATATAACAATAATACTATTATAATAATAATATAATAACAATAATATATAATAATATAATAATAATATCCTGCTCTCTGGATATTGTCTGGCTGTCAATCAGTGACTCCCCCCTCCCCCCCAGCTCTATGCAGTAATCACCCCTGGCAACCGGCAGCAGCAAGGAGCGCGGGCGGTGACGTCATCGAGGCGCGCCGCCGACGCTACAAATCCCAGACAATAGCCGCGCTCCCGCCAGCCCCCACCCCCTCCCCCTGCGTCCTGTTCGGTCAGCCGCCCAGTGCGCGCCGCCTATACAGAGCCCGGGATTGCGAGGACACGGTAAGTGATCCCTCACCCTCCCTCCCCCCCGTAATACGGATTGGAATGTGGGGTTACGGGGGAGGGGGGGGTGGGGGTGGCGCAGGCTGATGACGCAGCCGGGTAGTTCGCGCAGCCGGGTGACGGGGGGAGGAGGAAGGAGGGGTCACGTGACGGCGCCCGCTGCTGGAGCTGCTTTGTGAGGCGCATTGTGCTGCAGGTGAGACGGGCCGGCCGGTCCGGGGCGATACCCCCACCTCCCTCCCGGGGTATTGGGGCAGCGGGGGCGGGCGGTAACCGCGGATTAACCCGTCATACCCCGCGGCCTTAATAGTAAGGGATCGGGATAGAGCGGGGGGGCGCACGAGGCCGGGCGGGGGGCAGGCTGGGGCCTAGTCTGACCGGTGGGGGAGGGGGGGAAGAGAGAGGCCGCGGTGTGCCGCAGTAACCCGCTAGCCGGGACCCGGCCTTCTATGGGCAGCAGCAGCCTTGTAAATCCCCAGCCTCGGCTTACAGCACCGGGGGAGGGGGAGGGGGGGGTCACTGCTCCATCCTGTTACATCACTTAATGAAGAACCAGTTATATCCCTCAATGTGAGACCCCCACAACGTTATATATCCCTCAATGTGAGACCCCCACAACGTTATATATCCCTCAATGAGACCCCCACAACGTTATATATCCCTTAATGTGAGACCCCCACAACGTTATATATCCCTTAATGTGAGACCCCCACAACGTTATATATCCCTCAATGTGAGACCCCCACAACGTTATATATCCCTCAATGTGAGACCCCCACAACGTTATATATCCCTCAATGTGAGACCCCCACAACGTTATATATCCCTTAATGTGAGACCCCCACAACGTTATATATCCCTTAATGTGAGACCCCCACAACGTTATATATCCCTCAATGTGAGACCCCCACAACGTTATATATCCCTCAATGTGAGACCCCCACACGTTATATATCCCTCAATGTGAGACCCCCACAACGTTATATATCCCTTATATGAGACCCCCACAACGTTATATATCCCTCAGTGTGAGACCCCCGACGTTATATATCCCTCAGTGTGAGACCCCCGCGACGTTATATATCCCTCAGTGTGAGACCCCACTACTTTTTATATTAGTCTCACATCAGATAATGGGAGACCTCTCCCCCCACCCAAGATTTAGCATCAGTTAATGTGAGACCCTACAACATTTTATCCGTTAATGAGACACATACACACTTTACATCCGTTAATGGGAGATCCGCAGTGACAGAATTCCCAGGCTCCGCCTCCTAATTTTTACATCCATTTATGTTAGACCCCTACATTTAACAGCAGCAGTGGCAAAACTCTCAGACCCCATACTCTAATTTCACATCAGCAGTGAGAAAGATTAATACATGCCATTTTAATCTTTAAAAAAATGTTGACAAAATTATCTGTCGCAAATTCCCTAGGTCGCTTTATTTTATAAAACCAGTCTCAAAGACCTGAGACCACTTCATTTTAAATCAACAGTCCCTGAGACCGCTTCGTTTTACATAAATCACCCATCTCACGACCTGAGACTGCTTCATTTTTCACAAATTAGTGGTTACAAAGTCCTGAGACCGCATCATTAAATCACCGGTCCAAAAGTCCTGAGACTAGAGATGTCGCGAACTTCCCGCAAACGGTTCGTGGCGAACTCCGGTCACCTGACACATCCCGGCCAATCTCCAGCAGACCCTCCTACTTCCTGTCCAGGCGGTGGGAGGGAGGGTCTGCTGGAGATTGGCAGGGATGTGTCAGCTGACCGGAGTTCGCGACATCTCTACCTGAGACCACATCATTATTAAATCACCTGTCCAAAAGTCCTGAGACCGCTTAATTTTACATATATCAGCAGTCTCTGTGGTTCCAATGACCAGAGACATTTCATTTTACTGGTATATCAACCATGCCAATGGTCTGAGAGTCCCTCTTTTAAATCTGTAGTGCCAATGGTCTGAGCCTCCACTCATCCAAATCGACTGACATTAGGATTTCAATGCAGTAAATGTTTGAATTCCTTCAGCCCTGATACTATTGTGTTTTAAACTTCAATGTCACCGTCTGGGGACTTTGTTGAATTAAAGGTGAGATTTACTTACCTGAACCCGTCCCTCGCTGCCATTTTTCTCTGGCTGGTCCGCTTCAGCATGCGCAAGAGTACAGCATATGAGTCCGGAAGACCCTGGGATCCTCCATAAACAGAGCTAACTCCCTGCAGCGGTTACTGGTAACGGCTGTCCGGATTGACTCTGTAGCACCGTGTCTAAGAAAGGCAGACGGAGGAAATTTGCAGAGACAAATAGTTTTGAGATGTCTCATCTTGCAGCCTTATGCCTCGAACTATGGTACATAATGTGGATCTATGCCAAATAAGGTTACTCGAACCACTATGACCAATTCAGTGCTTCTTATTTAGAAGCATTGGGAAACTTTGGTCATGCACAGCTACTCTCTGCCTAACTGCTTTTCATTGAAAAGCATAGCTTTCAATAACTTGGAATGTGAGGTGAGGCTAGTAAACCCTTGTGGCTCAGAGTGCTCAGGATATAGGTAAACCTAAAGTGCTTTAGGAGACCGGAGTATTTTTATACTAGTCATGGAAGCCTAGCAGTATATACATCTGTGCATAGTAAGTGTTATGCACATTGTGGATGTCCTGCAAGTCTACAAATTCTTCAATTAGTATTTGTATTTTTGAAGACTGTGGTTTGACTAAGTTTGCAGAGGGTAGTACAATGTTGGGTTTTGCACTAGAGGGTCAGGAATATATGGTTGTGTTCCTGACATAGTGTTCCTTTAAACATTTAGAGTCTTGGCATTTATTGCTTTGATGGTTATTTATTTTATTTTTATTTTTTTTGGTTTGTTTTTTTAAACTGTGTTATGGAATGAAAAGCTTATAGCACAGGTTTTCTAATTATTGGAGAAGATCCTGATTTAGGGTAGTGTGACTTTGTAAATTTGCCTTAGTGGATACTACTGAAAGCGGTTATTGAAACTAGGGATAGACTGATTATCGGTTTGGTCAATATTATCGGTTAATATTCAGGATTTTGGCAAATATCTGTATCGCCCACTATTGATACCGATAATGTGAGAGGCGGCAATGGCCCAGTGCAGGCAGGGCCGGCGCGTCCATAAGGCGGAGCAAGCGGCTGCATTAGGGCGCATCGGCTTTGGGGGTTCAAGAATTGAGTGACAGGAAGGAAGTGCACAGCGCTCCCCCCTACCACTTACTCGGTGCAGTGGAGCCGAGCGGACCGTGGTACAGGAGCTTCGGTTTCCTGTACCCGGCTGGACTGAGAGCACTTCCTGTTAGTGCCAGGTACAAGAAACTGAAGCTTCTGTACCGCGGTCCGCTATGCCACGCTACGAGAGGTAATGAGGCAAACCGGGGAGGGGAGAGGAACACCAACTTGTGATTAAATTAGGCCAATCGGAAATGTTTTATTTTTTTTTCTTCTCCCTTTAATTCTTGATGTTCCAACCAAGTTCCTGATGCTCCTACTAAGGCACTTTTTTATTTCAGGCAGTGTGACTGGGGGGTTAGTTCTCTCTGCTTAGGGTTGAGGTCAGGTTGGGTGGGGAGCAGCTGCTCTTTTCAGAAAAGAAATTTGAGCCATCAAGCAGCAGGGAGAAGGCGTTTTCTGGTTAAACTTATGTGAACTAAAACACGCGCTCATATTTCATCCTTGCTTATAGGGATTACATCTTGGTGGTTTGAATTGCTATGAATTTCTAAGAGCATATGCATATTATTTATACATGTATATCTGATAATAAAGGAGTGGAGGTCATATTCATTAAAGTATATTTTAAAGCACCCTATTTGCACTCTTGCTTGCTTTTACTGGAATTTCCCTCTGATTAAAACAGTTTGTTTGGTTTTTTGGTTTTTGTTTTTTTTGTTCATGTCCTTTGTAAACTGAATTGTGAAACATGTTATGTTGTAGTGCCTTGTTAATCCTGATTTAAAAATAAAAAAAAAATCTTCCCTTTAAAAACTCATTCATATGGCTGTTGTTAAGATAACTAGTCCCATGGGAACAGACATATTAGGCTCATCATCCAGTTCAGCTGCTGTAAACTGGGCTAAACTTGGAACAGTGCTAGTGATTGGATATGATTTTTCTCATATCTTCTGATCTCTAGCGGGATTCATCCCGAGGTACACGGTGCTTGCCATTCATCTATATGACTATGCATGATATTCGTTAACCAGCAATGAGCTACTAATACTGAGCAAGGTAGACCGCTCATACACTGACCGTTTGGGTGCCCAGATGAGGGTTACACGATAATATATCAATTAATTCATAAATGTCCAAAGAAACCAGCTCCACAGTTAAATAATGCTCAGGTTTTTTGGACCAACAATAAAAATATATGATGGAATAGTTATTGTATTTTTGGTTTACGCCTGAACAGTCGAAAATCTACTCTCCAAAATATTGCCCTTTTATTATGTGTGTTTTGGTATGGTGTATCTGGCAATTTGCTTCCAGTAACAAGTCTGTAAGTCCTCTGTTTTCCAGTTATCTAATAGTTTACACACTATTGCCTTGCTTTGAGGAAATCCTTGATGTTTCTTACCAATGTACTTTTTCCATGTGTGTATATATTATCAATTACAGGGCCTTTAGTTTAAATTCACAGGTTTGTGGTGTGCTGCAACTAGTGTAAATGCCATGCATGCTAGTAGCTTGCTTAGCTCTTTTGACGAGCACAGGACTGAAACTTAATATATTTAATTAGCAGGGGACTATAATTTGCGTTTGAGCTACTGAATTTTGCAAATATTTCAGGGCCTGTAGGGCAGCCATTTTGTGTTTTCTGATGACCCATTTGTGAGACTTGTAGATGGTAAGAAAACTAGATGTCTGCTTCTGCCTGCCATTAATTTGCTGTTTACATATACTGGACGTTCGCAAAGTCATACATCAATAAAATTGTTCTTGAAACGCACACTTCATAAAACACTAAGTCCAATGTTGAGAGTTTCTCTTTTTTAACGTGTGCTGAGTGAAATTAAGTTGGTCTATATACTGCATCAGCTGAAAACAGATTCCTTCTATTATGTCTAGATACATCTAACCTTCCATATATTTCTGGTCAGTTAACCTAATGTTAGATATCCATGCCTCTCTCCTCCTGTCATACATAGCTTTTTATCTCTGTGTGAATTTTTACTATTTTCAGTCTTGTGAAGTGCATTGGAATTTCTTGACTGACTTTTGTTTCTTCATGCATCCCTGAGTTGTATTTACATTGTAATACTTGGTAAAATTGTAGAATTAGTTTGTCAACAAATGGCAGATCGTCCACTTCCTGTTTTTAAATATATAGGTGTTCAGTAAGCACTTAACAGCACAACTTTTTATTTATCTATGCAGACATCTCTTTTGTAGACTAATCACACTGAAACATTTTTGAGGACAACATGCATTCTGCTTTGAATTCTTGAGGCAGGATTTGCTTAAGGATTTGGGGGAATGACTTCTGGAGTTGGTACAAACAAATTCTAGTTCAATGTTTCATGCCAAATATAATTCTAAAGCAGCAATACAGATAACACATGAACCTACAAAATAAGATAAAGTTGTCAAAACCTTCTAAAAAGACTGCATACTATGAATAAGATTAAATATTCTCATAACAAAAATGGAACAAATAAAATAAGTGTGCACTCGATACAATTGCATAAAATGTGACGTGTTTGCTGCGTTATGTATTATTAAAATTAGTTATGTTGCCCTCAGGTGCAGCGTGATAAAAAAATATATATTTTATTCACAACTTTAAAAGAAAGAGACTTCTGTTTACTGCAATATCATATGAAGCATGCATTCTCTGGGGTTTACGGTCTTTCTGTGTCAGTGCAGCAGCAGTTACGAACGATAATCCTTCAAGCTCGGATAGGACTGGCACACTTAAAGGGACTCTAGGCACCCAGACCATTTCAGCTAATTGAAGTGGTCTGGGTGCTGTGACCCTTTTGCACTTAGTGCTGCAATGTTAAACATTGCAGTTTCAGAGAACTGCAATGTTTACATTGCAGCTCTAAGTCTGCACTCTGGGCTTCCAGACTCTAAACAGACTTTTGGTCCATTATCTGACGCTGGATGTCTTCACGGACCTCCAGCGTCAGGTTTTCCCCATAGGAAAGCATTGAATAATGCTTTCTTATGGGGAGGACTAGTGCGTGTGTGGCCACTGCCGCGCATGCACATTAGGTCTCCCCTGCCGGCTGACGTCGGCGAGGGAGGAGCGTGGGTGTAGCCTGACCCAGCGTCGAGGGACATTTGCGCTGGATTCGGGTAAGTGGCTGAAGGGGTTTGCGCAAGAGATGGGGACATGTTAACCCTATAGTAAACAAGTTTGTTTTCCTGGCACTATAGGATCCCTTTAATTCAAAACTGAAACCCATCATCCTTCTTATTTTAGGTAGTGTAAACACATTATGTTTAATGCTGATTGGTTTTAGGAAATATCCTGACTTTTCCCATATACTCCCCTGATGGTTTCAGCCACAGGCTGCGGCATTCATGCACTCAATCTGAAATGACCACTTTCTGTTAAGTAATGTGTTGTTGTGGAGTGAGACACCTGGTGGATGCTGAGGTGTGATAGAAACCGCCGAATAAAGCATTTGCTGAAAGCCTGCGGGTGTGGGAGTGTGTTGAAGAAAAGTGGGTACACCAATGTGATCATGTACGGTGGAAGCTCTGGATGTGTTGATCGGTGCAGTCTGCTTCTGGATGTGTGTTGGTTATTTTTAGGATTGTTGCCTGCATGAGCCTCTGTTTCAGGAATGTCACTTCCTGCTGTTTTCCTTGCTAGAAATAGAGGCTTGCTGTAGTGGAACTAAATGACACAAGTTACCCTGGTCTTGGAAGTGATGATTTCAGTGTTTGTTGTTGGTGAGAGGGGTTAGGTAAAAAAGGGGGGGGGGAGGGGGGTGCACAAGCTGCATGCACTCTGTGTGTACAGGGATGTCCTACTCATGCTAAAATATATACATGTAGTCATGTAATGTAATCATAGTATACTTGCTATGATAGTGTAAATGATTTACAGATTTGTTTTGGCTCGAACACATGTGTATTTCTTAAAGGTGGCCTAGCTTACTTAAACACATGCGGAGACTTAAGGCAGGATGAACTACCGTGGGGGACGTGAATCACCTGTATGTAGAGCCCAAAGTGTAGTGTGGTAATTCCCTTCTGCTCCATTAAGATATGTTTGGCTA
The DNA here is from genome assembly GCA_933207985.1 of Pelobates cultripes. Taxonomy (NCBI): domain Eukaryota; kingdom Metazoa; phylum Chordata; class Amphibia; order Anura; family Pelobatidae; genus Pelobates; species Pelobates cultripes. The sequence goes on along the minus strand of OW240916.1, from coordinate 291,194,747 downwards.
TTGCAGGTTTAGACCTTGTTGCCTTCCTTTTTCCATGGAGGTTGCATGGTATGTTGGTCTTTGTCTAGAGTCCCAAGTTTACAAAACACTTTGTACAGTAGATCATAAGGCTCTAGAAAGTCTTCAAATTGTTCTAAATGGGGGTAGGGGGTGGGGTGGAAGGAGTTTCCTTGCCCCTCCCTGTTTTTATTGGGGGTGGGGGGGATAAAATTAATGCATTAGAACATTATAGCATTAGAGATATAGATTTATATTACTAATGCTATAGTTTTCATTTGAATTATTTATTGTGAAAACCATTCAGGGAATGATCTATAATAAATCAAGAAGCAAAATATATTTTTACTTGTGGAAGGATTTGGGGAATTGGGCTATTTTCTTGAAATCTGATTCCTCGTGCTACATAAGCCAGGCATGCAGGCCTCACAGTTTGCAGAGAGTGAACTGATCATTAAAGATGGTTTGAAACTCTGCAGTTGGGCCCACCCCGTCACAAGTCTGATCCTAAGTGTATCCATTACTCTAATGGTGAACACAAAACAAGTGTGTTTATTAATGGTCCTGGTGATTCTGTTTCTTATCTATGCATTTGAAAACCTCTTGAGATGAAAGCTGTATCTTCTTTATGGGCCCCTCATGCATGTCTTTCTGTTGTTACTGGTAGATTGCATTATCAGATTATTTGTCAATTATCAGTGTTACCGAATTATCTTGTATTTACATTCAGTATTTAATTTTGGTTTTGTCTATTTTGCATAGAGTTTGAGGTCAGATCTCTCGATGTCATAAAGGAACACTATAGTCGTCTAAACAACTTTAGCTTAATGAAGCAGTTTTAGTGTGCGTGTGTATGTATGTATATATGTGTATGTGTATATATATATATATATATATATATATATGTATATGTATATGTATATGTATATATATATGTATATGTATATGTATATATATATATATTTTCTCATGTCTCTCAGGTTTTACTGTTCAATTCACTGCCATTTAGGCATTAAATCACTTTGTTTCTGTTTAGGCAACCCTTGTCACACCTACCCTGGCTATGATTGACAGAGCCTGCATGGAAAAAAAAAACTGGTTTTACTTTCAACCAGATGTAATTTACCTTAAACAATTTTATCTCTTGCTCTGTAAATTGAACTTTAATCACACACAGGAGGCTCTTGCAGGGCCTAGCAAGCTGTTATAGCTGGGATAAGAAAATCTAAATTAAACAACTTGCGATAAAGAAAGGATAAACTTTTAGATGACTCTTTACAGGTGTGACTAGGGTTCATAAACAAAGGGATTTAGGTCCTAAATGGCAGAGAATTGAGCAGTGAGGCTGCAGGGACATGTTCTATACCCCAAAACTGTTTCATTAAGCTAATGTTGTTTTGGTGACTATAGTGTCCCTTTAAATTTAATCCATTTACTCTATTGCAGTATCGTTCTTGTTTTGGCTGCTTCTAGTTTTATAACGTAATCCATTCACTCAGTTAAATATAATACATATAGGGCACTGGCAACTGCTACAGAATGGACTTTCTTTATGTGGCACGAACCATATGACAGAAAATCTATACAGGAATCCAGCACTAAATTTGTATTTGTTGCTTTAAATGAGTGACTGATATGTTGATGTTGAATAACTGGATACCGTATATTACACTTCTTGTTTAGACACCTTTTTTTTTACAGTAGGTGATATGTCCTCTGTTACCTGTGCTGTTGCCATAACAGCTGATTTATCTTGCACGAATGCTTAAAGGTCCACTATAGTGCCCTGAGGGGCCCCACCCCCTGGGACCCCCTCCCGCTGGGCTCTGGGGGGAGGAAGGGGTTTAACTTACCTCTTCAGCGCCGGGTGGGGAGCTCTCCTCTCTCTTCTTCAGTCACCGGCTGCATGCGAGGCAAGAGCTGCGCGCGCATTCAGCCAGTCCATATGGACGTTGGCGTCTTCTCACAAAAAATCAGTGAGAAGCACGGAAGCCCTCTAGCGGCTGTCAATCAGACAGCCCCTAGAGGCTGGATTAACCCTATTATAAACATAGCAGTTTCTCTGAAACTATGTTTATAAAAAAGGGGGGTTAAACCTAGCTGGGCCTAGCACCCAGACCACTTGATTAAGCTGAAGTGGTCTGGGTGCCTATGGTGGTCCTTTAATTTAGTAATTGGTGCGGTTATTAGTGTTTTTTTTCTTTTTTGCTAATGATATTGGTTCGTATCCCAGTAAGTAATGGAGTCTGTCCTCAATGACCATTTACAAATCCAATCGCTCCTTTACTGAAAGAAGTTTTTTTTTTTATAATGGCCATTTTATTGTATGAGCCTGATTTCTTCAATACACAGCCGCCTGCTGTCCTACAATAAATTCCTTTTTCTTGGTAATGCATTGTCTAGTCTCCTGTCTTCACAAAAAACAGAACGTCTTGATTTCCGCTCTTTCTACCCATTGTTTTTATAGCAGACCCAGCTGTCTGTGCTCCGTAGCATTCATAGCCTTTGCCAGAGTCAGCTCCTTGAATTGATATTGAATGAAACCTGATAGCTGTTATCTGCTGCTTATTCATCTGATTTCTAAGGTTCTGCAGCATGAATGCCACTATTTACATTGAAGACTTAACATTTGCACATCAGATCTTTGTAAACTATGCCGGATGCTTAGAAGTAAGGAGTGTAGGTCAAAAATATTATCTTGGTATTACTTGATTAATCCATTCCCACATATTGCTTAACTGTCTCATTCTCTTATTTACCTGATAATATGCCTGAAAACATCAATGTATTTAAATTTGTTCATGTTAGATTATTTTTGTTTTTATTTATTTCATACTTTTATTTATTTTTTATAACTATTTTCCAGGTTGAATAGATTCTAGCTAAATATTAAGAGTTTCTGATGGCCATGGCTGACCTATTTTTTTCTTCTTCCTGCAGATTTTCTATTTTGTACATACATTGTTTTGTATATACTGTATATGATGACTTCGGTGGGAAGTGAACGCCCCCGGGGCACTCGGGAAAAAACACAGATTTCAACGCCACAGACACAGCCACAGAAACAGGTACAGGTAGGTGGGCATTACTCTTTAATGAGACACTGTATATATTATTATTTATATAGCGCCAACAAATTCCGTAGAGCTGTACAATGGGTGGACTAACAGACACATAATTGAGATCAGACCACTGGACGTACAGGAACAGAGGGGGTGGAGGGCCCTGCTCAAATATATTTTTAATGTTGGGGAATTCCTAAACTCACTTTTATTTGCCTTTTATCCAACGTCAAGCAGACCAAACGTCCAATACAATACTTCTCATAGCAATTCTATTACTCTGCCAATTGCTTTTCATATTGAACTGAATCCAGTGCTTCTTGGTGAGGAAAATCCATAGTGTAAATGCCTTACAAGGATTGAAATCTAAATGAGTGGCTTATTAATTATTGCTCATCTGACTGCCACTAGAAACCTTCTGCATTGATGATCCAGAATTTCCATTTCTGCATTATCACTATCAATTGAGTGCAGCCTGGTTGGCAGTACTTAGAGCATTCTTGCAATAGCTGGAAATGTTAAAAAGGTCTCTGATAACTCTCATGTGCTATCTCAGGACTGTTGGATCTAGTAAAGATTCATACAGTTCTGTGGAATATGAAAAGGGATAGCCCTCAACCAGGAGTCTCGGGTGGTGCACACACCAGAAAATTCAACAAACTCCAACAAATATGTAGGAATCCAATTTGCATGGGCACACAACAGTTTCTTGATACTCAAGTAGCTTTATTGGGTCAAGAGAAAAATTACACTATTTTGGTCTCACTATAAACGTCGCTTTTCTCTTGACCCAATAAAGCTGTTTGAGTATTAAGAAGCTTTTGTGTGCCCATGCCAATAGGATGTCTAAAGACTCGGGGCCCTGTGGACAGCATCGAACTGTGGGCATGCCGTTAGGCACTATGCAGTTTTTACAAAGTCAGAAAAGAGAAAACGTTCTCACGTAATGGCAATTACTATACCCTGCTACTCAATGAAAGTTCTTTTTTTCCAGGGCCACACCTTGTCTGTGCATGCATGTAGGATTTAGATGTTCTTAACTTAAGTGGTAAAGAAAGTCTGTATTCTAAAGAAATGGCTTTAAGTTCACCAAAAGCTTATTTTTTTATCAAAGGATCACTATAGGGTCTTCCTGACCCTATAGTGCTAGACCCACCATATTGGTGGCTTGCCCCCTCCCAATCCCCCCCTATGAAAGTCTAAAATTCACCTTTATTTCCAGCGCAGTGCGGGGCTGGCTCCGCCCCCTTTGTGACATCAAAGTGGCCGATTGTTGGCAGGGCTGAGCCCTGAGCCAGGAAGCCTCTCCAGTGGCCATCTAAGGAGTGGCCACTTGGAGGTGTCCTTAGAGGCAATGTAAACACTGCTTTTTTTCATAAAAGGCAATGTTTGCATAAAAATGCCTGAAGGCAATGATTATATTCACCAGAACAACTACATTAAGCTGTAGTTGTTCTGGTGTCTGTAGTGTCCCTTTAATTTATTTAGCTGCGGCATTGACTTGGCACTAAACATGAACGAAAAAAAGATTCTGTCCAGTACAGGAAATAGGGGTGTTTAAAGACTCCTTGTGTCTATGATGTTTGCTCTCCAAGACAACTTAAGATGTTACAGTATTTTGTATTTTGTGAATGAACATGTTGCTGTGGCAACATGGCAGTTTTTCTCTGAAGCAGCTGGGTGTGATAGTGTCACTTCATACTTATATGCATGTAGATGTTACTGCAATGTTTTCTTGACACTGCAAAGGAATGGCTATACTTATTTTCCTGTGGTAACTTACTCTTGCATTTAGCAACCTTGTATCAACTTTAAAGGGACTATTTAGAGTCAGGGTTATATGCCTACTCAGTAAGTTTGGGGATACTCCCATACTTGCATGGGTTGTGTTATAAATTTGATATGATGAGCATATTGCCTTTTTTATGATATAGTTCGTATTTTGTGTGAAAAAAATATTGGTATGAAAGCTATACATAAATAGGGGGGGAGGGGGGAGAATAAAGGGACCGTATAAACACCATAAACACTACCACACATAGTGGTGTCGGCAGTCACCTGCAGCTTTCGTTCATAAACGTAGTGCAGTTGCCATAATAAAGTGGAAATTCATTCTTTGTTTTTATACCAACTCCTACCGTGTTTCAACCATATTAATTGACTGACAGCTATCAGATGACACACTGTCAGTATTGTCCAAACCTAGTGTAATGCGGAGATATAAGCTTCTGCTTTATGAAATATACTCAGATTTTTAGGCACCTGAGATAGCAAAGTAAGAGTCCAACTGTTTGCAGCTATTGGAATTCACCTGTGAACTCTTGGCACCTTAACCGCTTCAGTGGTTATGGTACCAAGAGTATTTCTTTAACTCCAACTGTAAATATGTACAGTTTTGAATTTGTAGAACATACAGGCATCACCATCTGAAACCTATTAAACATAGTGTACTGATTTGGCTTAAAGGGACACTCAAGGCAAAATTTAATTTTATGTATTTAATAGCTGCTCAGTTGTCGAACTAGCTTTCGGAATTATTTTCATATTTTTTATTTTTTTTATTTAAGGCAACAGCTGAGCAAATCCGCCTCGCACAGATGATTTATGACAAAAATGATGCAGATTTTGAGGATAAAGTAAAACAGGTAAGGAAATGAAGTGCTTCTTTCAGAAACATTGGTTATGCAGTTTTACACCATGGGCAACAACAAACCAGGTTTTGGATAAATTATTAATTTGTGTTGCGGTTTTTACTTTAATTTTTGCCTACTGTTTTGTTTTTTGTTTTTTACAAAATTTTTATTTTCACATCCTGTGCAACTACTTTAATGCAGAGAATATATATATTTATTTATATGTACAGTATATACTCGAGTATAAGTCTAGTTTTTCAGCACATTTTTTTGTGCTTAAAAACCCCCACTCGACTTATACTCGAGTCACTGTATTATGGCAACTTAGAGCCGCGGCCGTCAGAGCCGTGGCAACAATCTGCGCGGCAACCAGACCGCGAGACTTACAGTGGAGCTGACCGGAACGGAGGAGAAGGCTGCTGACAGGAGCTGCAGGAAAGGTAAGTAAATGCTTCCTGCCGGCCCCCCACTTCACAGCCCATGCCACTGGACCACCAGGGATTAAGATAGCCCCCCTCCCTGACCGGTTAACAAGCAGGGAGGGGGGACAATTTTTTTTTTTTAAATAATAAAAAAAAAATTAAAATAATAAAAATGCCCTCCTCCCACCCAGTTCACACACACTACACAAACACACACTCTGCGTTGTATACGCACTCTGCGTTGTATACGCACTCTGCGTTGTATACGCACTCTGCGTTGTATACGCACTCTGCGTTGTATACGCACTCTGCGTTGTATACGCACTCTGCGTTGTATACGTGTTTGTATGAGTGTGTGTATATAATTATAAAAATCACAGAATTTCATAGCCCCAAGTTTTACCCTCGACTTATCCACGAGGCATAGCATATTTCACAATTGTTGGTCACAAAACTGCACTCGACTTATACACGAGTATATATATATTCACATATTATTATCCAAGACCATTGCTTTTGTTTAACATTACACGTTTACTTGTAAACTTTGAACCCTCTATAAGGAACACGTTTGAAACAGCTTGATTAAGAATCAGGTGGAGAGGTTAAAGAGACATTATAGGCACCCAGACCGCCAAATCTCATTGACGTTGTCTGGGTGCAATTAACCTGTTCCCTTAACATGCAATGTTAATTATTGCAATTTAGGAGGAGCCGACCCTGCACCAAGGGAAATCTGCGCTGAAATCGGTTGAGTACAGTAAGAGTTTTTTTGTAAATAATTTTTTATTAAAGTGAAGAAATTTTAGCCAGAACATTTGGTTTGGCATTGCGGATGGACATGCAGGTCTTGTAAGGTGCGGTCTTGTATATGAAGATACCCAGATCTCATGGCAAGGCACAGTAGATACTTCCAGGTCTCAAAACATTAAAATTCAGCCGATCCGTAATAACAGAGAAAAGCATGTTTCAGCCTAAAGGGTCGAACAGTGACAAAAATGGTAAATTCTTGTCCCAGTGTTGGGAGTTGTTTTTCAGTATAGGTGATTGACTACCTTTACACGGATTATCACGCACACTGTATTGCATGACTGTGGCGCTTTTTAAAACCCTTGCAGTGTGGGGGACAGAGGGTTCTATAGTGCAAGGAATACAACTTTGTATTTCTAGCATTGTAGTATCCCTTTAACTATCCAGTGTACATATGAGTTTCTACAAACTGTCACTCCTGTTGTTATTCAAGCACATGCTTAGATTTGGACATTGATAGGCTAATGCATGTTAATCTGTGTGTTGAATTTATTACTTTGTGTAGAAACACATCAGTATTGTTAAAAGTAATTTCTCTTCGCCAAAATATCTGTTGGGCCTCCTGAACACCTAGACATTTTTCATCTGCATTTGTAATTTTATACACATTAGAAGTCTGTTGGCTATTACACTGTATTATTGCTGGTGTTGGACAAATTATGATTCCTTCCATTTTGATTTCTGCAGCTAATGGAAGTAACAGGGAAGAATCAAGATGAGTGTATGGTGGCTCTCCATGACTGTAACGGTGATGTGAACAGGGCAATAAACATTCTGCTGGAAGGAAACTCTGACACAGTAAGTTTGAAGTTTTACCTGTTCTTGTGTCCATTTCGTTTTTGTACAGTATTGGAAGTGGTTATCTAGCAAGAGTCGGGACCAAGCCTTGGTTCAAGATACTGTGCTCCAATGTGCCCTTTGTGAAAATGTGTACATCTGTGGTTTCCTGACTTTGCTACCTTTTTTTTAGGCCTCTTGGGAGACTGTTGGTGGTAAAAAGAAGAGCATTGGAAAGGAGAGTTCTGAAAATAAAGAAAACAGGGAAAAGAAAGGGGATCGAGAATTGAGTCGTGGCCGTGGAACTTCAAGCAGACGAGGCCGTGGAGGAAGCCGTGGCAGAGAGTGTAAGGGATTTATTTTCTTATCTTGACCTATACTTCATGTGTGATCTGCTTACTAATGGCTTTTGCTCCATGCAGTTAGAGCAGAAGAAAATGGAGTGGACAATGGCCCTGGTGACAGAACCTCAGATCGCGCAAGACGTGGCCGTGGCAGAGGTACTTTCCAAGCATATGCTGGGAATAAAGAGAGAACTCTAAATTGAGTGTATTTTTGAACACTACATTCTTTTGTTGTGTACAGGATTTGGAGGACGTGGCAGAGGCAGAGGGTCAGGGAGATTTTCTGCACAAGGCATGGGGTAGGTATCTGTGTGCAGTCATGTGTGGAGTTAATTATTTATTTTCTGTTCACTTTAAACTCTGTGTGGGTTGAAGTGACTCTTTAATGGGACACTATAGTCAACTAAACTACAGCTCATTGTAGTTTAAGCATGTCAAACTTAAAGGCTAACACTTGCGAAATAAGCAAGTCTCTCCCCCACTCCCCCCAGTCAGCAGTGGAAGGCGTAGCTAGACCTCTTTCCTCCCGGGGCAGTCCTTGATTTTGCTGCTCCTCTCAGCCCATCCTCAACACTAAGGCTCTGCCATGCTGTGTGGAATAAAGGGAGCAAGGATATTAGGCGATTTATATCCCCTCCAGCTTTATACAGGCTACGGCCTGTTCCAGAGCCGGTGGACCAGACGGAGGTGCTGGCAAAGCTTGACTATAGTAAATTAATTGACTGTCAGGAGTGCTATGCACTCCTCTTCTGCCAGTCACTTGGACTTTGCGCCCCTCGGGTGATAATGGCTGGTGAAAGTGTTATTGCAGGGTTGTACTTAGGACTGAGCAGTGTTTGAATGGAAGCATGTTTTTGTATGGAGTATGTGTGTGAATGTAGGGGTGTAGTGCTGTGTTTTTATGTACTTTCCATTTGAAAGCAGTGTATTACTTGTGTAATTTGAATGCAGGGGTGTATTTTTGCTTAATGTTTGAATGCTGAAATGTATGCACATACTCACACTTATAAACCGCTACACAGAATGATAGACACACAGGTATACATATACAAACAGATACACATACATTAAAGCCTGGGTACACCTCCAGTGGCCACTCCTCAGATGGCCACTAAAGGGGCTTCCAAGGGCAGTGGAGCACTGCCATTCGGCGTCTCCACACTCTCCTTGGAGACGCTAAACTTTACTCATCACTGAACTTTCCTGTGAAGGCATTGAATTGGCTGAGCTAATCCATTCTGGTTTTAACTATAGGGTCAGGAATTAATGTTTGTGTTCCTGGACCTATACTGTTCCTTTACTCCATAATGAAGCTGGAGAAACTTGGCCTGGTAGTACATTGTACTCATAATTCCTTTCACATTGTGTACTCAATAGAAAGCCAAGGAAATATTTCTACTCTTAAAGGAGCACTCCACACGCTTGTTAAAGTGCTTTAGGTGTGAAAAGTGTGACCATATAAATAAATAATTTTTGTTGCAGATTTCAATAAATTAACCCTGTAACACCCACTTAATTGGACAACCATGTATGTATGTAAACTCAAACCAATGTGTTCTTGGCCTCTATGTGCTCCAATGTTATTGCCTGGTGCTTGTACAGCAAATTAATACAGTTTAGATGGTAGATGGCACTCCCAGGTCTTGAACTTGTAGTAAAATATAACTTTTATTGGGTTCACATAAAAGCAAACCTCAATGTTCCAGCTCAATATCGTCAAGCTTTCATCAGGACGTGTGTGTATATGTTAATCATTCTTTTGATATGCCATATTCTCTCTTCTAGGATTTTTAATCCTGCGGATTACACTGAACCAGCTGCTAGCGATGGCTTTGGAGCCAAACCAGAGGTTTGGGAGACGGGTCAGAGTGATGGCGACGATGGAACTGGTAAATGTAATATCACAAACACTTTTTTAAATCATTTTGTTCTTTATTTAGCATGACCCTGTTAATGTTGTGAGCTTGCAAACACAATAATTACTTAATGAAGTGTTTTCTACGTAAGACTTTAAGTCTTATGCACTGTTCGGTCCGCCCCCTGTGTCATCACTGAGTAAACTTTGACCCTGTACCTCACAGTCAGCAGACACATTCCAGCCAATCAGCAGCAGACCCTCCCTCCCATGCCCTCCCTCCCATGCCCTCTCTCCTCCTGGACAGCATCCATTTTACATTCATTGTGAAGCTGCATTCTTAGTGAGCTGTCCAGGAGGAGGGAGGGTCTGCTGCTGATTGGCTGGAATGTGTCTGCTGACTGTGGTACAGGGTTAAAGTTTACTCAATGATGACGAATAGGGAGCGGACCGAACAGCGCATATGTTCGCCATCCGTGGCGAACCGTTCGGGACATCACTATTGAAGAACATAGATCTGTTCTAAGTGTGTGTTTTAGTCAGACAGAGCTTAGCCAGCTAAGAGGTAGTAAAATTCCTAATTGGATGTCTGAGATCTTGGGGAGAGACTTTTACCTAGTTGTGTGTTAATATATTTTTCGTCCAATTGCAGCATTTCTAAGCATATATAATTAGGGTTGTCAGTGACCCTTGAAATAGTTTTAGACTTTATCACGTTAACACAGGTACACGTATATCATTTTTATGCTACTTTCTCTTTTTATTTTTTTTTCTGCTAGTATATCTTGTAAGAAATGTAAGTTTATGTTGGTGTATGAAACTTGCTTCACGCAAGACCACTTAAACATTGCTTTTTGTGAAAATACATTTTCCATTTTCCTACTTTGTTTAAAGGTGCCTGGAGGAATTCCATGGAAGAATGGACCGCAGAAGAGTGGAACGAAGATGTAAGTTTATATTTGTCTTGTGGTGATATTGGGTTCCTGACAAATATGAAACTCTTCTGTCATTTGTCCTTTAAATGAGCTGTCTAGACTGATGTAGTAATTATGGTGCCATCAGGCTGTGGGCATCTTCCCCTGATTCTTGGTTAAATGATTATTCCAAACATCATGGTCACATCTGCTTTTAGAAGTGGTCTTGGTGTTGGGAATCTGTGCATTATTTTTTTCACACTGCACATAGAGTAATTGGCATGCTTGTGCCAAGAGCAAATTACACATGGCAAACGTGAGTTAGGTAGAGTTCTGGGCTCTCTAATGTTAAATCTGTGCAAACATTAATCGGTCAACAGTGTTTGGGCAAGAAATATGAGCTGCTGAGATTGCACCTGCAAGGGGATGAAGCCTTGATTGCCCTATATTCTTTTAAGCCTCTCTGCCTCCCTAAAGTCCTTAATGTGCATCTGTTCCACTGTTCACTCTCCCCACTGAGGCTGAGAGTGGTCCAATCAAATTCTTCTGAGAAGCATTTCATTAGACCACGTCGAGGGAAGGAGTTACTTCAGAAAGACCAGTTGGGGAGCTTAATCAGGTGGTGGATTCTAGGTAGGTTTATTATTTTACAAGTTAATTCCAAAATTAAGGGGCACAAAGTGCATAATGCACAATCTGACATTAGAAACGCGGAAAAATAGTTTAGCCAAAAAGAGTTGGAGTAAGCCTTTAACCCCTTAAGGACCAAACTTCTGGAATAAAAGGGAATCATGACATATCGCACATGTCATGTGTCCTTGAGGGGTTAAACACTTTTGGAACAGCTTGACCCACACCGAAAGTCACTGTGGCAACAAAGACACAGCCTGCCATGTTCTAATTTCATCCATATTTTAAAGTGATTAAATTAATATTGATAGTGTGGGTGAAGAACTTCATTAGTAACTTCAGGACCAGGACTGCATGTTGCTAATGAGCTCCCAGGTTTAGTTAAGCTAAATAAACAGTTTGACCAGGAACCAGGGTATAGTACCTGTAGCCTGTCACTATAACCACTATGACATGTAGTAATGATTCTTCTGGCTCTCTCTTCCGCTTTTATTTTTGATATCTAAACTTTCTTTAGGCTACCATGTTGCATGCAAAAAAATCACATCCAGAAAACAATGATGCTTATTTTCCAAGCACATAGCTGACCTTATGGTGTGGAGAAAAACAAATCTGAGTTCTCTGGATTGTATCTTTAGTCCTAAACTTTTTTTTTTTTTTTATTCTTTTTTTTTATTTTGTTTATGTTGAACAGTCTTGCTTTTACCATCAGTATTTCTGGTTTTGAAAGTTGTGTTGATAATGTTATGATTTAAACAACGACTGAAGGTATCCTGTCCTTATTCTGGTCCTTGATCTTTTGCCTGCACAGAGTTTTTTCTCTTTTTTTATTTTTTTAGTTGGTTCTGTGTGTCCATATAGGAGCACATAGCTCTATGAAATGCTTCCAGACCAGTCAGATAGTGGTTAATGCAATGTATCATTTATATTTAGGATAAATTAAATGTGAGCAAGAAAAGTGAACCTGTCATGACTAATATTACTCAGACACAGTCCTTGCATATCATTTGGCAGATATAACAACAATCTTTGTTCTATACTCAAATATATGTCCATCTCTCTTTTTTTAAATATTCCTCTTGCTTTTGTGACCGATTGAGTAACACTTTTACTTTTTTTGCAGCTTTCTGAAACAAAAGTTTTTACTGCGTCTTCTGTTCCTACGGAAAACCACATCACTCCGGGACAGAGGTACTATACTTTCAATTATAAGTTTTTGCTATGGTGGATCTTTTTTTTTTTTTTTTTCGAAGACTGGTTTTCTAACTTGTTAGCTTCATTCAGCTAAAGGTGGAGGGGGGTGGGCACTACAAGAGTTGATATCCAGCTTGTAAGGATTAATAATGCTAAAAGGGACATCACTGAGCACCAAAGGTGCAAGAATGTATTTGATAACATAATCCATATAAAAATGGAGACCTAATGCTGTGTATATCTTAAACGAGTTCACTCACTGGCTGTTTTTTTTGTCATGTAAGAATAAATGTGACACTCATGTTTTCTTCCCTTATAAGGTCAATCGCTTCTTATTCGCAGTCGGCTCTCTAAATTCATATATATTTGAATACCTAAGTTCTCCAGCATATTGGTGTAATTTGGTGGGTTTTTTAAGTCCCTTTTAATCAGTGTTTCCCTCTTTTTTTGTGTTGTGACTCAGGGCAGTAGTTGCAAAGCATCATTCCAGATGCCATGTTTAATATATATTTTTTTTATTTTTTTATCTAGCATTGATTTGGTGGCTCTCCTTCAAAAGCCTCCCTCAAGTACTGACCCGGATTCTGTGAGTTTTGATCCCGCTTCCCAGCAGAATTTTGGCCAGGCGTTAGTATTCACCAATTCCCAGCACAGTTCACAGGTGACGCCTGCAAGCAACAGCTCAGCGGCTGTTAACAGTTATCCTCCGCAGAGCCTGGTAAATAAACTCTATTTGCATTGCAGCTCTAATTAAACCATACAGTTGCTGCATTTTATGTTCTGCCCTCCCACTTTCCCCTGGTAACTTTACCTACTGTGGTTTGTTAGAAGGAATGTTGTATTTTAGTTATGACGTTTATCTGATTTTGCTAATGGCCATCCTTCAAGTTGCAGCAAATTTCCTGTCAGAACTTTCTTGAACTTGTCAAGTGTCAGGATCACAGATTCTCACAGATCCACCGGTTATATTGGGCAGACATGCCTAATATCATCTGACCCTATTTATTGCACCTCTTCTTTGTTTTATTTTAACTGCCTGGGAGGAGAGTAAAGGTTATTTGTTTTGTTTGGTGTAGTTTTTTTTTTTTAATATGGCCATGTTCCATTCAATATTAAAGAGTCCTATCCAGAAAACAATGATGCCTATTTTTCCAAGCACATAGCTGACTTTATGGTGTGGAAACAAAAAATCTGAGTTCTCTGGATTGTATCTTTAATTCTAATGAAATGTAAAAAAAAATTACATCTGTAGAGGAGCAGTCACACTTTTCCAATCAATCCTTCTGGGTGATAATGTCATGACTTGAATAATGACTGGAGGTTTGCTGAAAATTAAAGAGACTCTATGTTCCCCAAAACAACTTTAGCTTAATGAAGCAGTTTTGGTGTATAGCTCATGCCCCTGAACTCTTACTGCTCAATTCTCTGCCATTTAGGAGTTAAATCAGTGTCAGAGCTTCCCCTCCCCGGCGTCAGAGCTTCCCCTCCCCGGCCTGCGAACCTTTAGTTCCTATCTGTAGGTAGATGAGCTCTAGTTTCCTCTAGGACTGATAGGAAGTGAAAACACGTCCTGTCAGTCTGGGTAGAGTAAACTAAAGGTCAGCAGGGGAGGAGAGGGAGGCTCTGACACGGGAAGGGGAGACAGACGCTGCAAGAAAGGACAGGCAGGAGGGGAGTGCTTCCCTCCTGCCTGTCACCTGGGCAGTTCTTGCAGGCACACTTTTAGAACATGCCTGCTACTGCTGCTACGGAAGTAGGAAGTGAATCTCCGTAGCTGTTTAACAGCTGGTGAGGCGTTTCTATTTTCATATATAATTGGCACTTTTATAAACTGGGATTTTAAAGGAATACTCCACATCCATATAGCTATTAAGAAAAGTGAAGTGCTCTATGGGTGTGGAGTGCTCCTTTAAGACACAACTGCTTCATTAAGCTAAAGTTGTTTTGGAAACTATAGTATCTTTTTAAAGGGGAATTAGGAGTTACATTTATTGGAGAAATAAAGTAAACAGAGTGCAGGTCAGGAGTCCGGCTACAAGTCAAGGGCTCATGAGCTGCACCACTGTAACCACCTAATAGGGAGCTCCAATGAGGGGGTAACCCTCCAAAATATGTAGGTGATGTGTAGAGTCCATCAAGGAGAAACCAACATCAGGAGAGCTCCACTGTATAAGAAATGAGGAAGGGAGGCCATACCTTTAATCAATCTACGGATAAAAAGGGATATGCAAACAAAGTATAACTTGGGAAAAAGGGAGATCTACTAAACGGTGCCCAGGGGGTCAATTGTCTGGAGTACTAGCTAGCATCTGTTTCAGTTCCCCTAGTGTCCGACTGACGGGAAGGTAGTGTAAATGAGATTGAGAGAGAAGAGGCACAGGGTCCCCAGAGAACAAGGGACCGAGTAATAAGGTCTAAACGCAGATGAAAAGCCTCACACGCAAAATAAATAATTGGGGACCCTGTGCCTCTTCTCTCTCCCAAACCTCATTTACACTACTTTCCTGTCAGTCGGACACTAGGGGAACTGAAACTTAGATGCTAGCTAGTACTCCAGACAATTGATCCCCTGGGCACCGTTTAGTAGATCTCCCTTTTTTCCAAGTTATACTTTTTGTTTGCTTATCCCTTTTTTATCCTTAGATTGATTAAAGGTAGGGGCTCCCTTCCTCATTTCTTATACAGTGGAGCTCTCCTGATGTTGGTTTTCCCTTGTGGGACACTACACATCACCTAATCCTATGAGTTACATTTATTGTTTGAAATTTCTTTCAAAAAGTGATTTTAATACTTTGATATGCTTTTAATACTTTTAAATACAGATGTACGTTTGTGTGAAGTATTTGTCATATTCTTAATTGTAACAGTCTTATATCAATCTTTCTTTAAGTCTTCTGTCCTGGGTTCTGGGTTTGGTGAACTGGGGTCTTCAAAGCCGGCAAACTCTGCAGGATCTCAAATACTTGAACAGCTGAAAGGCCCAGGGTTGGGGCAGTTCCAAGCCCAGAGCGCTCAACAGAGTAGCAGTACAAATCCATCTTCCTCATGGGATATAAAACCCACGCCGCAGTCAGCCCTTCTCAGTCAATTCGGTAAGAAACCCTTTCTGATGTGCTCCAATTTAAGTAAATTATTTCAGTCAGAAATTCTACTCCTCTGATCCCTTACAGAGCACTCTTAGTAGCTCTAATACTATTTAGGAATTTTACAGAATAATCACTTTCATGAAACTGAGGATGTTGGAGTTGAACAGTCTCCATAAATGTTCTAAATTATGTATTCATTTTCAATGACTCCTTTAGGTTCCAATGATAAATTCATTGTTTGGCAGTCAACTGATATCGCTGTATATTTTTCGGTTTTGAAATGTCTTTGATTATTTGGTTAATTATATTGTATGTAGCTGGTCCTCTTAAATATAACAAACATTTTTGTTTTCTTAAATCCAGAATACAGTGATGCTTATTATCCAAGCACATAACTGACATTATTGTGCGGAAACAACTTATTCTGAGTGCTCTGGATTTGTCTGCTTTTTTTGTAAAGTATTTAAAAATGTTTACTCAAACCCTTTGTCTGTTTTTATTTTATAATGCCCTTTATTTTTAGTTTTGGAGGGGAAGGGGGGTTGTGTGTTTTTTTATTTTTTTCGTTTTTTTTTTTTTTATTCGTAATGGTTATGGCTTTCTTTCAGATTTTAAATCCCATCCTGAGCCATCTCCAGTGCTGAGTCAACTTGCCCAGCGACAGCAACATCAGATGCAAACTGTGCCCACCCCTCCTCCTGGCCTTGAAAGTTTCTCAACCCAAGTAAAGCTCCATGAGACCTCACCAGTGGACAACTCCACAGCCGTCAGTAAAATGCTGCAGCTGCCCAGCTTGTCCTTGGATACCCAGGCTATGTCTGTACAAACCCAGCAGCAGAAACTGATGAAACCTCAGAAACGGAGAACGCCTCCTACATCAAAGGTGCCCATCTGCTTTTCCATATTGAAAAAGGTGTTTAAATCAAGATTTTATGCTAGGCATATTGTAACATAGAACTTCCTTAAGATGGGGAAATCAAAGACTTAATTAAGAATCAGGACTTTATTTTAACGGTCACTTTTAAACATGGGAGACTTCGTAAGGAGTTTTCTTTGTGTAAATGTAATGCAAAATCTCAGTACCTGAAATGGACAGGCATGAAGTTGCACTAGGCAAAACCCCACTAAGCTGTGACACGGTTAGCAAATGGTTTGTGTTCGGCATACCTGTTTGACACCAATATAGCACACTCTAGTCCTTATGGCGCTTGGAGTGTTCCTGTAAAACTGATTTAAATCTTGATCCATTTATGCATGCAACATTTCTAAACAGTGCTGTGAAGGTCCTTGTATATAATTTACTGTATAAATCAACTTGCTCTTTGATACTATTTAGGCATTCTACAGAAAAAAAATGCCATTTATAAAAGCGAGCATATTCTAATTGGACAATTTCCATGTTCTAAATGCTTATTTGAGTTTCTCTAAAAACTTCCTTTGACTGATGGAAACTTTTGTGGACTGCCGAATAATGAATTTGTTTTAGTTTAATGCACTAAATTTATTTTTTAAATCCAGAACTCCAGAACACAGTGATGCTTATTGTCCAAGCACATAACTGACATTTATTGTGTGGAAACTAATGATTCTGAGTGTTCTGGACTATCTGCTTTTTTAGTAGTAAAAGTATTTAATTTTGCTTCCCCCTGCTCATGGGAATTGCTTTTTTCATTGTCCCTCCATCGCACACAAACTCTATACCCATTCACGGTTTTCTACCTATGAGTTATACAGGAGTTGTCCCACCTGTGGAAAATAGCTACCCATTTATGAGTCTGTAAACATGACAAATATCATAGTGTATCATTCATTATGTGTGCCACACTTCAACTTATGATCCACTTCCAGATTCCTGCATCTGCTGTAGAGATGCCCGGATCTGCTGACGTCACCGGGTTAAATGTGCAGTTTGGTGCCCTGGAGTTTGGCTCAGACCCCTCATTGACGGAGTTTGCTTCAAGTGTAAGCCCAGATAGCCTGAGTCAAGCACCAAATAACTTGTATTCCAAAAACATCAGGTAAGTGGGTTAGAAGTAAAAACACCAATCAAAGCTTTTGTTTGGAGCACCATGAATATAATTTCATAAATCCTGCACATAGTACTAGTACTCATTTCTTCTGGAATTTAATAGAAGCTTTGTGTAACATAATATTGTATGGGTAATGTCATTCTTTCTTTGCTTTTCAGTGACTCTCTTAATACCTCTCTGCCAATATCCAGTACGTCGCAAGAGCCTAGCTACACTGCGTCCGTAAGCAGCACTTCCAGCCTCAATAACTCCTCACAGAGCAGCAGTCCGGTTGCCTCCGTCTCCTGCTCTTCCTATGACCAGACATCTGTGCACAGCAGGATAGCATACCAAACCACCGTGCCGCCAGTGGATGTGGTGCCGGTCACGGTAAGTAAATTTGTAGCCATTTCTGAATATAAATAAATTGTAAGAGGGTTGTTATACCCAAGTTGATCCAGCTCGTGTGTGTAATGAGTCACAAAAACAAACATTGTATTTAAGGAGTGACCGTGTAGAGCAGAAAATGAAAGCCTAGGACTCCTGCCTTAGAGTTCTTAGGACAGCTTGCTAGATTATTGAAGATACATTTGCCTTGATCCCGTATGTGTAGGATTAGTTTGGAAAATCAGAATGTCCCTTATGCTTTGTACTATGACAGAGTATGTGATTCGGATTTCTTGTCCACACAAGCCAGTATCTATGATCTTGTACTGTCCAGATCTTTTTAAAGGGTCAGTGCTTTTATATTGTCATACTTTAGTAAAATAGGTTGTGGAGTAGCTTTCAATAAATTAATAGGAATGTTTGTTCTTTTCCTCTCCAATGACATATATTACTGTGCAGTATGTTGGTGCTATATAAATGTTAATAATAATCTGAATTCTTGTTTCTTGCTTTCCTAGAATGGGCACAATGGAATAAGGGCACCACAGTCTATGAATGGTAGGTGTGCTTTGCACTGATGTTGCCAGCCAGGGTGTGTTTAAGATCTTGCTATAACTTTACCTTTTAAAATGGGTTACAGTGTACCCATTGAGACACATAAGGACAATGTATTTTATCCAAATTAAATGTGGAAATCCAAAATGACAGAGCTTACACATTTACTTGGCCTTTGAGCTGCTTCAGGAAACCGCCAACAGCTATGAAGTTTTTTTTAGTTTTTTTTTTTTTTTTTAAAGCAGGGCTCAGATATGTTATAAAAGCCACATAGTCAGAGTTGTACATTGTTCATACACTTCTTATTAAAAATCCACTTTTAATGGACCGCTCTAGAAACTGAGAATGTTAACATGTAAAAGCAAAAATGTGAAAAAGAAAACAAACCTAGAGCATATACAGTGTTGTGTGTACAATACAATAAAATTCAGATGTCCGAAGCCATCAGTATATGGAACCTTACACAAAAGCCCCAGCAGCTTTCCAAACGTATCACAGCCTTAGACTTTGGCTAAGACTTTAAAACCCAATTTTATTTGCTGATGCTTCCCAGATTTAGTCACATATGCTGCTTTTTATTTCATTTACAGTTAATCTCCCTCTATGGTAAATATATGCAATGTAATATTTATATATTCAATTACTTAATGTAGACGTTTCCAGTGAAGAATTTATTTATTTGACCATACTAAGTAAATAGAGAAAAACACTATTTAAGGGTTGCACAATTATTTTGGGTACTATAGGTACCCCTTAAGTAGAGTTTCTGTTTTTTGTTTTTTTCTTTATAAGAAACGATGCCTGATTTACTTCACTTTAACTGGAGCTGATTTTAATCTAAGTAACACAAGTTTCTTTTGTCGTCTTCCTGCAGTTGGTCCCTCTGTCCCATCTGTGAAGTCTGAGACGTCTGCCCCCAGCCTCTCCTCTGTTGGTTCCAGTGTATCTTCAAGCTCTGCATCTCTCCTCCCACCAGTATCTCAGCATACATCTGCTGTAACGTTGCCCAGCTTACCGCAGCCCAGTGACCTCACAAGCAACTCTCTGTCTCAGCTCAACAGGTAATGCTTTCCTGACCTGTAACATTAATTTGTGACTGTTCTAACAAAATAAAAGTTTTCTTCATTGCTAGTTGTATTTAAAGGAACACTTAAAGCACCATCACAACTATTGCATGATGTAGTGGGTTTTGGTGATCCATTTAAACGAAGTTACAGGTGCCTTTTTTAAATTCTTGCCATGGGATGGGTAAATGTTACCATGGTTCTGGTTAAGTCATAACATTCAATGGAAGTGTGCCATTCTGCTAATATGACATACTTCATGGTAGTTATAACTTGGTCATAAACTGTGTGAGATAATTACGTCTCATGTCACATTCACTGCGCCAAAGTTCCCTGTCCGTAAACGTATTATTGACTTTAATAGGGCCTGGATTTAGAAACCCTTTATGTCCGGAAAGACAATGATGTTATAATTCCAAGCACATATCAGAGGATATTTAATCAGTATGTTGATATCTGTCAACTGAGTCTTTCCTTAGATGCTAGTGGCCTTATATATGTTACCAATCCTAGTGCTGCACATTGACTCCAACTCTAAAGTGACCGCCATAGTATGTGGCTTCTATTCAGTAAAATGATATCCTAATAATTACCCTTCTTCCCTCTATTCTTAGCACTTTGTCCGGGCACCAAAACAGCCTTCCTGCACCATCAGTGCTGTCCTCTTCGGCCTCTCATGCAGTAAGTAGCGCATAATGATTTCTTTGAGTCCAACTTTTAAAGCGGTGCATATTTATGAAACCGATTCAAAAAAAATAATAATTTTTATAAAGCACCACACATTTGTTTAAACAATTATACCAGTGCTGTGCATGATCCCCGTATGGTCCTAATGGTTTGCATGTTAATTATGTTTAAATCACAGCATGTTTTTGCTATGTTATTTTTACAGCACACAAGTGTAGAGAACACAGTGACCCTCCAACCTGCCACAACCTTCACTACAGCTCAAACATCGGTTGCCAACACCACCTCTTCAGTAGCCAGCATGGCTAGCAGTATGAACTCTACGAACAGTCTGGGCCTTAGTGCGCCAAGTGTCAGCATGCCAGCAGCAACCACGCGGACTGCCCCATTAGTATCTTCAGGTGATGATTACTGGAATTCTACTATAATCCTGCTTGCAGTGGTTTAAATCTGACAAACTGCACTTCTTGATCATAAATTATCAAAAAGCTGGTTGTCTTTATGATAGACTAGCCAATGTAAATGTTATATCTACTAAGAAAACACAGGTCTTTGATCAAGGCTTGTGGTTTTTGTAGAGGGCAACACTTTTAAACAAACAAGTTTTTAAGGGTTAGGTTTCTGGCACTAAATGTGAATGTAAGGTGTTCCGTTCACATCAATAATTTTCTCTTTTTTAACCATAAAATAACAGTAATTCAAACAAAGTAAGGAGATTTGAAAGGCTTTGGAAGACTGCATGTCATTCCATTGGTGTTGGCTAGGTTTACCTTGGCTATATGCAAAAACACCTATTTAAAAAGTACATGAAGATCATTATTTTTTTTTTTTTGTATGCGTTCTTGCAAACTGACAGTCATTTTGAGTAGACTGTATGGGCCTTGAAAACTGAAGTGACTACGGAGTTAACATTACGTTATTTTACAAATTTGAAATGTTGCTCTTTCGTGTCAGATGTACAATAAGTTAATTACAAATATATAAATGTAATTTGTCAGAAAAGAGACACTTGTAGTTAAGCAGATCAGTCACTGTACACAAGTGGATGAATGCAATGCACATATAGTTTTATTACTTGTTTAGTAATATTTCTTTTATTAATCTGGCCAGTCAAAAATCTGTATGAAAGTTTTTACTGCCAACAAAATATAGATTAATTTATTATTGATATTTAGATCGACAACTTATTCCGCAGGGCTTAACAATATTATGAAACGGGGAAATTGTAACAAGTGAGACATACAAAATGTTACAGCAGCAATCTATAGATGAGGACCATGCTCAGACAAGCTTACATTCCATTAATGCTTCCCTATGCAAATGGTAAAGGATAGATTAAAAGGTAAATACTTGGAGACTTCCTCCACTTGCAGGACTGCCTTCTGAAATGGATGTGGCTATTGTACGCTCATCACCTTCACACCAAAATGGTTCCAAACATCATGTGCCTCAATGTCAGGTGGACAGGGGTAATTTGTGAGCAGTCCCCTGTGATCGCCATATTTGTAGTATTTTTGTGTCTGGCAGTTTTGCCATTACATTGAAAAACTGAAATGCAATTCTCTATTGAGCAGTATCATGGCAGTGTCATGGTGTCCTTTTAGTGTCTCTTATGCCTCACTATTCATACAGCTTTAACTTTGTATGAAAGTAACGTGTCACCAGGAAGGTGCAGTATATTTATATGGCCATTTAAAGCATTATTTTATTCTCCCATCCCTTTAAAGAAATAAATATACACATTTTTACCACAGTATGCTAGTGAGGATCTGAAAAAGAATAAAATAAGTTGTCTGTCTCAATGCTGGATTACAACTAGGTAAAAGTTTAAATGCAGGCTTGCTGAAGTTTCTGTCCAATCAAATGCTTCTCAGTTCTCATATTTGTAAAAGTCTGTTTATTTTTATACCATGCGGTCCTAGCACAGCCAAAGCATATAATGCTAATTTTTTTTTTTTTTTTGTCTATGATGAACAATGATAAAACAAATTATATTTTAAAAAACAAATTAACTCTACATTCACACCTAAGTGTGTGATTTATACTTGCCTCTGCTACTCATTGTCCTTGTTAAGGACAGCCCCAAGGTTGAGGGAATGGGAAACTATTCCTATGAAAGAAATTAAGTTCCTCTTTAAAGAGCTAATGCAGACGAGACGTCTTGGGCACTTCATAGGAACTAACAAACACTTTTAGGTCTAACAGAATGTATTGACAGGAATTAATTATCATTTATTTATTTTTGTAGGAAAAGCACCTCCGAACCTTCCTCAGGGTGTCCCCCCGCTGTTGCACAACCAGTATATTGTAGGACCTGGAGGGCTTCTTCCCGCTTACCCAGTAAGCAATGATCATTTTGTCTGGAGTGCAATTGTTTGGCCACTGATTATTAGAGGGTTTGGTTTTTTATTTCCTTGTTTGATATAGACTGTTGGACCATAATTAGTCAGAGAAAATTATATCTGTAGAGGTTTTTTATTCTACACTGTAGACCATAGGTGCAGTTGAATACTTTGTAGTAATCTAACTTTGAAAATCATTAACGTGAGACTATACAGCATTTAAAGGAACACCATAGTGTTACAATACAAAAGTATTGGTAAAGGTGGACAAAAGCTACTATTGTCCACCTCCCATTCACCCCAGTGTGTGGAAAGGGTTAACCCCTTAAGGACCAAACTTCTAGAATAAAAGGGAATCATGCCATGTCACACGTCATGTGTCCTTAAGGGGTTAAACCCTGAGCGCTGGCTCTGTCTCCTCTGACTTTGACAATAGGGAAGAAGTTAATCTCCATGTAAATGCACGAAGTGCCTCTAGTGGCTCTCTCGGAGACCGCCATTAAGGACCGTCTTAACACTGCAATGTAAATATTGCAGTTTATATGAAACTGCAATGTTTTACAGGGACACTGTACCCAGACCAATGAGATGAAGTAGTCTGGGTGCATATAATGTCCCATTAAATATCCCTGTTAGTAAGTTTAAATTGGCAGATCTACTGTATTCCCAAACTAAAATATAGGGCTGTCACTGAAGCATGTCTTTGGGCTTTGTGAAAATTGTAGGATATCTTGTAGAACAATCCAAATTCAGAAAATTTTTATTTTTTTACTTCCATTGGCTTATGGTTTTCCTTCTCATTATCTTTAAGCAGATTTACGGATATGATGATCTCCAAATGCTGCAATCAAGGCTCCCAATGGTGAGTGCTCATATGTATTACTCTGGAGGCACGTAAGGAAGCTTTACACTTCTGAGTATAATCGTTTTTGTTTTGTGTTTTTCCCCTAGGATTACTATGGAATTACATTCCCAGCTCCTGCTACGCTGACTGGCAGAGATGGAGGCCTTGCAAGTAACCCATACTCAGGTTGATAAATGTTATTTGAATATTTAACTTAACTAGAAGTTTTCTTATAAAAGATACAGAAAATATTACGGAATTAAACAAATGTCAGTGAATGGAATTTGTATTTAATGATGTTTTACATTTTGTATCCTGGAACATTACATTTGAGTTGTTTTTTTTTTTTTTTTTTTCTTGGAGATCGCAGTCTCTGTTCCTCCATATCGAAGGTCCAGTATTAGAGATGTTTCTTTGGTTAAATCACTTCCAGGTGTATTGAGTTGTCTGCTAGAAAAGGAGCATAAAGGCTGTAACATTTAAACAATGTCTAAAGGAGTAATAGTGAGTAAAATATGGGGGGTTAATACCCATTAAAACTTGGAAAGTACATAAACAGTAGTAGAAGATTGGTGTGGGTTTTGTTTTTAATGTATAGTCCACTAATACTATACAAAAGACGCAACAAAGAGGACAAAATTGTGTGCATATGTATTGTATAGAAATTTGTATGTTCGGATATTTGGCTCCATCTTCACCCCATAACTGTCTCTGATCTGATACTGTCCTCATTTTCTCATGTCTTGCAAAGTTTTTCATTTCTGACTGTAACCTGTTGTGTTACAGGTGATGTAGCAAAGTTTGGCAGAGCAGACTCTGCTTCTCCTGCTCCTGCCACAACACTGGCCCAACCTCAGCAGAACCAAACTCAGACACACCATACGGCTCAGCAGCCCTTCCTGAACCCAACGTTGCCACCGGGCTACAGTTACACTGGATTACCTTACTATGCTGGCGTGCCTGGAGTACCCAGTGCTTTCCAGTATGGGCCTACAATGTTTGTAAGTTCTAAACCAGGCAACATCTTGCATGGGAAGAAAAGAATTGGGGTCAGACTTTGCAGTAAGACAGGTCTCTCCAAAAGTGGCTGTCTAGTCATAGTGGGGGTGGGGGGATAAATGGCGATTTAATTTTTTTTTTTTAAGTAACCACATAAAATGAGAACAGATGCCTTGAAATAGCTACATTATAATTATAGAACAAAGAGAATGCATTGGCAAGTGCAGTTGTTTTACCCCTTAAGGACCGTGGACATACTAGGTACCTCCATATTACTTTCCGAATCGCCGCTGTTCCCGCGCCGGTGATCGGTGTTGCTCCCGGTCCTGGGTGGAGAGCCCAAACGGTCCCTACTGGCCATGTGATCGCTGTTAAAGAGCGATCACTTGGCCGCGATAGGCGTCCATAGTGGGATGAGGCAATCCCACTATGGACGCAGGGGGATTGCCTAAACTGACAGGCAGTCTCCCTGCTGCTGTAAAATAAAAACATTATGTTAATAATAGCACTGTATTTAACCCTGTAACTTGCCATGAAACCCTAAAACCTGTACATGGGGATACTGTTTTACTCGATAGACTTCGCTGAACAGTGTTTCAAAACAGTAAAACCTATTACAGCAATGATATTGTCAGTGAAAGTGACGTTTGTTTG
Source organism: Pelobates cultripes (assembly GCA_933207985.1). Lineage (NCBI taxonomy): Eukaryota > Metazoa > Chordata > Amphibia > Anura > Pelobatidae > Pelobates > Pelobates cultripes. The sequence continues at coordinate 291,169,482 of OW240916.1, read as the reverse complement.
CATTTTTCACACACAAACGGCACTTTCACTGATATTGTTGTGACACGTGTTACTGTTTTGAAACACTAATATTTGTGTTCAGCAAAGTCTCCCATAACAGTACCCCCCATGTACAGGTTTTTGTTTTTTTGAAAGTTACAGGGTCAAATATAAGGCTTGATTTTAATGAGAATTACACCCATGATGGCATAACATTTGCAAAAGACAACCCAAGGTATTGCAAATGGTTTATGTTCATTCTTTTTTTTTTTTTAGTAGCCACTTCGTCACAAACACTAGCCAAAGTATGCGTTCATAATTGTTGTGCTTTTTTCCCCCTTTTTCTTTCTTTATATAGTCAACAAACGACCAAGAAAAAGAAATTGGACATTACTATACAACAATATATTTTAAATAACATAAAAGTGTTAGAATGATATCTTTAATCTGGCAAACATACCAATGGCTTACGCAGCATATTGCTACGGTTGGCCGTGTTTTACATTTTTAACACAGAAATATAAATGCTAACTTTGGCCAGTCTTTGTGACTTAGTGTCTACTAAAAAAAGACTGGACATACCCCATATTGAATACCCTGGGGGGGGAGTAGTACTGCCACCATATTAAGAAAAAAAGAATTTACGGTAAGTACAAATTTTTTATTTTTATTTTTTTTTGTCATATGGTGGCAGTAACTGACGTGATATAGCAAGAAACTTCATCTGGGCGGGATTTAGGCCACTACTGCTTGCAACACCTTACGCCCGAAAGCTGCTTCAGAGGCAGTGTATATGTCTAGCCGATAGTGTTTTATAAAAGTGTTGAACGATGACCAGCATGCTGCTTTGCAGATGATCTCTGGGGATGCAAATGACTTCTCTGCCCATGAAGTAGCCATAGCTCGAGTTGAATGGGCCTTCAATGTAGTTGGAGATTGAAAACCAGCCGAAGAATATGCCAATTCTATAACCTGAATGAGCCAATGGGACAAGGTACCCCGGGAAGCTACCATGCCCTTGAGGTGCCCCTGAAAATTAATGAAGAGATGATCTGATTTCCTGAATTCTTTTGTTCTTGTTAAATAAACGAACAATGCTCTTCTGACGTCCAATTTCTGCCATCTGAGCTCTTGAGGAGATGTAGCATTGATATAAAAGGAGGGTAAAATGATAGGCTGATTAACCGTCTTAGAAGATAATACTTTTGGTAGAAAGGACGGTCTAGGATAAAGAACCATCTTGTCATTGTGAAAAATGGTGAACTCATCCGAGGAAGAAAGGGCGTGAAGTTCTCCCACTCTTTTTGCTGAGGTAATGGCTACCAGGAACAAAACTTTGAGCGACAAAATTTTTAATGGAACCTCTTCCAAAGGTTCCAAGGGATGGACACTAAGAGATTGTAGGACCAGGGTTAAATCCTATGTTTGAAATCTAGATCGTTTAGGAGGTCGTTTGAGACTGATGGATCTAAAAAATCATCTGATGAAGACATTGGTGGCCAGATTTTTAATTAGAAAGAAACTTAGGCCGATATCTGAACCTTGAGTGTGGAGACACTCAAACCCGGTAAAAACCAATCTTGCAAAAAATGGAGAATGTTATCTATAGATGTATACAAAACTGGGCTCTGGTGTTCCTTACTCCAGTGAAGAAATTTAGACCAAATCCTAAAGTAAATCTTAGAAGTAGATTTTCTAGTTGCGTGGAGTAACATTGTTATTCTGTCTTCTTGTAAACCTTGGTTTTGAAGGATTAGCCTTGCAGTAGCCAAGCTGTCAACCTGAACGTTTCTAGGACTTTCAAGGGCAGGTCCCGGTTCACAATAAGCAGGTTTGATCTGGGAAGTTCCCAATAATTGATGGTCATTTCCTTTACAGTCACAAACCAGACTGTTTGGCCAGTATGGGATTATCGCTATAACCCTCGCTCTGTCTGTTCTTATCTTGAGAAGGACCTTCGGAATTAAGGGCAGAGGTGGAAAGACATAAGCTAGGTGGAAGTTCCACTCTATTGACAAAGCGTCTAACCAATTGGGCCGATCCGTTCTGCATAAAGAGGCGAAATTGTGAACCTTTTTGTTTGAGGCTCTTGCCATCAAGTCTACTTCTGGAAGACCGAAGACTTCTGTCACGTAACTGAAGATTTCCGGGTTCAAAAACCATTCTTTTTGGTTCCACTTTCCTCTGCTTAGATAGTCGGCTATTATATTGTCGCTGCCTTTTATGTGAACTGCTTTGATATCTTCCAGGTTTTTTTGTGACCATTGCATAATATCTGCACAAAGACCGAACAACTTCCTTACTTTGGTTCCTCCTTGACGATTGATATATGAAACTACTGTGCGATTGTCTGATTGTACCATCACCGCTTTTTGTAGTATCCAAGGCCTGAGGTAAAGTAGTGCGTAGAGTACTGCTACCAATTCTATGAAATTTGCGGATTCTTTGGCTTCTTCTGATGACCATCTTCCTTGGAACATGGTGGAACCTAAGTGAGCTCCCCAGCCTGTGCTTGAGGCGTCTGTAGTGACTGCCAACCAATCCCTCGGTTGAAAAGACAAACCTTCTGAAAGGCATTCTGACATTTTCCACCAAGCTAGCTGATTTTTTACATGAGATGATAGCTTGAAGATTTCGTCTAAATCTTCCTCCTTTTTTGACCAGGCAGTGAGGATATTCCATTGCAATGGTCTGACCTCCAACCTTGCCCATTTGACAGCTGGAAAGGTGGCAATTAGAAGACCCAAAACACCCATTGCCTGTCTGAAGGAACAAGTTTCCATCCTTTGGAGATTGGAAATTTCTTCTCTGATTTTCCTCCTTTTCCACTTGGGAAGAAAAATAGACATGTAGACTGAATTTATCGTGAAACCGAGAAATTCTAACTCTCTCGTAGGGATGAGTACTGATTTTTTTTTTTTCTGTTTAAGAACCAGCCATGGTTTTGAAGAAGACTTAAAGTGACCTGCAGGTCCTTGTGCAGCTGTTCTTCTGTATGAGCGATGAGGAGCCAATCGTCCAAATAAGGGTAATTGAAATCCCTAATTCTCTTAAATGAGCTGTTAGAGGAGTAAGGATCTTTGTAAATATCCTTGGGGCGGAAGACAGACCAGATGGTAGAGCCCTGAACTGGAAATGAACGGTGGATCTTCCCTTTTTTATAGCAAACCTCAGAAATTTCCTTGAAGCGGTCGCGATTGGAACATGAAGATAGGTGTCCTTTAAATCTTTTAAAGTCGCCTCTTTGTAAAAGGGGAAAAATCGACGTGATTGACTCCATACGAAATCTGTGATGGGGGATGAATTGATTTGTGTATTTTAGGTCCAGAATGGGACGAAACAAGTGGTCTGGTTTTGGCACCAGAAATAATCTTGAATAGACCCCCCAAAATTTGTTTTTCTGGCACTCTTACTATCACTCTTTTTCGTAACAGCAGCATGGTTTGACAAAACAGAGCTTGTGATTTCCTTGCATACTGGTATGTGGATATTAGAAATTTTGTTCTTGGTTTTTCTGAAAATATTATCTTGTGTCCTTTTTGGATAAGGTTTAACACCCAAGGATTCCTGGTGGTGTTTTCCAATACAGAAACAAATTGTTGGAGCCTTCCTACACTTCTGGTGTCAAAAACATCTCTTTATCTCTGAAGGTTCTTTTAATATCACCCTTTTGTTCGCATTTATGATTTTTATCCCTTCTTTGAAAAAATTGCAGCCTCTCTTGATAGAATCTTCTATTTTTATTCTGATAATTTCTGTATCCTGATCTCCAGGAAAATTTCTTATCTTGCGGAAGCGCTTTCTTGGTTTCTGACATTTGTCTAATTATTTCTTCTAAGGGAGCCCCAGATAACTTTGTTTTTTCTAGTGGAAGTTCGCAAAGGACTGATTTAGAGACTGAATCCGCTGTCCAAGACCTTAACCATAAGGCCCGTCTTGCTACCGAGGATAGGCCCATGGTTTTGGATGCTAAATTACTGACATGTCCAAAAGGTATTCATTAGCCAAAATGCATTTTCTGAAACAAATGGTCTAATTCTTTAATCTGGTCAGATGAAAAAACATCCTGCATCGTAGTTAGCCAGATGTTATTTGCTCTGGCAACCGCTGCTCCTGCCAGTAAAGCCCTGCATTGGAAACCGGCTGTCTGGTAAGCTCGTGTACACGAGGTTTCGGCTCTTTTATCCATTGGATTTTTCAAAGCTGAAGTTTCCCCTATAGGAATAGTGGTCCTTTTAGCAATCTGCGCGACCTGAACATCTACTTTAGGGAGATCTTCCCAAACCACTTCGCCAGCCAGTCTGAAGATATCCTTGAAGTGTCTAGAAATAAAGGCACATTTTTCAGGGTTTTTCCATTCCCTAAAAATTAGATCGACAAGGCTTTGCTGTACAAAAAACCCTTTTTAGGATTCTCACTATCCTGAGGTAGGATTGTTAGGTTAACTTCCTTTATAAATTTTCGAATCTCATCTGCAGGAAAACTAACCGGTTCACTTGAAGAGGAACCTGAATCAAATGACCTATATTCCCCAGATGAGCTTTCAGATGTAGATGGCGACCTTCCCCCTTTTTTTTTAATTTTATTTATTTTTTGTATCGGGGATTCTACCTTTTCAGACTCCTTAATCGTCTCCAAGGTTTGGGCCAGATTTTCTTGGAACCAAGATAGGAAAGATTGCATATCTTTTTGCTTATCTTTTTCCAAAGAATTTGCCGTACACTGACTGCACATTTTCTTCCTTGATCCATCTAGGAGAGGTGTTGCACATTCACTGCAAACTAAATGTTTAGATTTTACGGTAGCCTTTCTAGGCGTAGCAGCAGCCAGCTTTTCTTTGTCCACGTCCGGATAAGCTGGGCTAGACATATCTGTGAAGAACATATGAAAAGGAGGTTTTAAAGCTTTAAAATTGAAAGAATATTTTCAGAGAATATTTTAAAGTAAAGATTAATTTAAATTTCACCTCAGTAGGTACTGCACAGCTTCTTATATTTCCCGGTTTCAATTTTCGCGTTTTTTTTTTGTATATTTCTTTAAGGCTCCGGTATGCGCATGCGTGTTTGCGCACCCGGAAGCCTAGGTGGAACGCAATCACCACCCAGGCGTGCGTTCCACCGCAGTGCGCATGCTCGGCCAGAGCTCCACCTCCAGGAAGTAATGCCGGAACCATTCTCGGCATAAAAGGATCTCTCTCCACTTGCTCCGTAACCTTATCGGTTAGGAGCATGGTCACTCAGCTTACCGACCGGGTTCCCCAGACCAACAACCAGTGTGTCTCACCTATGGATGTCCTGTCCTTCCCTCTCGGGACAAGAAAGAAGATTGGGGAATATCTGAGAGGTATCACACTTTATAGGGAAAGGGGGAGGGTCCTTTTTTATTTTAATTGCTATTTGTCTTGTCCACAGGGAGAAGTATAACCCTTCAGTTACTGCCACCATATGACAGAAAAATAATGGTATCTTTAGAAAGACCATTTAATGGCGAGAAAAACTATATAAAATGTGTGGGGACAGTAAATGAGTAAGAGGAAAATTACAGCTAAACAAACACCGCAGAAATGTAAAAACAGCCCTGGTCCTTAACGGTAAGAAAATTGAGAAACGGTCTGGTCACGAAGGGGTTAACATTTATGCTGTTACCCTGTTTGAGTGAAAGGTTGTTAGTATGCTAAATTCCTTATAACTTATATAATGCTGTTTATCTTATCATATATCCCTTGAAGAAAAATCGAATTACATTTTCAGGGATTTTATAAAGCAGTGTAAAAAACAACTCATGCTGTATGAGTCATTCTGGGGCAGTATTTAAAGGGATCCTATAGGCTCCTGGAGTGCCCCCCTCCCGCGTGGCTGAATCCAGTGCAGAAGTCCTTCGGCGCTGGGTCACGCTTCTGCTCTGCCGATGTCAGCCGGCGGTGGAGACTTAATGATGCGCATTAGACCTCCCCATAGGAAAGCATTACTCCATGCTTTCCTATGGGGATAATCTGACACTGGAGTTCTCAGAGGACAAAGTCCGTTTGGATTCCGGATGCCCTCTAGAGGCTGTCTGGTAGACTAACAGAGGGCAGACTTTGAACTGCAATGTAAACTGTGCAGTTCTCTGGAACTACAATGTTTTACATTGCAGCACTAGGTGCAAAAGGGTCACCGCACCCAGACCACTTCAATTAGCTGAAGTGGTCTTGGTGCCTACAGTGTCTCTTTAACGTGGAGCAGTCTGCAGTAACATCCTATTGGTTGCCATTGTGATTGCTCAAACCTATGTTATTTCCCTTGGAATTTCTTTATAAATAACATTTTCAATTTGTTTTTGTTTTTTACTGAAAATGTCTAAAGATCTCAGGGTTATTCTACTTTTATCAGTGGTACTGTAACATATAATTAATTCAGGATATGTTAAGGGAGGTTTTACATGTCCTTTGATAGAGCCTTAACTGATTAAAATATATTTATACAAAGTCAAAACATTTCAGGGAGTGTGAACTTTCTGTATGTGCTTTAACATCCAGGTACCTCCTGCTTCTGCTAAACAACATGGAGTCAGCTTAAATACAGCATCAACCCCTTTCCAACAGGCCGGCGGTTACGGACAGCACAGCTATGGTGCAGGTATGGCTCAACCATTAAACTCAGAATTTATACTGACACTCCTTGATAGGGTCCCATCAAGTGTATATGTTTAGTCAGTTTACCTTTTTTAGGTTATGATGATCTCACACAAGGAACAGCTGGAGACTACAGCAAAGGAGGATACAGTGGGTCATCTCAAGCACAAAGCAAATCTGCAAGCACTGGACCTGGCAAAGGTAATGAACTGTAATATGGTGTATCTGTTGGGCATACTGACCATATCGAGAAGAATCCTGGGTACTCCATTCATTTATGGAGATTAGTTGGGTATCTCCTTATTAGGTCCTTGCCTGTTTAAAATGAAATACTGATTCTACCAAGCATAATGTCTGATATAATCTGTCACTTGATCACTATCTGGTATTTAATAAATCCTAGAATATCAAAGTAGAAATTAAATGCAGTTGCCAATTAGCTTCATCTTTGAGCAGATCTCTAAGGGTAAAGACTGATTCACTTTAATATTTCATACGTCTTGGTTTTGTTTTTTTCTATCGAAGTTAAAACTTCCTCCTTCACATATTTGTCTTTCATCTGAGCTCTATTATATTTTTTTTTTCCTCCTCCCTTTCTTTTCCTTGCACATTCTGAGCTTACAAAATCGGGGTCAGTATGGTTTATGCTGTGTAAGTCCATATATAGTCTTTCTACTTTCAAGTATATATTTTAAAAAACTAGAAGTCCTGGCTCTTTCCAAGAAAGTTCTACTTTCACAGAGATCTTGGCTCTTTCTGACAGTCTTTTGTATTTTGTTGCCAGGTGTGTCAGTGAGTTCCAGTAACACAGGAGTTCCTGATATCAGTGGCTCTGTCTACAACAAGACTCAGGTAAGCCGTACACTCGCTACTGCCTAACCCATTCCTTCCCAGAAGGCAGATTTAACTGTCCCTATTTGTGTTTACCAGACGTTTGACAAGCAGGGATTTCATGCTGCAACACCGCCTCCCTTTAATTTACCATCGGCTCTCGGATCGACTGGGCCATTAAACCCTGGTGCAGCTGCTGGCTACGCTCCTGCTCCTTTCCTCCATATTTTGCCGGCTCATCAGCAGCCTCATTCTCAGCTGCTGCATCACCACCTCCAGCAGGATGGTCAGGTGAGAATGTCGGGTGGTATTTGTTAAAGCTCCAGATACTTACTATGAGTACTTTGATACCAAGGGTGTGGATTCCTTACAAATGAGTTGATCATGTGTGCCACTGTCTAGAGACAGTGCTTTGTGAAAAATGGGTGGAATTGAACACCAATCCTTCCCTTCATATCCTCCGGTTTGAACCAGCATTGACTTAGCATTTTGGTAATTGGCACAGAACCTCAGGGGGAAGGGGGAGTTGCATTTAAGGGGAACACTGATTTGTGAATTGGACGAACAGTATTATAATTGTTGTGGGGTGTTTTTTTTTTGTTTTTGTTTTTTTTTTCTTAAACATTGGTTCTATAAAATCTAAGGGATCAATAACTAAACCTCCCCATGAACAGCACATACTGCCTGATGTATATTTGTAATGTCACCTGGAGAAGGTTTGCAGTGGATTGTACTTGTGACAGTCTGCAGCAGTACATCCTTTACAAATCTGCCAATATTGTTTTTTTTGCAGGGTGCATCCGGCCAGCGCAGCCAAGCAAACACAATGCAGCAGAAATCTCAGACGAACAAGACTGCCTACACCCCGTCCCCATACTGGACAAACTGATCCCTTTCATGTGGAAGGAATACATTTCAAGCAACATAAAGGAAGAGTATGCTAGAGCCCATTCCTGGAAGCCACTGCTAATCGGAATATTTTACAGAAACAAAACTGTGACCAGCCAAAACGTCTGTGCGGGAGAAATCTGCAAACACATCTTAGTGTGAAAGTTGCCCGCTTTCCTTTTGGTTTGCTGTTATATGTAATATATTTATGTATGTATTTGTAAATGTAATAGAGCCTAAATGTGGTTTTTCTGCATTTTGCAGCCTTTTTTGTTTTTTCTTTGTAGGGGGCATTTGATCTAACATATGCATCCAGTGCAAATATATATAAATATATATAATATTTTTTGTTTTAAACTCCTTGGTTTGTTAAGGAAAGTGCCGTTTTAAAAGAAAAAGGAAAAAAGCAAAAGCACCTCTTATTTAAGTCCAATTAATGTTACTGTTCAGACAGAGTAATCCCGTTTCTGTCTTTTTTTTTTTTCAATCTATGAAAGAAAATTAATTTGGAACCATTTGTTTATATTAAAGAAGTATGGTCGCCCCCTAAATCCTTCTGTCGGTCTTCACTATCATAACTTTATTTCACACTTTTCTTTTTAATTTTATTTTAACAAATAAAGTGTAAGGAGCAACTGCAGTATTTTATCTTGTAAATATTATTTTTTATATATATCATTTTTGTTTCCTCTGAATGCATTTCACACTTGGTGCTGCTAATGGTACACATCTGTTTGAATTATTTTCTGCCATGACATCACTGTTTCCCAATTCCCAAAATGAAATTTTTATAGTGGCATCCATACAGTTCTAATAGCACGTTTGTGCTAAGCACTGAATTCTTAAAGAGGATATAAGATCAATACACATTTTTAGAACCTTTTTCTCAACAGACCCAGGGTTTACTCTCTTGCAGAATACTTGTTATAATTAGAAAATTTAGCTGTATAGCAGTTTCTTAAATAAAGTATATACGGTGTCTTGCATCCGCATTTTTCTGATACAGTTTTTATAGCTGCTAAAGCAGGGTACACCTTTTATGGGTACTCCTTTTATGATATTCTTGTGTGTTTAAACACTTGTCACTCTAGAAGCAGAGTCTCAGTTGAATTTTCCTACTTTTTGAGACCCAGTTGCCGGAAGTGAATTGGGGATGCCTTGAAATTTCAGCTGCTGGAATTTTCGTCCGAAAATGGGTCAAAGCTGCCAGAAATTTCGGCTGCTGGAATTTTCGCCTGAAAATGGGTCAAACCTGCCAGAAATTTGGGCAGAGTGACTTGTCAGTCCATGACCGAGGACCTGACATTGTGAGGGGACCGGCGGCACCGGGTAAGGCCCCTCCCGTTAGCCCGGGGAGAGAGCCAGTAGTCTGCAGCTCCACCGGGTGTGAGCTGCAGACTGTACTGTAACATTTAAGCCACTGCACACCTAAGGCTAAAACCCAATCATTTCCTTTACCTGGTAGCTCCCAAGCCGCTGGAAATAATCACCACCACTATCAGTCTGAGTCCTGTGCTCTGCTCCTGGGTATAGCCATCTTGCACCTGGGTCACGTGTCTGGCAGGGCTGCGCAGCGCTGCTCTGCGACTATGTATCCAGAAGTGATGTGTGAGCAGGGGCACAGCCTGTCGCTGTAGGTGGAGCTGGGCACTGTGCAGGTGAGTTACTGTGACAGGCACTACTGTCTGACACCAGGAGCCATGCTGCCCCAGCCTGGTCTGGGGGTAATCCGGATATGTCAACTGCTGGCCGGACAGCTAATAAGGTTATTTTATTTGTCACTTCCTGAGGGTTTATTATTAATCAGCATCAGTATTCCCCTTCAATCCCCCATCAGCTGGCCGGACGGTGTGCTCCTCAGTGTGTTTATAATTTATATCAGTGACATATGGAATCTGTCATGTACAGATTAACGGGGATTAAATACATTTAATAGAAAATAATTTAATGCAATCTAAAGTGAATTGGAATCTAGCACAAATAAATCATTTGATAATAGGATAATAAATATATCCTATTAAGCTAAAGTAAGCTTGGCTATTATCATTCACTTCTCAGTTTGCTATTTACTAAGGATCAAATGCAGTGCAGGTTAACAAAATTCTGTTAAAAATTTATCAGATTGACTAGTTGCAAATCCTGTTGAAATATAAAGGGTTATTGACTAAAGAAAGTCTGTTTCGGTTTTCTGCCAAGAGCATCCTGAATTTTCGGTTTCGGCCCAGCATTTTCATTTCGGTGTTTCCCTAGAATTAATTGATTCTTTGCTTATGGTCCTTTTGCATGACTATCTTTATTGATGGCTGCAAGCCATATGTTCCAATGCGTAAAGCATTCCTTCCACTGTTCTGTACATCACCAAAGAAATTAATGTAATAAACTAAAAGGATTCTCCTCCAAGCTGTAATCAAACTGGGGGAAGGAGCATGGTTGACCATAAGACTGTGCAGTCTGCTAGTGTTGAACTTTAACCCCTTAAGGACACGTCATGGTTCCCTTTTATTCCAGAAGTTTGGTCCTTAAGGGGTTAAAGTGGCTCTGTCACCCCAAAAATAAGCTTTCCATTAAGATGAGATCTTTAATATGGTTTTAAAGGCCATGTTTTGTAATTTCACTGAAATTCAAAGGCAGTAAAAAGATGCAAGGAAATGTAGGAACTCCATTGTATTGTGTATTTCTTTTGTGTTCTGTGGTAGTACAGTAGGGATATTCTTGTTGAAATGGACAGGTAGCCTTCTTTAAAAAATGTTTTTGTTTTTTTTCAGTACCACAACCTTTTTGCAGCCATAAATACCTGACATTCCTGAGGACCCTCTGTTCTTGCTTGTCCTGTGAGCAGGACAGTCCGGTTGAGCCTCCTAAATATAATAGTGCTAGACACGAGATGCTACCAGAGAGGTGAACTAGTCCTGCATCCGGCAGTAGAATTACTGAAGTCTAGGCGGCGTTTGTGTGATTTATTTGTGCACGTTGGAAAGGTGCTTTGGCAGGCTGAGGTGGACGCATGTGAAGGCCAGTGTTCAAGCTGGCACTGCACCTGCGCATAGCAAGTGGAAAGCATGCCAGTCACTCGATGCGTTCCACATCAGCAAATGGTATGTTTATCCCTGGCGCCAGTTTCTAAATTTACAGGGTTCTTAAACTACTGTAATGCCTATTTGACAGTAAGGGTGCTTGTCACAACATAAAATATTGTGCCCGCTGGCCCCCACACGACCCTATGGTCAATTAAGGATTGAACTATTGGAAATTTTTGTTTTAACTGGTGTCTGTTTTTTTTCTCAGTTATTCTCACAATTTTATACTTTCTTTAGATCTTTAGTCCATCTCCAGGTAAAATGGGCAAAGGGGAGAGAAATCAACATCTTAAATTAAAAGCCTTCTGCGAATCGAACACATTGTGCTGAATCTACTACACCCCTGCCTGATGGATGCAAGAACAAATATGCAATGTTTGCTCCCAGGAAGCAATTGAAAGATCAAAGTAAAAGCATATGAATTAAAATTTGGCATTGCTTCAGGAAGATCTTTCTCAGTCCTTTTCTAATTTTAAAGAGGCTACTCGCAAAATAATGGAAACCGGTGCCACTGGCAGAATGGAGTTATATTATGGAGAATGTTCTCAGAGTTCCTCATTCTCAGATACCTCTTGTAATAATTCTGAGCATTAAACCAGGTTTCCTATGGAGGATCTGAGTAGATTTGTTTAAAAGGACCTAAAGGTGGTGCAGGACGACAAAAACAGGGAAAAAAGCATTCCTATTCAGCTCCATTTGACGTCCAAGATGAAACATGAATGGAAAAACCCCAGAGAAAAATACTTAATTTACAAGCAGTTGAAACAACTTTCGAAGCTGCAGGAAGCAGATTTGTAAGAGCTCCCAAAAGTTAATGTACGTATCACACAACTTTCTAAAATCAAGACCCACAAACCTTAAATGGGGAAGAAGCAGACTTTGGCCTTCCTTAGCAAAGCTGTTCTTTCAGGTTCTGCAATGTGAGGAGCTCAGAATATAGAAAGATTTGTAATAGCTCTATTATTCACTGAAAAGCTCTGAGGACCCATCGCAATTCTTTAAAAATGCCAAATTGCCATATGAATATATTGGCGAAATTAGACAAATCTGTAAAATTGGCTGCAAGAAGCATGGACCTGTTGGTTGCCTGTAGAGCCATCTGGTTGAAATAATGGTCTGCTGATACAAATTCGAAATCTGCCTTATGTGACCTTCCCTTTGAAAAGGAAAAATTAGTTTCAATCTGCTGAGAAGATCGTGGAACAGATTTACACCTGATCTCACAGAGGATGTAATTGCAAAGAGAACAGAAATCACTTCTTTTGCAATTCTAAGGAATATAAGCCAAAAGACAAATACATCTTCCAGGATGGAGAAACGCTCGGTTCTGATACAAAAATTGAAGGTGGGAGGAAAAGTTTAAAAAAAAAAAAACTTTGCAGAAAGATGGATTCAGACCACTCAAAATCGGTGAATCTTTAATACGATTTTTTTTAGATACAAAATAGGATTCATTACGAAGCTGATTTCACAATTCCTTTGTTCCTTCTAGAAAAAGAAGAAAATTCTGTTATGCAAAACTGTCAAGCTCCTAAAAAAATTGAGTTATAGGAAAAGTAACACATTTGCAAAGATTCCAGGGAGTCTATTATAGGCTTTCTTGTGTAAAAGCCAGGCAAAACCTTCAGACTTAAAAAGAATCTATCAGTGCATTCTATATCAAAGGTTCAGAATGGAAACCATTTTGTCAGAAACTCAGGTTCTTCAAAAGGGTTTGATTGCAACTATAGATCTAAAGGATGCTAATCTCCATGCCGATAGCTCAGTCATACTGGAGGTTTCCAAGGTTTACCATCAAGAACTGCAGAAAAATACATTTTTAATTTTTAGCCCTTCCTTTCAGCTTGACAACTGCTCAAAGAGTCTTTATAAAAACTATTTCCACACTAACCGTTCTAAGAAAGGAGAATTTTCATTGTACCGTACTTGTACAACTGGTACATAAAGGCAGCAACTTACTCTCCGCTAAAAGAAAACTTAAAGGGACACTCCAGGCACCCAGACCACTTCTGCCCATTGGAGTGGTCTGGGCGCCAACTCCCACTACCATTTTATAAACTGCAATAATTATCTTGCAGGGTTAACTCTACCTCTAGTGGCTGTCTACTTGACAGCCACTAGAGGGCACTTCCTGGTCCATAGCACAGAAAACCTGTGCTAGAGCGTCGCTGGACGTCCTCACGCTGTGTGAGTACCTCCAGCGCCGCTCAATTCCCCATTTTCAATTTTTAATGCTTTCCTATGGAGAGCTCTAATGCGCATTAGGTCTCCGCGGGCAGAATCAGTCTCGGCCGACGTAATGAAGAGGAGGGGCGGCGGCGACCCGAAACCATCGGCGGAGGTCTCAGGTAAGTGACTGAAGGGGGTTTCACCCCTTCAGCAACTGGGGATGGGGGGGGTGGGAGGGAGAGGGGATCTGCAGTGCCAGGAAAATGGATTGTTTTCCTCGCACTGGAGAGTCCCTTTAACACACTTCACAGATTCTTCAAGAGCATGGATGGTTCATAAATGGGGACAAATCGAACTTGCACCCATACAAGCGTTTCATAGAAACATAGAATGTGACGGCAGATAAGAACCATTCGGCCCATCTAGTCTGCCCAATTTTCTAAAAACTTTCATTAGTCCCTAGCCTTATCTGTGTTAACCTCTACCACTTCAGCTGGAAGGCTATTCCATGCATCCACTACCCTCTCAGTAAAGTAATACTTCCTGATATTATTTTTAAACCTTTGTCCCTCTAATTTAAGACTATGTCCTCTTGTTGTGGTAGTTTTTCTTCTTTTAAATATAGTCTCCTCCTTTACTGTGTTGATTCCCTTTATATATTTAAATGTTTCTATCATATCCCCCCTGTCTCGTCTTTCCTCCAAGCTATACATGTTAAGATCCTTTAACCTTTCCTGGTAAGTTTTATCCCGCAATCCATGAACCAGTTTAGTAGCCCTTCTCTGAACCCTCTCTAAGGTATCAATATCCTTCTGAAGATACGGTCTCCAGTACTGTGTACAATACTCCAAGTGAGGTCTAACCAGTGTTCTGTATAATGGCATGAGCACTTCCCTCTTTCTACTGCTAATACCTCCTCCTATACAACCAAGCATTCTGCTAGCATTTCCTGCTGCTCTATCACATTGTCTGCCTACCTTTAAGTCATCAGAAATAATCACCCCTAAATCCCTTTCCTCATATGTTGAGGTTAGAACTCTATCAAATATTCTGTATCTTGCACTTATCCACGTTAAATGTCAGTTGCCACAATTCTGACAATTCGTTTTTTTTCTAGGCCTGGAAGTGGATTCAACAACCTTACGTCTAGTCGTTCCTGCGCACAAAAGTTTAAGACCAAACGGAGCGATGAAAAGTGTTCAGCAGAGTCCAGTCTGTTCCATCAAGTAGGCTATGAGCCAGTTGTGTCTACTTACTGCCACCGTTCTGACAGTAAGATGGGCAAAATCCCACACCAGATCTCTTCAGTTGCTAAATCCTACTGTTTTTGGAAAAAGCACTGCATCTATCAGGACCCACAATAAATTATTAACAGTGGTGGGTAACATCAAAGTTTGTTCAAGATGGGCTCACACTCGCACACCAAATTGGATCAAAAAAATCACAGATGCCTCTAAGACAGGATGGAGAACGCATCTAGATTCTCTCACGAGACAGGGCGTGTGGTTTACAAAATAAAGTCGTTAAACATCAAAAAAAATTAACACAGTCGGTAAAACCCATTGGAGAAGAGGAGTGAGAAACACTGAGAAACTGGATGTTGCAAGGATTATTCTACAAAGCATTGGAATCAAAGAAAAGGTTGCAATACAATTTAAGAGTCTATTTGTGCATTTGGAATAAAGGTTCTTAGCTTGTGTAATAAGAAACATCTGGATGTGACCAATCCTCTGATTCTAGTCGTTTTTATTATGGCATCTTGACACATTTTTTTCCCCTTAAGGATTAGGGGTCAGCAACCTATAGCTCTTGTGCAGTGCACACAATTCTGCCTCTGCCCTATAAGTGGGATTTCAGATATCTACTAGTGCAAACCATGGACTGCAGGTGGTAAGGGGTAATCCTTAATACAAACCGCCCGCACCCACGGTCCACACAACCACAACACCACTGACAATACACACACACACACACTCAATTACACAAGCAACCCGTATACACAACACACATTCATAGGTATTATGCACAATACCACAAACTACTCG
The DNA here is from genome assembly GCA_933207985.1 of Pelobates cultripes. Taxonomy (NCBI): domain Eukaryota; kingdom Metazoa; phylum Chordata; class Amphibia; order Anura; family Pelobatidae; genus Pelobates; species Pelobates cultripes. The sequence continues at coordinate 291,153,880 of OW240916.1, read as the reverse complement.
TAAATGTATACTGGATGATATCACAGCACACGTATGTAGAAATACAACGCTACAAAGCAACTGCAACCCCCATATAACATAGTAGAACATACCTCAATTTAAAAAAAAAAAAAATCGGACTTAAAGATTTTTTTGTCTATACAGTACTACTTAGGGCAGAGGAAATACACTTTTCCAGTACACAATATAGTTTAGGACTTGAATGAGTTAGAATGGTGAAACAGGGAAAGAAGATATTTCATCATGGAAAGATGAAAAGGTTTTTGTTAATTTAATAAAAAAAGAAGCAAAGAATTGGACAGCAGTGCTCAAGACGTGCAAATCATCGGACTGCTTAAAGCACCTATTAGCCAGAACTTTGGTCAGAAGGGCATCAAAATTGCAAGCTTTTTTTAAACTTAAAAATTCAAATATGCTCAGATAAAATAATCCTCAGATAAAGTACCCCTACTGTGTTAACCTCTACCACTTCAGCTGGAAGGCTATTCCATGCATCCACTACCCTCTCAGTAAAGTAATACTTCCTGATATTATTTCTAAACCTTTGTCCCTCTAATTTAAGACACTGTCCTCTTGTTGTGGTAGTTTTTTTTCTTTTAAATATGGTCTCCTCCTTTACTGTGTTGATTCCCTTTATATATTTAAATGTTTCTATCATATCCCCCCTGTCTCGTCTTTCCTCCAAGCTATACATGTTAAGATCCTTTAACCTTTCCTGGTAAGTTTTATCCCGCAATCCATGAACCAGTTTAGTAGCCCTTCTCTGAACCCTCTCTAAGGTATCAATATCCTTCTGAAGATACGGTCTCCAGTACTGTGTACAATACTCCAAGTGAGGTCTCACCAGTGTTCTGTACAATGGCATGAGCACTTCCCTCTTTCTACTGCTAATACCTCTCCCTATACAACCAAGCATTCTGCTAGCATTTCCTGCTGCTCTATTATATTGTCTGCCTACCTTTAAGTCATCAGAAATAATCACCCCTAAATCCCTTTCCTCAGATGTTGAGGTTAGGACTCTATCAAATATATAGGATATAGGAAATCTTGATTCTACTGCCAGTTCAATCAAGATTAGGCCAAGCCGTTTCTACTGCTACTTTAAAGGGACCCTAGAGTCACCCAGACCACTTCATCTGAATGGCCCTGTCCTTTCAACCTTGTGGCTGTCTTGAATAATGGATTAACTCTAAACTCCTAGCTGTGCAAAGAATGTGACATGACACCACCACTCGATATAAAAGATCATTCTACGTGGGCTGTTTTAACTTCCTACATGGCAGAAGCAGAGGGTCTGCAGGAGTAAATGTATAAGGCAATTGCCTGGTGCATGGTTCCTTGATGAATATCTTGTTCATTTTATTAGAGAAGTATCAGGCCATCTGAGTGAGCCATAATCTCCTCTAGTTACCAAATGTCCCCAAGCATTTAATTTTCATCCAAAAACTCTTAAGGTTATGCAGAAAGAGTGAAAAAAGCCAGAGAGAAGAGCTTCCTCCCTGACCCTCCCCCAACCTTTTAAAATATTTTTTCCTTTACAAGAGGAAGACGTTATAGAGTTAGACAAGTTAAAAGTTTCTATAGGTCAATAAGGCTACAACACTACATTTACTAGTTGATTCTTAGACATCTTGAAGGAAATATATGTCATCAACAGCGCCGCAAAGCCCTTATTGCACGAATGTTAGTAGCCACGCCACAGTTTATTTATTTAAAAGTTCTTAGCACACAGTATAGTGAAGAATTCTTCTGATAACACAGATATGGTTTTGGTACATATTCGTTTAGACCAAGGATTCCCAAAAGGAAAATCCCCAGATTTTGAAGAACTACAATTTCCATGATGCTTTGCATGCATTTAGAATGGAAAGGCATCATGGAAAATACATCTGGGATCTACCTTTTGGGCACCCCTGGTTTAGACCCTAACATCTTCTGTGACACTTACCTTAAAAGTATTAAAATAATCAGCTAAATTAATAGATCTATCTATTGCAGTCCGATGTGCAACATGGTTGAGGACCTGGTCGGCGGATACAGCATCAAAAAGCACTCCTTGCGATCTCCCTTTCGAACAGGGAAGACTTTGGGCAGTTTTCTAGATTATTTGTTAAATACATGGCTGAAGGAAAGAAGGCCCTTTCTCAAGAGAAAATGTCACATCTATTGAACACATGTTTCTTCTCCGGTGGTTACTTATTTGGAGATTAATGAAAAAATATATAGAGATACAGATTGTCTCTACTTTTAGTGTTATTCCTACACAAGTCAAATCACAGACAAAGCCAGTAGATAGGTGGGATGCTGGCTAAAATATTTTACAGCACTATGGGAAAGATTATAACAGAATATTGCGTAGTAGACATTTTACACTACCTTCCAATGAAAGAGTTCCTGTGTTCCCACGTGTCTTCAAAAAAAAACCTTTAAACCATTCTAGAGGAAGAAGTATTGAAGCTGAAGGGGAACTCTGTCTGAGAGGAAGTTGCCAGGGAATAAACAACCACTTGTTGAAGAATATTTTTTACTGGCTCTATCCTGGATTTTACAGAAGTCAGTCTTTTTTATATGAAATCAAACAATTCTATGCTAAAATTTTGTGAAAATATGACTATAGTTTGAATAGACTTAAAAGGCTATTATCTACATATTATCGATTATCTACATGTGCCCATTTACTAAAACACAGAAGATTCCAAATATTTTCCATTCCTTCAGCTCCGGGTGTAGAACATTTTCAGTTTTGGGCCCTCCGATTCATTCTTTCATCGGCTTCAAGACAGTTTTCAAACAATTGTTTGTCATTTTAGCATTCCTCGGATAACAATGGATAGATGCTGTCCCATACCTAGACGACTGTCTATTACAAGCAAGTTCAAGAGAAATTCTGCTTCATAATCTTCAAACAAACATCACAAATTTACCAAACCATGGTTTTATTATATATTGGTTGAAATCATGCTGATTCCTTCTTGATGGGTCAAATTTCTGGGCATGTAGTTGGATACAGTGGTGCAAAAATATGTCTACCCTTGACAGGGAGAGAAGATTCAGAGGTTCATTCACTGCTATCATGAGTGAGGAGTGGACTTGGAGGTGAAGCTATTCCCTGTCCACATCTTACAATTTAGAGATCACCCTTGTAGACTGTACTTTGGCAAATAAGCTGAAGCCTGGAATCCCTTTAATAACAGTAGATGTAGTCTACTGTGGTTTAATGATGGATGATGCAGTTTCACATAGACTATCACAGCAGCTGGCAAATTAGGTTGAGAAACCTAACTTGCAAAAAAAAAATAGTCTGACCCAACAAGACTGTTAAGACTGTTTTATGAAACATAGGTCATGTCAAACTAACTTAACTGCATTATACGAAGAAGTAAGTAGAAGTATAGATCACGATGTTGCAGTTGATACCATCTGCTTGGGTTTTGCCAAGGCATTATTTACTGTTCCAAACAATAGGTTAGTGTTCAAACTAAAAGAAATAGGTTTGCTCATAAAGACTGTGTCAGAATTTCATTGAAATTCAAACACAGTTAAAAGATATAATAAGACAGTAAGATTTATTATGGTAAATTCTAAAGTGTCCAAAACACATCAAAATTGTGCCACTTCCCACAGCGTCGCTAATTATGGTTGTGGGAATAAGGCTTTATCTCACTCATCACTGGATGATATCTTTGGGGGTCCAGTCTTGCGAGTTCCTCCTTAGACACCAGTTTTGTACTCTAGCACATGCGTGAGAGAACAACACTGACATGGACTCTTTGTTGATGAAGTGTCAGGAGCTAAAGATCTTAGATGGTGGCACTCGCGAATGACCGAGTCAGGTAATTATAACTCACTTGACATTTTCCATGGACAGTGACTGATTAATATAAGCTATTTTTGGAAAAGGAACAGATTTTCTTACGATTTCTCTATTTTGTGTTTTTTTAGGATTTTACAAATACTTGTCTGTTAGTCCACCCACTGTACAGTGATACAGAACTTATTGGCGCGTTATAAAACAATAATAACGCTCTGCAGAACAGATATTTTTTTCCATTTGACTAAGCTGTGCCCTCAGGAACATCCTTTCTTTGTATATTGTATGCTTTGTATCGGTGATGTAAAAACCTACAAAGCTCTGGCATAAAGTTCAAAGTCCAAAGGATGATAAAAATATGTAACTAAAATCTAAAAAGTGCTTGTTTATAATACTAACCTGTGCAGAAACCAAAAATATATTGTGACTTAAAACCATTAACAAACTGGTGAACAAATTCTTAGAAATATTTGCTAATGCTAACTTACATTTCATCAATATTGATTCGGTAAACCAAAAAATAAAATATTAAAATATATAGTGCCAATCAATATGTAACAGTAAAGAGCATAAAGTCAAACAGTGAGCCGAACAGAATATCACTCACAAGTAAAGAGTGCTATAAGTGCCCGGCGTGTTCCTTTAATTAATTATTTATTTAATGATGCTTATTGATTTTCCTCCTTTTTCTGGATTGTACATGTTATTGTAATTGTAATCTGTGTTTGTATTGTACCTTAAGCCATTATTGTAGTGGTCTAAAAATGGGTGGTTTTATTTTAGTAAGTCCCCTGTGGTAGGAATAGAACTGGAGGTAGAGACTGCACACCCTAGCCAAACTTTTAAACAAGATAAAAAAAAGAGGGGTAGATGCAGCGCTTCAGTAGTCCTTGACAAGGTATATGTGAGGAGAACCAGAGAAGAAATAATAGTGTAGTATTTAAAACTGTAGTGGTGATAAGTAAAATAAAAGATGTGCACTCACACTTTCCTGGAGCTTCAATACATCTCCAGTGTATGCGCCTGGGTGGGAGAATCCCCGCCTATGGATCAAGTGCAGAGGCAATTCTTCGAGTTATAGGTGTGGTAGGGGTTATCCTCATAAAAACAAATAAAAATCGTATATGGTGAAGTATGTAGAGCTATGAAGCAAGGGTAGGTAAAAAATTTACACTCACGTGTAATGGAGCCATAAAACCTGGCTCCTTTGATGGCGCTTGAAGTGGTATGATCCCCATTCAAGGATACAGGTGTAGATATAAATTCTTCCGTCCGTGTATATGTGGAGATAAACAAACAGAACCACAATAGTGTACACCGTAAAAAGCAATGTAAGCAGAAATAAATAAGTTAAACCTACTCACATGCTAAAGAGCAAGTTCTGGTTTGCTCAATCTAAAGCGCTTGGGTGGTATGATCCCCCCCAGGGATATAGCTCCAAACAATCCAACAGCAGCAAAGTTAGGTCCAATTAAAAAAGTACTTTAATGTTAAAAAATAATAAAAGTAATACAATATATAATAAAATAGTGATAAAAAATTATTAAACAATGCACTAAAGTGTATTGTTTAATACTTTTTTATCACTATTTTATTTTAAAGTGTACTGTTTAAAGGGACACTATAGTCACCTGAACAACTTTAGCTTAATGAAGCAGTTTTGGTGTATAGAACATGCCCCAGCAGCCTCACTGTTCAATCCTCTGCCATTTAGGAATTAAATCCCTTTGTTTATGAACCCTAGTCACACCTCCCTGCATGTGATTTGCACAGCCTTCCATAAACACTTCCTGTAAAGAGAGCCCTATTTAGGCTTTCTTTATTGCAAGTTCTGTTTAATTAAGATTTTCTTTTCCCCTGCTATGTTAATAGCTTGCTCGACCCTGCAAGAGCCTCCTCTATGTGATTAAAGTTCAATTTAGAGATTGAGATACAATTATTTAAGGTAAATTACATATGTTTGAAAGTTAAACCAGTTTTTTTTTCATGCAGGCTCTGTCAGTCATAGCCAGGGGAGGTGTGGCTAGGGCTGCATAAACAGAAACAAAGTGATTTAACTCCTAAATGACAGTGAATTGGGCAGTGACATTGCAGGGGAATGATCTATACACTAAAACTGCTTTATTTAGCTAAAGTAATTTAGGTGACTATAGTGTTCCTTTAATACTTTTTTATCACTATTTTATTTTATTATATATTGTATTACTTTTATTATTTTTTAACATTAAAGTACTTTTTTAATTGGAAAGGGGGTCACAGTAGTGGACAATGCCAGATCTACCCCCATTATTACTGTTTAGCACCAACTCAATGCTCAAATGTGTGGGAGGGTCCTGCACCGGGCTCCCCTCTACTCTTTTACTATTATTTTATTTGTTCCATCCCAATGGGATTTTGTTAGCCTCCCCCCCCCCCACTGCTGGGAAGTAATGAGGGGATAAGGGGATACCAAAGCCAAGTCACATTTTCTGCGCCGTGACTGGGTATTAACGGTTGAACGGCTTCCCACCACACAATGGATATGCCCCTACCATTGCCATGTTATGAGAGGGAATAACTGAGGATTTATTTATTTCTATAGCTATTGTTGGATCATATTGGCCCCATGCACAGTTTGTTTTTATTTTTACTTAGGGCCACATAACCCTTGCAATGCCAGGAAGGTTACAATAATTCCCCAACTGGCTGCGAACAGAACAAAGGAAGATGAGAGGGTGAAGACTGAGAAGGTGGACAAGAGAGGAAAAATTAAGGGGGTGGAGGTGCAGGAGTACATTTTACAGGGCTCAACTCACCACTTTTTGCAAAAACGTTGTAATGCTAATTTCAATTTGCTACAGTTCGGTGTTCAGTGGTTTAGTAAACAAAACATTATTTATGTTTGCAAGATTATTCGCTAAAGTGTGAATTTGTCAGAGATTCGAACTGAATTTTATGTCAAAATAACCGATGATGTTGATAACACTATAGGGTCAGGAATACACAACATATCCCTGACCCTATAGTGTTTCTTTAACATCTGAGTTTCTTTACACAGAGTGTTTAGTGGACTTAAAGGAGCACTGTAGTGTCAGGAATACAAACATGTATTCCTGACGCTGTGATGCCTGTGTGACTGTTTGGGTCCCTGGCCACCCTTTGATTGCTCTGAAAAGGCGATTTTACTTACCATTTTTACCATGCTGCATAGGAAAGCATTGGGAGGCTATATTGTGTATGTACGGCAAAAGGCTGTGCTGCACCCATCAGCATCTCTGCATAGAGATACATTGAATCAATACATCTATTCTACCTATGGGGAACGTTCAGCACCTCCATGCAAAGCTAAAAGTACTCTGCCAATTAGCAAATCTGACCCTGGGTATGGTAATTATTGGGTTACTTATATCCCAAGGCAGAGCTGGTCAAAAATGATAACTAAAGGAACGCTCCTTGCACCATACCCACTACATAACACTGTAGTGGTTATTGTGCCGAGAGTGTCCTCCCCTCATCCCAAATGTAATTATTAAAAATACAAGAACACTTTGCCAAAAAGTCAATACCTACACACATATCCACCATATGTGGAGATATGAGCCTGTACAGCCACAATCCCTGAAGCACAAGATAGAGAGACCTGGGTAGATATGGCTTGAGAAATTTTAAAGTAAACTTAGATTACATGGACTGTAATACTGAACAAAGTACAAGTACAGACGGCTCCTGTGAGCTAGTAAGCCGTTTTTAGTTTTCATATCCCTCAAGCCATGTCAACGGATGAGCAATGCGCTTGGGAATGGAATCTGCTGCTTCAGCGTCTAACCGTGAAGATGCCACCTGCCTTCACCCTGGGGTCGGTTCTTCGTGAATCCCCTCTGCCTCGTTCCACAGTGACTACATTATAGATACTATGTGTAAAGGTATTTGGATTCTTTTAAGAAAATGAAAAAGTAGTAGTTTTGGGTGTAACTTTCACAATTCTTACATATACTTTCCGATCCTGGTGATGTGATGACTATTACACAAATGCAGACTGGTACTATCTTTAACATACGTCCCGAAATCTGGTGAAGATGATTTTTTTTTGGCAAATGTTTTTTTATGAATTTTATACGGTATAATAAGGTAAATAAACAAGGTGCAAGTGTACAGGGGAGATTAATAATAACTCAAGATGTGTTCAACCACCACACAAGCAGAGGTTTCTGCAATGCTGAATCAAAACCCAGACAGAATCGGTTGAAGAGAAAGTAATGAAAGGAGAAGGAGGAGGGAAAGGAGAGAGAGAGAGAGAAAGAGAGAGAGAAGAAGAACAAGGGAATACAAAAAAGTTGGGTGGGTTGAAGAGGACATGGAGAGAGACGTGGTGTAGCAGTGACCAACTGAACCTAATGACCTCATGTGAATGGTTCCAGCTGTTCATATCAAAGCTACATTTTGAATCCTGGAAGACCAAGTGGCTAGGTACTTTTCCGTAGTCAGGAAGGCTGCATGAACCATAGCTTCCATTATATGGATCTCCTCCACCCTCTGCAACCAATGTTGGACGCTAGGGGCTGTGTGTTGATGCCAGAGGAGCGGGACCAGACACCTCGCCGCAGTTAGAAGGTGGTTCATTAGAGACTTTTTGTATGTGGGTAAAGAGCGGGTAGTGTTTTCCAACAGAATCAAATCTGGAGTGAAGGGGATTTCCTTTCCTGTAATGTCTTTGATGCATCTGCAGATTGCCCACCAGAACAATAGGTAAGTCATTGTGCCCAGCTCTGCATGGCATCTCCAACACAGATTGGACTAGTGTATGTGTGGGTCATGATGGTGCCCTTCATGAAGAGGAAACGGTCATGCAGGTCGGCCAGCTGCTCCACTAACACAAACAGCACAGTCCCGAACATCACTATTGCTACTCCAGCCCTCTTCGAGTCCAGGTGATTAGCCACAAAGGAGTGAGGAAATCTAATAGTGAGGGTGCTGCCACAATTACGCAGAGCCTGTGCAGGTCTCAGTTGGGACCTTTTCTCAGGCGTATTAATATCTTGTATTGTGGGGATATTTATGGGGTGATAAATATAAAAAATTATATTTTCATAAAAATAAACAAAAAATAATTTAATAATTTTTATTATATCAAAAATTGATCTATTGGCACTGTTTCCAAGATTATATTAATTTAAAGCCAAGGGTTAACCACAATTTTTAACCCTGATAGACCCTGGAGTATGTGTATTAGAGGCAGGGGCGTACCTAGAGCATATGGCACCCGGGGCAGGTCCTAGTTTTGGCACCTCTTAACTTTGATCTTTGTTTAGCAGATAACTCCCCTATTTCTTATCCTTATGTGGGATTGCCATATTTAAGGACACCAAATAAGGGAGCTATCTGCTAAACAGCACCCTAATTTGTTATCTTTACATATGGAATCTCACATAAGGGCACCAATTTAGGGAATTCTCTACTAAACAGCTAAAAGATCAAAATTTAAAAAGCCTTTTTCTGTTTAGTAGATAACTCACTTATTTGTTATCCTTATGTGGGATTGACATATTTAAGGACACCATATTAGGGAGCTATCTACTAAACACATACACAACCACAGATATACACACACATCTAGTTATTAAGAGGTCCAACCAACCTCCCTACCTTGCTCTGGGAGTGACTAGCGGTTGCTGCTGGGCTGGGATCTCTGTGCTCTTCCTTCACAGCTCACTTGCACGACCAGTAGTGATGCCGATGCCAGGATGACGTCATACCCGGGCTGCCGGCTTACTGCAGGGCATACACAAACTCCTATATTGTCTATAAAAATGTTTAATCTCACTGCCTCCCAGTATATATCTGTCCTATCTGTCTGGGGGAATGTGACAACGTGGATGTATATGTAAGTGGGTGAGTATTACTAGCAGGAGAAAGGTATATGGCAGGGTGGGACAGTGTGGTGGATACTATGACTGTGTGTGCCATTGCACACAGTGGATTGAAGGAGGTGACTGCAGGTGAGGTGGTGAGTATATGGTGTTTTATGTTTTACGGGTGGAAACAATGGGATTGGGTGTTATATGGAAGAGAGGATATTATGTCAAGGCAGGGGTGTATGGCAGGGTGTGTATTATGACAAGGAGGGGGTGTATGGCAGGGTGTGTATTATGTCAAGGCGGGGGTGTATGGCAGGGTGTGTATTATGATAAGGTGGAGGTATTTAGCAGGGAGGGTATTATGGCAGTGTGGGTATTATATGACATGTTAAAGGGGTATATGCCAGGGTGGGAATTATGGCCAGATAGTCGGTTTATGGCAGGGAGGGTATTATGACAAGGTAGGGGTGTATATGGCAGGCAGGGTATTATGACAAGGTGGGGGTGTTGAAATTTAAAAACAACTACTTGTCCAGGGACTAAAGTGTTTGCCCAATCTACTTGTCCTGATACAAATCTTTATTGCTAGTAATTTAGGAGACAGACCTGGTGTAGGGAACATAGTGTGGGGAGATAGGGATGTAGTCAGGGGCGTATTAGCCGCGAGGCAAACAAGGCATTTGCCTTGGGCTGCATTTTTCAGGGGGCGGCAAAAAACGCCGCCCCCCAAATGCCCAAGGCAAATGTCTTGTTAGCCTCGCGGCTAACAGACATCCCGAGCTGCCGCGCTGGGCGGGCGGCCGGCGAGGGAGCTCTTCCCCTGAGCGCTCTGCTCAGCTCCCTCGCACGCCGCCGAGTGAGGCTGAGAGCCGGAATATGACGTCATATTCCGGCTCTCCAGCCTCACTCTGCTGGCGGCGCGCGAGGGAGCTGAGCAGAGCGCTCAGGGGAAGAGCTCCCTCGCCGGCCGCCCGCCCTGCAGCCACTGGACCCCAGGACCCCAGGGAGAGGAAGAACCCCCCCCAGCAAAAGTAAGGAGGCTGGGGGGGTTAAAAAAAAAAAAAAAACACATGTTAGTGTGTGTGGATGTTAGTGTGTGTGTCTGTTAGTGTGTGTGTGTTTGCCTGTTAGTGTGTGTGTGTGTTTGCCAGTGAGTGTGTGTGTGTCTGTTAGTGAGTGTGTGTGTGTCAGTGTGTGTCTGTTAGTGAGTGTGTGTTTGCCTGTTAGTGTGTGTGTGTGTTTGCCTGTGAGTGTGTGTGTGTGTGTGTTTGCCAGTGAGTGAGTGTGTGTCTGTTAGTGAGTGTGTGTTTCTGTTAGCTAGTGAATGCGTGTCTGTCAGTGAATGTGTGTGTGTGTGTATTTAGAAGGCGGAGCAGGGGGGAAGGGTTGGGTGGCGGTTGCGTGGGTGGGGGTAGCGCGGGGGGGCGCCTGAGTTTTGTCCTGCCTAGGGCAGCACAAAACCAGGATACACCACTGGATGTAGTATGGGTAAGACGCATAGTGTGGGGTGGGATAGGGATGTAGTATGTGTAGGGCATTGTAAGGCACATAGTGTGCTGTGGGATAGGGATGGCAGAGTGAGGCGGGGACAGGTGGCAGAGCGTAGGATGGAGTGACAGGTGGCAGAGTGAGGGGGTGGCAGAGTGAGTGAGGGGATGGTAAGTGACTGAGTGACTGAGGGAAGGGGTGACAGGGTGACTGAGTGAGGGGGTGACTGGTGACATAGTGACTGAGGGAGGGGGTGACTGGTGACAGATTGACTGAGGGAGAGGGTGACAGGGTGACTGAGGGAGGGGGTAACTGGTGGCAGAGTGAGGGGGTAACAGAGAGTGACTGAGGGAGGGACAGAGTGACTGAGGGAGAGGGTGACTGAGGGAGGAGGTTACTGAAGGGGGGTGACTAGTGACAGAGGGAGTGGGTGAGGGGATGACAGAGTGACTGAGGGGGGTGACAGAGTGACTGAGGGAGAGGGTAACTGGTGACAGAGTGACTGGGGGAGGGGGTGACAGGATGACTGAGGGAGGGGGTGACTGGTTACAGAGTGACTGAGGTGGTGACAGAGTGACAGAGGGAGTGGGTGACTGGTTACAGAGTGACTGATGTGGTGACAGGGTGACTAAGGGAGGGGGTGACTGGTTACAGAGTGACTGAGGGGGGTGACAGAGTGACAGAGGTGGGTGACAGGGTGACTGAGGGGGGGGTGGTGACTGGTGACTGGAGGGGTGTGGACTGGTGACTGAGGGGTGGACAGGGGTGACTGAGGGGTGACAGGGGTGACTGGAGGGAGTGGGACAGAGTGACTGAGGGAGAGGGTGACTGGTGACAGAGGGACGGGCATGGTGGGTGACTGAGGGAGGGGGGGTGGACTGGTGACAGGTGACTGGAGGGAGGGATGACTGGGTGACTGAGGGAGGGGGGCGACAGGGGGTGACTGGAGGGAAGGGGCGATTGGTGGGGTGACTGAGGGAAGGGGTGACAGGGTGACTGAGGGAGGGGGGGGTGACAGAGTGACTGAGGGACTGAGGAGGGTGACTGGGGTGACTGCGACAGAGTGACGGGTGACAGGGTGACTGAGGGAGGGGGTGGACTGGTGACTGAGGGGGGTGACAGGGGTGACTGAGGGAGGGGGGGTGACTGGTGACAGGCGATCGGAGGGGGGGATGACTGGTGATTGTGAGTGACTGAGGGGGGGTGACAGGGTGACTGAGGGGGTTGACAGAGTGACTGAGGGGGGTAGACTGGTGACTGAGGGGTGTGACTGGTGACTGAGGGGGTGACAGGGTGACT
>OW240916.1:291112695-291141348 GCA_933207985.1 Pelobates cultripes | reverse complement strand
ACGCACTAGACAGGGAGGAGGGCAGAAGGACACACTGGGTTGACCATTTCATTTCTGGGCAAGGCTCGGGCACACTATGACTTTAATGCTGGGGCATGCTATTTCACTACATGCAGGGTATCGCACATCTGCTCCAGAGCCCATACCTAGTCCACATATACAGTCAGACTGTCACCTAAGATACACCTAACTAAGGTTAACATTGATATCCTAAAATACTATCTGCATTCACACCCAGCTAGGCATCTGGTAGATTCTGGTGCCGGGTTTCTTACAGGGGTTTCACACGTGCCTTGTCGCCATCCCCACAGGTTCACTCGTATGCCCTAACCTATTATCTGCATCCATTGACCCACTTACGGTGGACCACCTTCTGTCCACATCAATCATACGCTGGTTTCACGATCGGCCCTTTCCGGTCTTCACACTTCTCATCTTGGCGTACCAATCCCATCGGGGTAGCCATTCACAATACAAAAAATACGTTTGATCATAGACCTCTTCCGCACCGCACTCTTCCTCCATTCCCAGCATCAACTCCCTCATTCCCGCGGAGGAGTTCTCACTGCACTGCGCAATCGACGATGCCATGCAAGCTATCTCTTCAACAGGTAGTAAGGCTTGGTCGAGCAAGACAGACTTTAATCTACTACCTATTCACCTTTCACTATGGCGCTGGCACGGTGTAAAATGGAGGTATAAGTATTCTTCGCTGCCTGGCCTACGTTTGGCTCTAGGAGCAGCCCTAGGTATTTAACATCTTCGCAGAAACCCTCTGCTGGCCGCTCCTAAATATATTCAGGTGTCCATCAGTCATCCACCATCTGGATGTATTTGTGTTGATTTAACAGGTTCACAAACACCTAACAGTGTTCACACCACCACAGCCCCCTTTTTCATGACACTAGGGGTCCCTCTGTCACCAGGCAAGCTCTCGGTGCCTCTACCAGGCTCTATATTAACTAATAGCACAGTCTGTGTACTCTTAACAGCACTTTATATTTGGAACAACAGCACTTTATAATACTGCAGTATCACTTTAAAGTATACAGCACTTCCTAATAAGGTAGCACTTTAATAATTAGCATTGATACACTTTGGAGTACTAATATCACTTTATTAACCTATATAGCACTTTAAATGACTATGCAAGCACTTTAATTTAAATATACTAGGTCCACTTTAAGACTTCTTATAACACATTTAACACAATGTAATTACCATCTATTGTATTGTATAATATACTATATTTGAGATAGGCTAGTCAGAACTGATGTCATCAAATATGTACCATTTATTTTAATTTCTAATTTTGCTTTTTATCTATATGTCTATATTTAAGCACTTTTAATGGTTGTGGACATAGATTATTGGTAACTTAGATCACTCTTCCGCTATGTTTTGCACAATTTCTCTTATGTATACAGGTTGCTATAACAACCTGGTATACTCTCCGTTCACATGCATGCCATTTCCTGACTTTAGCACCACATGATTTTCCGTTGCCGCGGCAACGAGTGACGTCAACACGGCATGTGGGGGCGTGACTTAGTCCACGCATGCGCATCGGACATTGGGGAACGCTATTGGCACCACTCCCACTATTCTCAGCACCAGGGGTAAGTCATTTATCACTAATTTCATTTACGTTTTACTCTATATAAATGTACTGTTTTATCACATTATTCATGTCTGATCCTGATGAAAGTCCTGCTGGGACTGAAACATCGATCGTATATATTTTTTTTAATGGATAATCAAAAAACGTCATGTTTTAAACTTTAAAGACCGAGAGTACTGATCACTATCTACAAATATTTAAATTTTTCCTGGATTTCAAGCACCCGGCAAACATTCTACCTGAGCGTGAGTGCAAGGACTTTCTATACTTTGTTATATAATTATATATATATTTCATTAATATCATTCTACGTGTATTTTGATATTAAAATATATATATATATATACATATATATATATATATATACATATATTAATATTAAAATACACTTAGTGTATGTGTATGTATGTGTATATATATAGATATACTTAGATCATATATATAGTGTATATATATGATCTAAGTATATATTATTTTATTTTAAACTGTATTTAAACTGTATTTTAATTTATTACAGGCAGCAGGGTGCTACCTGTCCTTCCAGAAACTCCCCCTGCTGGCACTGCTATGGACGGCTATTCAGTCCATGTGATCGTGAGGAGCACGCGATCACATGGTCCAGGAGGGCAGGATCAGCAGCAGTGGGGCTCCCTGGGATGCCAGGTAAGTCCCCCCATCGTGATCGAAGGCGTGGGTTCGCTGGAGAACAGGTAATGCATAGGACGGCGTGGACGTGCTAGTCCGCCCGCCGATGTTTAGAGCCTGGTCCCCAAGGACAACATAGCACGTCCGCCGTCCTTAAGGGGTTAATATCAATGAAGAAATACCATATTATTTACTAAGGTTAGTGGAATATGTGTAATAGACATGTATAAATTACATGTGAAACATTACTAAGTGGCAGTGCTACACATAGTTTCACACAAAAAAAAACAGACACAGGATTAGGAAGATGACAGATAACACTACGGTAATTAATTTACTTCTTAATTATTAAGGATCTGATACAAAGTTTCATTGTAAGGAATGGTGAAATTAAGGCTACAGGTGTCAAAATTCTAATTTTATGACATCAAAACCAGACAGACTTCAAAGGCTTTTCTTTTGTTTTTCCAGACTTAATGTCTGGTTTTGGTGTTTTCAGCTGCAGGGTTAACACTAGAGGGAACTGGCACCCAGACCACTTCATTGAGTTGAAGTGGTCTGGGTGCCTATAGTGGTCCTTTAAGGACAAAGGATAGAGAGAAATATATATATATATGTGTGTGTTTCCGGGTTGTTTCATTCAACCCCTCTTCTGCTGCAAACATCATGTCTTATCTCTGCCAATGTTTACATTAGACACATTCCTCTGCTCAATGCTGAAAAGAGTATATAGAGAAAAAAAAGTGTCTGTCTTTGCAATTTCTTACAAAATGGAGTCACCTCTGTTCTGACTTACAGTAACTTACAGTATACATGTTTAATTTCTATCTTAACACAAAATGTCTGCCAGTGTAGCTACCCTGATAGTATGTTTAATAACCCACATGTCAGGGGTGTGGACTGGAATGTGGGTGTTGCTGTTCTAGGTGTGCCATGTGGTGAATGGGGAGATGAGGAAGAGAAAAAGAAACTATGGGGGAAGAGGGAAATTAGCCCCAGATGAGTTAGGAGATGGGGAAACAAAGACAGTAAGAGGAGAAGACTCAGTTGTGAGACTCGAGGAAACTAAGAAAATAATGTTTTAGTAACTATTTACAACAATGATTGCGACAACAGGGAGGTCAAAAAGTGTTGGAAAAATTGGTGCACCCAACGAACCATTTAGACCAACCAAAACCGGCTGAGGTCCAAGGTGAGGAATATCTCAGGTGCACTTCCACTGTGGTTGCATAGCTGCTGGGGAGGCCTTTGCAGAGATCTGGGATAGGTTTACCAGTCCGTTTGAAGTCTTTTGCCCCTGCTAGTAGATCGCTCTATGTGTACAGCTGCAGATAGGATGATGTTTAGCTGCCACTTCATGGGATAGAGGCGAAGTAGACCTGAGGGCCCCTCCGTAGTTGCAAGTAATGCCAATGATAATGTCCAGCAAACATCTAGCCTAATGTAGGAAAAGACAAGAAAAAGAAAACCTCCCACCTCCTCCCCATAATGTGTGGGGTATCCTGCCCCATTGCATGAGCTTGTCCGGTGCCTAGATTCATGCCACGCCTAAAATCTGTGCTTACTACCACCTAGTCTCTTTATGTGGGAGTGATACCCTATGACTGCCACTGCCTTGACAGTCTCGCAGTACATATACCCACATGCTGGGGTTTCTCTCCCGACTACAGCAGTGATTGGTGACCACGGGATCTGTATTGGAGCTGACTAATGTTCCCCACAAAGTGCATAATTACACTCTGGGACCACTCCCGTAGGAATCCACCTATTGGTCCCATGGTTGTTGCCTGTGGGTGCCCAGCATCCGGATTGGCATTTGGTAGGAAGATAGAGAGAGTAAGAGAAAAAAACATTAAGGGTGTAGACCCCCTATAGGGTAAGAAATATATATGAATACATGCATATCAAACATACAATGCTGTACAATATACATATGAACACACTAGATCCCAGGCAATCACCCCAAAAACTCTCTCCCCTTCCAAGTATATGCTTCTTACTTCGCACCACCCGCACATGTATGCCAAGTTACGTGACCCCCAAAGTAACTCCCATGACCCTACCCTGGTACAGATTATGATAGGGTTTGAGGGGAGCTGGAGGCTTGTTTTTATTTGTACTTGTCAAGGGTAATAGCCAAGCGTTAAAATGTTCTATTTTGGCATAAAATTTCAAACTGAAACAACCCTTCTTTTGGGTAGCCTCGCTCCCTTTTCAGTTGGAATTGCCCATTTTTGTGTATCACCAGTGATGCCAGGAAGACCTCTGTCTACACTGTTATTTGCCTTGGCGATCGAACCCGTCACATGTGAAATATTAGGATCCCATTAAAGAGACATTCCGGACTCCTAAACACTTCAATTTGCTAAAAAAGTTAAGCGACCAAGGCATTTGCATAGGGCGCCGGCTCTAGAGCCACCCCTCTCAGCGCTGGGCCGATCCTCTAGGCGCCCAAAAATGGGGGCGCCTAGAGGAACCTTGTCACAAGGGGCCCAGGCCACCCCCGAAGCTGTCCTTTAATTGGTATGGTAGAGCCTGATGGCAGGTGCCAGCTCTGCCAATGAATGCCAGAGGAGAGGAGGCAGGCGGACGGCGAGGGAGGCTCTTCTTGCAGCATCTCACTCCTCCATCGCACACTCTCCGTGATGCCGGGAGCCGGAATATGAGGTTATTCCGGCCCCAGCATACAAAACAGCCCGCTGGAGGAGTGAGGAGCTGCCACACACTGGACCCCAGTGACTTAAGGAGGCTGGATGTCTGAGTCTGTGTATGTATGTCAGTGAGTGTCTGCCTGTGTGTCTCTGTCAGTGAATGTGTGATTGTTTGACTGTCAGTGTGTGTGGGTGTGTGTGTCTGTCAGTGAGTTTCTGTGTGTGTTTGTGTCAGTGAGTTAGTGTGTGTCTGTGAGTGTGTCTGTGTGTGTATCTGTCAGTGAGAGAGTGACATGAGGGCAGCAAGATGGATCTTTGCCTAGGTGCCATAAATCCTTGCACCAGCCTTTAGTGTGTCCTATTTTTTTCATTTTACAAAACGTTTTGATTTCTATAGAAATTGGCACTTTTATAAATCAACCTTGTTACACCCTCCGGCTGTTGTTCTGTTGCTTTCTGGTTTGTTTAGTTCAATGGAGTGGAACTGGAGAGACAGCAATTGCTCAGAACACCTGTCTTGCAAAGACTTCTCATTGAGTTGCATTGGGAAGTCTGTGATTGGACAGACACAGATAGTCTGGGCGGGGCTAGAAGGGGATGGTTTGCAAATGCAGCAAACAAGAGATCTGCAGCTACTGCAAGCTGTTTATAGATATAACCGCAGTGGAAAAAATGCGTAATCAAATGCATGCATGTTTTCATTTGGAGTATATGTACTAAACAGTGATTTTTAAACTTCACAGCGCCCCTCCCTGGTCACACCTGCTTATCCATGTATATTGTGTGTTTATAGAGATATATTTTTTTTTTATAGGGGTCAACTTAGTTGCATTTTCATTTGAATTTAGGGAAACCACTTTCCCATTCCTCGTGTAGAGCTAATTCAATTGCTTTTATTTAATTTGTTCATTGCAACCAGCTGAAAGTCTGTACATTTTTTAAATAAACCTGATTTAATTTAACCTGAAACATTTTGATTGCAACTGTATTTGGGATATTTTAGGATAGTGCGACTATCGTTCAGGTAAAATACCGTTTACATTGCAATGCATACATTCGGCCTTATCAGGCCACTCACACACATTCGCTAATGGCGGCCATTTGGCCATATCAGCTGTACATGGTCCTTGTTTGTGAGGCGAATGGTCTCAAAAATTAAACTCTAGCTAACTTATTTCACTGTTCGGCCCTCTAGTGGCATGCGTTACATTACAACATAATACTTTTAGGTAATTCTCTTTTAGTATAGAACTATACCTTAGAACTGTGTTAAATTTACTATATAACCCTAATATTTAACCCTATTCTCTCATTATGCAAGGAAACACTTTCGTTACTTTATAACATTTAATGCATAATGTGGATTATGTGAAATGCTCGGTCAATAAGTTGCAATATATTAGGTGTAGGTTTCTGAATTTATTATACATCAGACAAATGTATTTACAGGATTTGACCTCTTCTGGTCTACATTATAACAATATAAGAACAACTGTCTAAATCTTCTGGGGTTCCTACATTAGCAATGATATATGGTGTGTTTTATTATTGACTTGGTTCTGACTACTGAATGTAATTATATGGTTTAAAGGGTTGAATAATAGTACAGAAGTACATTAGCCTTTAACCAACATTAAACTACCTACTTTCACGGTCCACATATATGTACCCACTCATCTACGCTGATGACCATATCCCTACAATTATTCACATCTTCTAAATAGGCCAATACTCCAACCTAACATTTCATGTACAAGTCAAATCTCACTAGGCCTTCATTCTCAATAAACATACCTATTTACTTATCTAATACGTTCAACCACCATCTAACTATTCCATCGCGATTAAATTGTTCCAGTTGCATTGCTTGGTAGAGGTAATTAAATGTGTATGGATTGCAACTGTAAATGTGAAGCAGGTTGTACAATGGGCTGCCAGTCAACCCACCTAAAGCAAATTAATGTAAAGTTTTGTTTCTCACCTTACGTTTCAACCAACTTTCAATAATCTTAGGCCTACAAATTGCCAAACATTACCTACCAATTCATACGTTATATCTTAAACTCATCCGGCTTAGCTCCTTCAACTTACTAAATGTTACATTTCACCTCTCTACAATTACATCAGGTCATCATTTGACTTTTCTTCTTCAAATGCCATACATCACAACTACTTCAATACAATCAAATATCATACATCCGTATATCCTCAGCTTAATATTAATTATATCCCCTCATAACTACCTCAACGAGACCTTCATCTGGCTTTGCCAACTTTGAAAACATTAACTCCATAGGGTCAAACTAGGGAAATGAAGTTATAAACTTGGCCCGAACCATGTTCAGGACCAAACATATAACCAAATGACGTCAATGCAATCAACTAAAACACAGCAATTAGGAATTATATATATAATTATTACATCTGACATCACTGGTTATATGACATATGCATACGTTTGTTACTTATCATAGGCCATGCCTTCTAGACAATCTTGACAGCAGAAGACTCACTGTTGTATCACTGGATACCACATTCATATATTACTCAGGTACTTTATTGTTCATTATTGCATGCCTACTCTACAGTGTACTTCAACAAATTCCCTATCTTAAAGGTTTCCTCAAACTCCAATCCTTCCATCTGTAGTCTGAAATAAAGTGTACATCGATACAGGTATGTATTTTATCCAATCAATCATCAGGGGACACACCACTGCATTATACCCATTTTATCTTTAGGTTCCCATATCTCAATTATCTCAACTCATGGGACATATTACTAATAGTACAGAGTATGTACATTTCACAAGACGATTTATCATAGATTACGCATCACCTTCCAACCCACTAAATACATAGGTCAGATGATCAGCTGGCTAACAGGTTATAGGAGCTGTCCAATAGTTAAAATTAAAGTTAAAGGACCACTATAGTGCCAGGAAAACATACTTGTTTTCCTGGCACTATAGTGCCCTGAGGGTGCCCCCCCCCACCCGGCTCTGGAAGGGGGAAAGGGTTAAAAACTTACCTTTTTCCAGCGCTGGGCGGAGAGCTCTCTGCCTCCTCTCCTCCTCCTGGGCTGAATGCGCACGCCCGGCAAGAGCTGCGCGCGCATTCAGCCCGTCGCATAGGAAAGCATTTACAATGCTTTCCTATGGACGCTTGCGTGCTCGCACTGTGAAAATCACAGTGAGAAGCACGCAAGCGCCTCTAGCGGCTGTCAATGAGACAGCCACTGGAGGATTAGGGGGAAAGCTTAACCCATTCATAAACATAGTTTCTCTGAAACTGCTATGTTTATAAAAAAAAAAATGGGTTAACCCTAGAAGGACCTGGCACCCAGACCACTTCATTAAGCTGAAGTGGTCTGGGTGCCTAGAGTGGTCCTTTAAGCATGGTCCCGCAAGTCCAACAACCATCCTCACGTGGAGGTATTTCACTCTTGGCTCAGAACAAGGAGAGGACTTCTCCCTCCCCAGCACTCCCGCTAGACCCTCATCCCCAACTAGGCCAAACACACCTGTGGAGAACCATGAACCTGCAAGTCCCACTTCTCTGCAATCCTGGACCATACCATTCCCAGACAACAGATAAATACAGGGATGTCATTTGTTCTTCCTTTCTGCATTGTATAGAAGTAGTAGATCTTTATATGCACAAATTGGTGGGCTTAGGGCATAAGTACAATTAAAATTTTATCACAGGTCATTCTCAGCCAAAACAGCAGCAGCCTTGGCTCAATTCAATATCTTATCTGACTGGAGTCAATTGGATACACAATTATTTTGCCGCTACTTGCTTGCATTGTCAGGGATCCACCCGGCCAAATAGAACAGAGAATAGAGGTCTTAAAGATAAATTAGGTAGAATAGTTTTTCTAGGAAAGGCTCAAGTATGCAATAATTGTAATGTGGATAGTTGCAGTTTTAACACTTGCATGTCTGTTGCCTCTGCTTTAGGGCTCATGCTAAAACGATGTGTTTAAATTGTCTTTTGCCAAAGCAATGCCTGTCTGAAATTATTATAGCCATCTTAACCTTCTACCTTCACACGCACCTTGTTGATTTAAAAGATCTCACAGAAGGTTTTCATAAATGACTCATAACCATACCAACAGATACAACTTACAATCAGCATCTCTGGAACCACACACAGTTGACAATCTCATACATTCAGTAGTAAAGAATGGGTTTGTGCTGGGTCCTTTTAAACAACATCTCCCATTTTCTTGTTTGTGCACAAAACCAATTGGCATAGCCACGGGTAAAACTAACAAAAAACGTTTGTTCATCGCCCTATCGGCTCCTCATTCATTAACAATACCTAGCCTTAATTCATTGATACCGTCAGAGGAGTATTGGTTACCACAGTCGACAATGCCATACAAGCTATCTTGAAGGATGGGGAAGCAGCATAGTTAGGCAAAACAGACATCTCTAATGCCTTCTAGTTGCTCCCCATACACCCATCATTATGGCATCAACATGGTATAAAATGGCAAAGTCAATACTATTTCTACACTCGCATTACGTTTGGGGCTAAAAGCAGTCCTAATCTATTTGACCTCTTTGCAGAAACACTCTGTTGGCTTCTTCTAAACATCTGTAATTGCCTTGTAGTCATACATTATCTCGACGATTTCCTAATGGTGGAAGAAGCAAACAAAACACCACAGAATATTAAGAAAACGGTTGCCCTGTTTACAACACTATGTGTTCAATGGTCACTAGAGAACACCATAGGCCCCGCCATTAATCTTGCATTCTACGCATACAACTTGACTGTTACTATGCCATACAGTTTACCTACATACAAAGTTCAGCATATCGGGAAGTACATAGGTTCCTTTCTCACTAAAGGTTCATGTATGAGAACTGGATGGCTGCCCACTTCCTTAAGCTCAACTTGTCCAAAACAGAACTTCTTGTCTTTCCTCCCTCAAGTGTTGCTACTCCCGCTTCTGCCTCCCTCTACGTTAACGGTGTTCCCTTTGACTCCGACCTCTCCTTCACGCCTCATGTTCAGTCTATCGCCAAATCCTGCCGCTTCCATCTCAAAAACATTGCGCGCATCCGACCCTACTTAATGCCAGATGCGACTAAGGTGCTGGTCCATTCCACGGTCCTTGCTCTCCTTGACTACTGTAATCCGCTTCTCAGTGGTCTTACGTGCACCATTTCAGTCCATAATAATTGCGGCGGTAAGGCTCATCTTCCTGTCCGCCCGCACCACCCAAGCCTCACCCTTCTGCCAGTCCCTACATTGGCTTCCTGTAAGATATACGGCTCAATATAAAACTCTGGTTCTTGCTTTCAAGTCTCTACATAATGCTACTCCCACCTATCTATTCTCCCTAATACACAAGTACATCCCGTCTACGCCCCTACGATCTGCATTTATCCTGATGATCGCATTCAAGATCTCTCTAGGGCTGCACCATTCCAGTCTCCGATAATTAAAAATGCATCTTTTCACAAAAGCATATCAATTAAATGGTTAATGGCTCAAAAAACCGACAAAGTCTTCACTGAATACCATTCTACCCCCTTATACATTCCTTACCTTTTGTGTCACTTTACCCCTCTCTCTCTCCACCCACACACACACACACACACAATATATACATACACACACACACACACACACACACACACGCAATGAACATTTTTTTTTTTTTTTTAAATACTATAACAGCCCAGCAGAATTTAATATGCAAGCCTTATATTTGACCCCATAACTTTCCAAAACCCTACAAAAAGGTGCACATAAGGGTCATCGTTGTACTCGTGGGACATCACCGCATACAAATGTGTGTCATTGATGTAAAAAGTGAACAATATTTTGAAATTCACAGGTAAACTGCAAATTTTTTTTAATTCCTCACACTTTAGATTTTATTCATATTAAATTATGTTTATATATAAATATTTTATGTGAAATGAAATCCTTATTGCTCCTGAGCAAAATGATATACAAGTGTGGGTGCGCTTAATATGAAAGAGGTAAATTCTGGTTCAACAGACATGGCTCAAATTCTAGATTTTGTTTTGGTTCCGAACTTGGACAATTGCCTCCATCCTAAATGGGTTAACATATGTGGCTGGGAAAGTACTTGAAGGGCTATTAAGGGATAATTTTCACGAATTCATTGGGAAGAACATTGTTATTAGCAAAAATCTGCATGGTTTTATGAAACGTAGGTCAAGTCAAACTAACTTGATTGCATTCTAGGAAGAATTAAGTATAGATCAGGGTGTTGCAATAGATGTGATGTACTAGGATTTTTGGCAATGCATTTGATATGTTTTCACACAATAGGTTAGTGTTCAAACTAAAAGAAATTGGTCTAGATGAAAATCCTTGTAACATTGACTTAAAGATAGAGTACAGAGAGTTGTCATTAATGGTAAATGTTTAAGCTGGACAAAAGTGGTAAGTGGTGTCCCTCCGGAATCTGTTTTGCAACTGCTTCTATTCAACATATTTACAAGTGATCTTGAAATAGGCATTGAAAGTCATTTTTCAGTTTTTGCAGATGACACCACACTCTATAAAGTAATACAATGTGAACAGGATATCACTTCTGTGCAGAAGGATTTAGATAGATTAGGGGACTGGGTACTGAAATGGCAGATGCAATTTAAATCTAGATAAATGCAAAGTTATGCATTAGCAATTCACACCCTAAAGGGTAGCGAATTAGGGATAACACGTGGGAAGGCTTTTGGAATTGTTAAAGACCACACACTAGGCAACAATGAGCAGTGGCAATCAGAAGTTGCTACGGTCAGTAAGGTATTGTCATGTATTAAAAAAGGGGCATTAATTCTCAGGACAAAATATAATTTTGTTGCTTTATAAATCAATGAAAGATATTATGGCACTAGAAAGAGGTGGGTTACAAAATTAATAAAAAAGGAATTGAACATTTTAGTTATGAAGAAAGGTTAACACATTTTAATCTTTTTATTTTAGAAAAACCGCACCTCAGATGGGATTTTGACAATAAACCTGATTTTTAACGAGTGTTGAATAATTTTGATTAGAACTGTAAATCATATTGGTGCTTAAAATGTCCCGTCCCCCCAAATTTTTTTTTCCCCTAATGTCTGAGATATGAAAGGATCTACATGTTCCAGGCAGTTATTTATCAAACATGTTATGTTTACAACTAAACGGTAGCCTGACCACATATTGACCAGAGCCCCAAATCAAGTCCCTATATTTACATATCAACTTCCCAAAAAAATTAGATATCCCCACACCCGATAATTTGTCCACTTTTTACCCCTTGGTAGTTTGCAATAGCAAAGTTCGCCAAATATTTCATATAATGGAGAATTTAAAACGGAACCCCAGAGTAAGTCAGCCATTTTGGATTTCACATCTTTATTTGTCCCCTTCTGCTTTACAACAGTGATAGACACCCACATACAAAGATATCACAAAAGCCCTATTACTGCTGGAATACCCTTTTGCAGCCATCGGTGCTAAAAAACGCAAAACTAAATATTTTAAAAAAAAAAAAAAAAAATTTAAAAAAAAGAAAAAAAATTTAAAAGAAAAAAAGGAAAAGACAATGAACAAACAAAACATTTGCAAAGCCAAGCCGTGACCTCTTGCACACAGTGTTTGAACACAATCATTTGGGTGACCTATTCTAAAATAAAGGGATGTAGCAATAAAAGCTGTCAAAATGAGGCAAACATCAAAACACATCTCTGTTGTAATTCTTGTTTTTTTTCTTGTTTTTTTAATAGGATTATATAGGTTTATATCCTTTATAATGTCATCAACACACATGGCGACACAGACGCAGGTGCCCATGGGGCTGATTGTGTCAGAGGTGGGCAGGACGTCCACAATTTCTCCTCTGATTGAGGTAAACGTAAAAAGGTAGAAACTTATAGACGGTAAGCCTTGGCAAGATCTCAACACTTCTCAGTCAGTAGTTTGTCTTGCTTGTGTGGTGCTGAATCACTTCTCAGAACAGAAGGCGGAGGAAAAAAAACAAAAAAAAACAAACACACCACAACAGCTAAGACTTTTCCAGTTCAATTTTCAATTTTGAGGCCTTTTTTCCAAAGGTAAAAAAAAAAAAAAAAAAAAAGTATAGAAACAGCAAGAGAAGTGATTTATATGAAATCTAAGTAAAATAGTACTGCATCGACCAGAGGAAAGGGGGTACAGCACGATAATTCCAAAGATCCTGTGAGTTTGCAGTGTTTAATTTATTTTTTCCTTTAATCCCCACACCTCCTTTCTCCATAAAGAGTCCAGAAACATGGAGTCCGACACTTAATGTTGCAATTGAGGATTGCAGAAGACTAGTTTTAAGTTTGTGGTTTTATTTTTTTTACTTTAAATCCCAGCTAAATGACCTTTTGGTGAGCAGGACATCTGCTAGGTCAACGCTACTCCATTTGCGGCCTGAGTCAGCAAGGGAAAGTAGGGCAGCAGGATGATGCTGTGGGACAGGGCGCAGGAAGTTCTAAGGATCAGGCTGTGAAAAGGGAAGAGACTGCTGCCAGCCAAGTCATGATTCCTCATTGCCAGAATCATCATCATCATAGCAGTCGGCATCCTCTTCCTCCTCATCCTCATCATCTAGGTCATCATCATACAAGTCATCATAAAGTAAGTCTGAGCTGTTATCACTTGAAGGCACTTTGGTTTTGATGCAGTATTCAGCCAGTGTAGTTGGGACCTTAACACCATCTTTATCTGCCTCTGCTTTTGTAGCCGAAACTTGCTTCCTGTAGAAGACGAAGCAACAATGAATGAATGGTAAGGCCAGTGATAAAATCAGACGAGACTACACCTACACCCCAATATGAATACACTTCATAACCTTCTCTCTTCTCTTTTATGCGGTCCTGAACAGTAAATAATTAATACATTGGATAAAGTGGTGTTTGCATTCTATATACTTTGCTACAACAGGAACAACTCTCCAATCTCAACTGAAGTTTGTACTTAAAGGAACATTTCATGTATAATAACTATTATCGTTCCAGGATTGCCCTTGCACCCTCCCAGTGTAAGTAGTCAAACCATTTACTTACCTGAGGTCTGCCAGGCAGTGGTCACTGCCTCCACTGATGCCTGGAAGCTTCCCGCACAGAGTCAAGTCTGGCAGTGTAGGGCTTAGCTCATTGGCTGAAAACACTAAGATGATGCTCTCCGCTAAATATGGCATGGTTTTGCTCAGAAGTGCTAAAGGATGCTCGCTGGGGAGTCGCCAAACTGTTCTTAAACAGACTACTTAGAATGGTAGAGTGCTGAGGCATTCCTGGTACCATAACTACTATAGCATTTCATGCTGACATTTCTTTAGAGAAATCATGGAACCAATCTTTTCACTACTTGGGATGCCCACAATTTAGCTCTACTCCCGCTTTACTTCTGCACAGGAAGCTACTAAACAGAGAGTGCAACTTTTCACTTACGGCCAATCTGTAATGATAATGATGTACAATCTACAGAGGTTCGTGAATAGCACTTACAGCAATGCCTAGCCAAATTCGCGGTTGTGGTCAAGGTTAGCGTCACATTAAATGGATGCAAGTGAATTCTGTGTACATTCTTCTTTTAAAAGGAACACACCACACACAAATACCTTCAGTTCCATGTGCGGGAAGTATATCTTTAATTGTAGTGTATAAAAATTCAGAATTCTATTTGCAATTGGAACTTTTAAACAGAAACATGATAAATGCATACATATTTTCATTAGAGGTATACCTAAATTGTTTAAATTAATGTTCCATTAAAACCCATTCCACATGCTGTATGTAAACCAAACACAATAAAATGCTAGAGGTTCTCATAGTCCGTATATTTATGTATCTCCCCCATATCACGCATATTTTCTGTCCCTGTTGCACCATATGCTACCTTTGACCGCAGTGTCATGGGTTCATAGATAAAGGTTTTTAATAAAAACTATTTTCCTTACCTAATGATTTCAGCATACTCTTTATCTTTCCCTTTGCTGTCTCGCCACTTTCTAAACATAACAGATGCGTCTACGTTTGCTGGAGAGAAGGTGTTTGGTTCGTTCAGTAGTGAGATTACACTGAGTAAAATAGTCCTAGAAAAAGAGAGGAAAAATTAAAATAAATTAACAAATACAAAATTGCAAATAAAATAAATAAATTGTATGTAATGCAATAACCAAGTATCCAGCTGCTTTGATTCAAGTATGTTAAAGTAAAAAGTACAAATAAGAATTCATGTCTCCATTAGGTGGACTGGTCCATTTTTCCCCAGGCCTTCACTCTTTTTGTCTTAGCCAACACCGTCCCACTTAGTCACATTTAAAATATTCTGGGCTGTTAAAACTCACTTTTCATGCCATTTAATATGCCAGTGCAACAAGGCTTCCCCATACCACCTACAATGTGTGTGATAGCTTGGTGCTGTGGTTTGGGAGGGTGAAACATTGAAGATATATATTTCTATAGGTGGTTAGTACGGGAGTGTTGTAATTCAATGGATATTTTCCCCCACTTACAAATATTACTCTTCGATTCACAATAAATAAATACAAAAATAGATGTGCATATCTAGCCTTCAAATGCCGGACTCAGCAGGACACCCTTTAAGTAACACTCAAGCAATTCAACAAGCCAAAGTGATCTGTCTGAAGTGTTTAGAGTATGTAATGTATTAACGGTTTATAGGAATGCAAATATCAAATCAGTACTTTTATAATTGGGGCTGAAGGGAGGGTGATCTTTCCCTTCTATTAGCTCCACAGAGCTAGTGAAAGTGGCAGAGCGATCTAAGCTAGGGAATGCCTGCCTTCTTCCCTTCTCAATGAGTTGTACAACAGTTCATTAAGAAGCATTGTAAACACACGCATGCATACGGCTGCCGACATCAGATTCATCTATATTATCACTGCGCAGTGTACATACAAGACAATGAAACAGTTGACCTCTGATCAGAGATACAGTAGCGATTAATAAAAAAAAAAAAAGTCTAAACTTTAGCAGTCCTATAGCCCCCGATCAAAACTAAAAAATATCTATCAAACATAATCCAAAACATACCCGTGCAAATAAAGTTTATCAAACTACAAATACAATTAGCACAATCTAGTTCAAATAACGTACATAACCTCAATACCTTTATCATATGAGAAAAAGCATATACGACAATTCAACTAATTGCCACCAGCATACACACAGAACAAGCTGCAAACACTGACCAATTATATAAATTGCAAAACGTGAGCACATAAAAGCACGTGCGTAAAGTACAAGATGTGGGTACGTGTATACCATACAAAGTGCAAAATGTGCATATTGGCCATATACATTAAAAAGCAAATGGTATATTGGTCATGAGCATAAGGTGCAAATCTTAACACAGTCAACCATTGTGACCATATACATTAAGTGAAGAAATATTAACACATCCACCAAATGTTTATGTGCAATGTATAAAGACATGATTTTACTTCCACACCCACACACAGTTATATTGCCTATATATTTTCTCCTTCACTGACCTTTTTCCCCTCTGTCAGAGGCAATGCAGACAAATTCATGAGGTGTGTTACGTTGCCCTGAAATTACTTGCCAAGGTCACCCTCTTAAAAGCCATTCACAAAATTAACTCACCTGACATTTTGGGTGGGATTCCACCTCTCCGAAGGTAGCTCGCCACTCTGTGGGTCGTCTACAGGCGGGTGAAGGATTGAAATACAAACATCTCCGTTCTAGAAAAATAGAAGGTAAAATAAAAAATCCAGAGAACATAAATTAATAGAAGAGAGGTACCTCTGATATGAGGGGGGAAAAAAAACCCAGACAATCACAAACCAATTCACTGTAGTAGCCACGTAGTAGAATTACCTAGGCAATTCTACTAAGACCACCAGATAAACTTAATTATAAATGAGTAGGTGTGGTATATAAAAAACAATTCATTGTATAACAGCTCATCTCACAAAAAAAAAACCAAAAAAAAAAAAAAAACCACACAAACCTTCTTGGTAACTACTTCAAAAGTATATTCCAGGGCAGTCCCAACATACAGGGATTTGTCTAAACTCATGAAAAGGAGGGGGAGTTGTAAAATCAAAGGTTAACAGAAAATACAGACTATTAGATTAACAAGAGAGATAGCAGCACAAAACGTGTCCACCAACTGGCCAGATTTCGGGCCTTATCCTCATCAATTCCAGCAGAAAGACTGAAGGGAGTAAACAAAAACAGAACCAACCAGTTCTTGGGATATTGCCGATTAGATTTCAATCTACGTGGTCATCTGTGATTTGAATTGTAACTCAAATCGGTCAGTCAGTTTTCAGGCCCTTCAATATAGGCCACTACGGCTCCCTTTAGGTATGTTAGATGTTATGGATATACATTACCGAGAGACGTCTGACCCTCGTCATGGTGCCTGGAGTCTGTGTGTGCAGCAATTTGCTGTAATACGCAGCACATATTAAGTTTAACCTTTTGGTGAAAACTATGCTAATTATTGTCTGAGAGTGGTCAGCTGATGCTCTAAGCCAACGAATGGAGACTGCATCGACTTCTGGCATCTGCATCTATGGAGAAGCCGGAAGCTAGACACGAGCGAGAAGGGAATACCAGGAGCCTGGCGGGAACCCAGGTAAGGAGGCAAACCATTACTAAACAGTTTGCTCTGTTACAGGGAACCAGGACAGGGCATTGTAAACACTACAGCGGGGTGTAGTGGTTATGATGCTTGGAGTAATTCTTTAAAAGGACACTGTAGATACTCAGACCACTTCAGCTCATTGAAGGGGTCCCCATCATCCTTAACCTTGCAAGTGTAATTATTCCAGTTTTTATAAACTGCAATAATTACCTTGCAGGGTTAAGTCCTCCTCTAGTGTGTCTACCAGACAGCCCCACTAGAGGGACTTCCGTCTTCTTAGACAACTTTCGGCCGTCTAAACAACACTGGACGTCCTCACGCTATGCACGAGGACTTCCAGCGTTGCTGGAATCCCCACAGGTAAGCATTGAATAATGCTTTCCCATGGGGAGGTCGAATGCGCTTGTGGCCATTGCTGTGCATGCGCATTAGGTCTCCTCCGTCGGCAGGGGGAGGAGTGTGGGTAGAGCCTGACCCAGCAACGAGGGACATCAGCGTTGCATTCAGTTTTTAACCCCTTCAACGACATGGGATGGAATGAGGGCGCTCCAGGATTCTCCAGTGCCAGGAAAACGGGTTAGTTTTCCTGGCACTGGAGAATCCCTTTAAGTATTATACTTTTACAAGAAGATTTGTATTACCTCATATATATTGGGATGCCACATTTTTGTCAGGAACCGGAAGGTTGGCGGAGAGTATGGATAATCAATAGGAAACTTTATATGAGCCTGTAAAAAGAGGGGGAGGAAAAAACAAAACAAAAATCATTTAGAGTACATACATGGAAAATAAACAGGATGACATTTTCCACTTATTTTATGAATAAAGGTTACTAGGTTTATATACACAAGAGATATGGCAGTTTTAAAGGAACTTCTGTATATAATGCAGAAGCTCTGGTTGGAGCCCAGTTATTTTGAAGGGCAGCATAGGATACGTTATTCCTTGTATCACAAAAAAAATAAAACCCGGCTCAAACAAACACTTGCCAATGCAACATGTCCCAAGGTCACCAGTCCTAGGAACAAACCTGTTTAATCAGGATAGCCCAGACAGTGTCTGAAGTAGCGTTGTTTAAGCACTTTCAATATTTATTGGCTTTAGAATATGCACCACTAACCAATATCCCAGGTAACCTACAGGCACCATGGACTAGTCCGAACAGGCAGTTTCTATAAAGGCTTCGCCCGTCTGATTTTAGTTTTCTTTTTAGTGTTTAATGTTTCTTTTTCAGCATTTGGAAGACTGATAGAAAATACAAAAATTTGTCCATAGCCACAAGAAGCCATTACAGAACGGTGAGACTTTTTTTTTTTTTTTTCATCATCAAGTACAAAAAAGTCTCTGTACACATCATGAAATGGCATTAAAAATCTCTCTCTAAAACTGATTATTTTTAGTTTCTGGGTATGTCCCACTACAAGTTCTTTTTGAAATGCTTCAGCTATGTAGCCTTGCAGTTGGTCCTTGCACCCCTGAACATGCCATTTTTGGGACTGCACCACACAGACTAAACAAAAATCTACAGATTATATTCTCTGCAGTTTCCAGTAAAACTGGTCAATTATGTTTTTGCCACATGCAATCTAATTTTGGATTGCCAACAAAATTAATCTACGTGGTCTATGTAACAAGGGCTGGAGTCAGCACACTAAAGCATGCCTTTGCATGACATGTGAGGCTGCCAGACCCAAACAGGTTGGCTAGGGTTATTAGATGTTCTCCCAAACAGCAAGCCCGACAAGGGTTCTAGGGCGGCCAATGGCCCATGTGAAGGGAGGGGCAGCATTTTGCTATTCTTGAGCTTGCCGGATTTTGATTCTTCAGCATTCAGCACTAGCCGTGACTGCGACGAGCAACCCTAATGTGTGTTAATGCTGGGAGGAAGCCATGCGAGAGCACTTCATTGCAGAACTTATGAAGTGGAATCCACAGAAGAGGAGAACAGACCACAGTAACAGCCGCAGACCAGGCCTTGTACCTGGATAGCCTTTGAGCTAAATAACCATAACAGACGATAGCTGCCTTTTCGCTTACAAATGCCCTCACAACGCTTAAAACTTGGATAGACAGAGAGACATTACACCCGACGTCTCAAACACTGGCTGATGTTACTAAACTACAAATCCCACTATTCTCTGCCATCTGATGCGTTCAAAGAATTCTGGCAGTTGTAGGTTATCAAAATCTAGGAAGACAGGAGGGGAGCGCGAGTTTGGGATCCCTGCATTGGACCATACACCATTTTCAGTAACATAGGTCTCAATATGTTGCATTTTTATCAGATGCAATACCTAGCAACTTTCTCACAGTGTTCTAAATATGGAACTATATAACCACTTTGTATCCTCCTTCAACAAAAACCTATTTACGATAAAAATACGCATATTCATAAATCATTGGACTAATAAAGTATACAATCTATGTTCAACTATCACACAAACTGAATTCTCTCTAGTAACCGGAAAGCCACGAGAATTGTTCAAGACCAGAATGAATGAGCAAATTACCTTTTCCAGTTAAAAAAGACTTTTTTCAGGATAAGGTGCATTACTAAAAGGATTCAGAATTCTGACCTGTGAGAATGAAAACTTTACTTGCAGGATTAATTATCATCAGAACCTTGACTGTGGAAATGCCTTTGGTTGTGAACAGGTTAAGTTGCTGTACACATAGGAGGCAGAACACTGATCTTGTGCAGCAACAGGCTTGCTCCAAAGCTGGGCTCCCTGCCAGACTGCTCATTGCTGCGGGCCTTGTCAGCAAGCGGAATCAGCACAGATACCCCCAACGCCAGACAATTCAGGGCCACACAGCACATTTCAGGAATAGGGCACGGTCATAAAAAGATTGCAAATAGAAGAATGGAGGCTGGAGCCATCCCAATAAACTTCTCAGAGACACACAAATATAATGAATATACATTTTAGTATATAGTGATAAAAATCACCTTGACATCACCCCTGTATGCCAACTAAATTGCCGAAATGACACCACAACGTGGCATGGAAGGAAAGTGTAGTGATTACAATCGTCCTTAATATTTTGCATCAAGCAACATTTATGAAGCAACAGCATACATGAGCTATACATGGTTATGTGAAAGTAGACACTGTTCCAAGAAGAGATACAAACAGAAATAGATTATATAAA
Source organism: Pelobates cultripes (assembly GCA_933207985.1). NCBI lineage: Eukaryota > Metazoa > Chordata > Amphibia > Anura > Pelobatidae > Pelobates > Pelobates cultripes. The sequence goes on along the minus strand of OW240916.1, from coordinate 291,120,637 downwards.
ATATTTCATCAATAAAAACCGGCACCATGAACTTCCCCTTATCAGAAGTGGGGACAGTGTTCCCTATACATGACTGACACACGTACAGCGTCGCTGACAGTAAGTACTACATACATTACCAAGAGCATGGGTCCTCAAACCCCAGCCCCCCAGTTGTTGCTGAACTACAACACCCATGATTCTTTGAATTACATAGATAGCCAGAGAATCATGGGAGTTGTAGTTCAGCAACATCTGGGGGGCTGGAGTTTGAGGACCTATGACCTAGAGCATGATAGAGCAGTTTGAATAGGATTTGAGTGTCCCATACGAAAGACATGGTTCCCAGCACTATTACTACAAAACACTAAGTTCTAATCCTTAAGGAAAACTGCTCCTCTCCCTGTCACTTTAAGGGTTAATACATTTAAAGGCCAGTTATTTCTCCATTCCACGGGACTGGGCTAAAACTAGGCTTTGAATAGATCATAGTCATCTGCTTTTAACAAAGCATGTAAGTTGGCAAATTATTAAAATATATAAAGAAAAAAGTTACACCATGTGCTTTAATGCTAGGTTTTTGAAAAAATAAATTAAAAAAAGCCCTTTAAATGTGATCACTAATTTCATCAAAAAAAACAAACAAACAAAAAAAAAAAAAAACACAAACCTTCACAAAGGACAACAAATCTACAAAGAGGCAAGTTCAGCCTAATGCTTTGTAATGAAAAGGAATACGTTCTCTAATCGAGTCACTGCGGGTAGCCATAGGGCGGTGTAAGAGGGGATACACACAGCTCATACAAGTTGCCCAAAGCAATTCTGTGGGCACTTGGACTGCTACAGTATTTCCTTGTGCCAAGAGGAAATTGCCATAGGCTTCTGCTTTAACCACAGCTGGTTACTCTACAAAAGGGCTGAATTAATAAAGTGTGAAGTTATTATTGAGCAGGATAACTGAAGTGCCCAATAAGTGTTGCAAAAAAATAAACACAACCCACAAACACTTTTTAAAAATGTATTACACAAAATAATGTCACACATATAATAAACATAAACCCCAAATAACGTGTTTTAAAGAGTTTATAGAAACTTTATATCAAAATGCCTTTTGCTGACAAGGGTGTTTTCAAACAAAGAACAGAGCTTGGACTAGTAATAGCACAAGAATTACTGTCAGGAGTCCAACAGACAAGCAAAGCACAGATAAGAGTACCCAGGGCCAGGAAAACAAACAGACCAAATCTCAGTCCAATATATTAAAGAGACCTCATCCTCCCTCTCATTATCACGCAGCTTAAAAAAAAAAAAAAAAAAACACCAACACTAAATAAAATACACAACGTAATGAGTTCTTCTCCATTCCGACTGTGCTGAAACACTAAACCGTGCTGGTTGGGAAGGGAGTCTCACTATTTATATGATCACTGCATTAATACCTAATTTTGGTCAAGGTATGATGCCAAACAGCATGGAATGGACATTGGAAGACACTGATCAATAAACAGAACCAGGTGTATTTTAACCACTTCCCCTTATCGCTTCTTTTTCTTAACCTTGTTGTCCTTTTTTTGCCCCCCTTCCCACATACATATATACACACACACACACACACACACACACACACAGCACCATGCCTGCATACAAAAATAAGCAAGCATACATGCACTCACATACAAAACACTGGACACGCACGCTCACATACACAACATAATTACAAATCACACAATCACCAACACATATCTAAGAGCATGGACCGCACAAAGGTTCTGCAAACCAATGCTACTTATCAGACAACCCAATTAGCTATCAATTTTTTTTTTTTTTTTTTTAAATCCCACCCCCAAACAAACTGACAAGCACCCCCTCCTCCAACCACCCCCTTTAGTATCCAAGTATTTTACAATGTGTATTTTAGGTTTACAACCATATTCATTACAGAAAGTACTTTCCAAGGAACATGGCACATTAGCTAGTAGGAGTGTATTCAAAATAAATGGGGTTATGTGCACCCTGCATCTAGAGCAAGTGGCAATGGGCACCTAGCAGATCCCAGGTAAATGGTCAAACTATTCTTAAACAGCTTGTCTTCTTACAATGAATGGATGCAAGGGAATTCCTGGCACCATAACAGCTATCTACAGTTGTTATGGTGCTTGAGGTGTTCCTCAAGCTAATGTAGAAGTGGGCAGACTAGATGGGCCTTTGTTCTTCTGCATTAGTAATTCTGGCAAATGGAAACAGGAACACTACTATCTTTGGGAACCCCAGTTTTAGCCATACTGGGGGATGGCTCCCAAAGCCAAACAGTACCAGTACCATAAATCACTAAAATGTAATGTACGGGTTATGGTGCCTAGATGTCCCCTTTACGATTACAAATTACATTTGAGTTTAACTTTTGTTTCAACAGAAGAAATCGTAAATCGTAAAAAAAAACAAAAAAACAAAAACAAAAACAGTTCAGCCAGAGGCTTGAAAAATACAAATAAAGGAGGCGGAGCCAAGCAACGGACCCGAATGGCTGCACACAACACGAGCTCCGCAAAAACCAAGCACTCTGGGCCCGCAAACACAGCCCTACCCCAACGAAACCGGCATCACACCGACCCGCAAGAACTGCCACCAACATGGGCCGGAAAACTAAAGCCCAAACATGACAACCCGTGGCAAAACCAGAGTATCGGAGACCTCTGGAAACATGCGCTCAGCGCCCAAGCATGGCCGCCTACAGCGACTTTTGCTCAGACGACTTTACCACTGAGGTGGAAGCAGAACACTCACATGCTGGGTCAGCACCCCTCAGACTCCCCCGCGACCTGACTCCTCTCCAGTGACCACCGCCGTTATGAAGGAGCTACTAGCCGGGGTCCAGCTCACGATACAGGCCAACATGGCCCAACTGCGTAAAGACCTGCAGGGCCTGACGGGAGGCCTGAGTACACTGGAGACAGAATCTCGGCAAAACAAGCAACAAATGCTGCATGAGCTGAAACAACAGCACCTTACCAATGAGTAGCACATTGCAGCATTAGAGGATCAGAGGCGCAGCCTGAATGTTAAAATTTGGGGCACCGGAGAGGAGATACCGGAGTCCGAGCTACCACATTTGCTACGGAGACTCATGCAGGCACTCCTACCTCCCAAGCAAGCCAGGCAAGTGCCCATAGAGAGAATGTTTCGACTGCCACGAACAGCCAAAGCCCCAGCCATGGCCCTGCGAGACCTCCTGGTACGTTTCCAAAACGATGGAGACAGAACAGCGGTGATGCAAGCCACAAGGAATTGCTCACCCTACCAGTTTGAGAACATGCAGCTCTCCTTCTATGCCTACCTGTCAGGGTCCACTCTGGCATGGCGACGTTCACTCCAGCTTTTTACAGCCCTACTACGCCAGCACAAGGTACAATACAACTGGAGAGGCTCACGCACACTGCTAGTCCACCACGGAGCCACGGTTTCCAACATCCGGGACATACAGGGGGCGAAAGACTTGCTGTCTACCCTGGGACTTTACATAGCCCCCGGCAGAAACAAGCACCACACCAGCGCACTCCTCCACCTGGAACCACGCAAAGGTGGTCCCGTTCGTCCCCAGACAGGCAGAAACAGTGGCAAATGCAGCAGCTAATACCAGAGATTACCACAATACCACTCTGCTCCCAGACCACCGGCTCACAGCAGAACCATTCCTCCCACTGACTGAACTTGCATGCATGTTCTTAAAATTATCGAAGTTTACAGGGGCTCCTTGTTGTGGCGTACCCACACTGTTAACTACTAACCACTTAAAACACCTCTATGCCAAACATTGTACGGCTCCTTCAAACTCCCTCCCCCACCCAGGGTAACCGTGTCTCTCCAAACAAAGCTAGTATAGAGCACTACAGTATCAACCTCAACCCAACCTAAGCAGACCTAGGTTGGGGTCTCAGCTTACTTACCAGATAGCCGCAGCAGCGAGGCTTCTGCTATTAAACTTCGGGCGTAGGCTTTACGACAACAGTCCGACACCCTAGCTCTGAGCGCTAAACCATATGCAACGCAACACCAAGTTTAACCCATCCTGCACCATAGCGCAGCTCCTACCCAACTAGGGCAGTACCAGCGCATACCCGCATAGACCACCAATAAGCGCCAGGACCAAAATCTAGACCAAGCCCTACCATGCTGTTAGCTAGCGGAATCAAACTTCGTCTGCAACTTTAACAAGGTGTCAGAGACATATGTTTAATGTGTATTAATCTCACTTTATGCAAAATTGTAACCCGCTTGTTCCACCATAATAAAAAAAAAGAAAAAGTGCAGTTTCCAGATACCACATTGACATTGCTGATGACCAATATATGGGCACTTGAAAAATAAAAAAAACAGATAGATATGTAACTTTACAGATACATGCTGTTTCACACAGACTACTGTTTGACATCTGCCGAGTGTGTGAGGACTGGAACAGGGAAAACGTCAGCCAAACAACAACGGCAGAAACCAGCAGATGTAAGAAAACATTTGGTAGGGTTATAAATTTTAAATCGGAGATTGTATTTTTTTTTTCCCCCTCTGCAAATAAATAAATAAATAAAAATGCACCATAATGCTGAGGAAGAATTTTTTTTTTTTTTTGGGGGGTCAGTCCACCAAAACAATAACAAATACTCAATGTAAACAGTTACATTACTTCCAGTCTGTTGCTTTAAATAAAAACTCCCTTCCCCCAACACTCAGAGTGGAAATAAATGGAGTGAGGTTATTTTGAAGATAGGTAGTGGAGTGTCCAGAATCAGGTGACAGGGAGATGCAATGCCAGGCATGACCCAGAAAGAGCAGCTGCCAAGAGAACGCAGAGGGCAACAGGAAGGTAAACAACCATTGACATCTTTCATCATGAACAGGCTGTCACCAAACATAAAAAGGACACGGAAAGCACTAGGCAGCTGACCTGCTCCTGCCAACTCATGTGCCACTGACATTTTTTTTTACATGAACACATAGGAGGCCATGTATGTTCAATATCTAGGAATGGGCAACAACGTATTGTTTATGTTCAGACAGCATATACTGCTAAAAATACTTAAAATTAAAATGTAAAGTTCATTCATTTTTCCAAAATAATAGGAGGGGGGAGAGGGGATCAGCATTTCAGTTTCATACACAAATGCAGTATCAACTGGTGATCATACGCACAATCATTTATGGGTTGGCTTCCAATATCCAACAACATTAAACTGTAAGCAAGTAAACACAGCTTTTCGTGCATGTACAGGGACTTTACAGTCACAAGACCAGTACAAGTTGGTTTGTACACGTGGAGATGATCAGGTACCCAATCTCCATGTGTCCCACAGTTGCCATAAGTCAAGGGGAGTTTTATTTGGGGAGAATATGGGGTGAAGGTTCCATTCAAATGAGCGTTTATCAACTTCAGATAGTACCTCTTTAACAGAGGGTGCAGCGCTTGATTTCCAAGCTCTTACTATTCTTTGCGGGGTCAGCGCTACACGCATGATCAATTTCATCTTGCATTTTGGTATGACGACTAGCAAATCCAGAAGACTGTATGTGTGAGTTGAGAAAGGGAGTGTGCAAAAAGGGTAAGGGGTCTCTACACTGCCACCACACATGTTGCGCAGATCACATTTCTGTTTCGCATCTCTAGCACAGTGGGGAGGTACTGAGGGAAAAATTGTGTAGGCGGCTGCATAACATATACCACTGGTAAAGGGTCTTACAATGTTGTTCAATGTGAGCTGCTGATTGGATCAGCTTCCTAGGTAGGTTGATAATATATTCCCATTGTTTTTTAGTGTATGTGCATTGCAAATCGGCCTCCCAGTGCGTAGCCGGGTTGGAGTTTGCAAAATGTGTATTGCGATAATAGCTTGTAACACATGGAGATTGGTTTACACATTGATAGCAATGATTAATTAATGCACATTTGTTCCCACTCTGATCTTGACTGTGGAGATCTGTGTGAGAGTATCTTGGTTGGGAGCACTTTAATGTGATACTCCAGTAATTTTGGGGTTAACAGCATGACGCCTTTGACTTTGTACAAAACTGCCAACATAACTAGAAATTGGCACCATTATCAATACGCTTCGTAACTCCCTGGGGTTTCCTGCTTGAACTGTAGGACACAGGAGAAGTTAATACTTCTCATAGGGAAGCATTAGTTTCAAGAAGTATTAATGGACGCTTGCATGCATTGCGCACAATTACCGTGTGCCCAATGCTGTCTATTAGTAGCATCTCACTAGATACAAGATATCAGTATTGATGACTTCACAGGATGTGCCAGCAGGAGAGCTCACTTGATTTTAACCCTTCCAATGCTTGAAAATAGGTGGGGGTAGCAGTAGTTTAAACAAAATTTATAGATCAATCAAATGAATAAGTTGAGACAGGATGTGACGTTTTTAATGGATGTAGTTCAGCTGGTAAATGACTAAAAAAACCTGCCAACTAAACTACTGCTCCCAGAAAGCATTGCTGTGTCCATAAAGGGCACTGTAAATCCAACAGATTTTTGCAGGAACTTCAAATACCATCTAGTGTCCCTTTAAAGCCCATAAATCTCTACAGAGTATACTGCGCATATGCCTTTAGTAAATGGGAATAACAGCTGCGGAATATTAACCGAAGAGGTAGCCAATAAACTAGTCTTGTAACTAAACACTGTAAGGCTAGCAATTACACTGGTTACATGGGAACGTTCCCAGAGAGGCCCTTACTTTGTTCATTAAATGGAGGAAATGGGACGTTCCATTAAAAAAAAAAGAAAAAAAAGGCACCATATCGTGGAAAATAAATAAATAAAACCTGTGCAGTAAGTGTCCTTAACCCCCCCAAGGACCGCAGACGTACTAGGTGCTCATTCATCCGCAGCAAATAAGAATGCTGGAAGTGATGATCGTGATCGCTTCCAGCCGCTCTAAGGATATTGCAGCAATGCCTTGATGTCAAGGCATCATGCAATACCTCAGACTGCCAGGCTGCCGAGTGATCGCTCCCCAGGAGGGATCACATCCAGATTGCCCCACGTGCCCGGCAGTGTAGCAGAGCATCGGAAGCCATCAGACAGTGAAGACTTAAATAACATCAATAAAAAAAAAAAAATAATAATAATGTTTTAATCTCTGGCACTTGCACAGCAGCACTTTTTTGCTGTCTGTGCATTTATTTATTTTTTAGTGAGACCCAAAAGGCTCTTTTCAGAGCTATTAACACCTATTCTGCCAGTGATCACTGTATAAGATCACTGGCTCTTGCACAGCTGCACTTATTTTGCTGTCTGTGCATTTAATTTTTGTGCTTTTTTTGTGACAAATCACTAAAGTAATTGTGAGCATGTCACAGAGGTTGTATAGCGCTAAGGAGGCGTATGTGTATTTATGTCTGACTCCGACCCTGATTTTCACCATGCCAGGTGCTCAGATACATCACTAGATACAGTGTCTGCTGCTAGTGATGTACCGTATATACTCGAGTACAAGTCGAGCTTTTCGGCACATTTTTTGTGCTGAAAAACCCCCACTTGACTTATACTCGAGTCAGGGCCGGCCTTAGGGGTGTGCGAGCTGTGCGACCGCACAGGGCGCCATGGAACAGGGGGCGCCCTGTGGCCGACACAGCTCACTCATGGCCGGAGTGCAGGGGAGCTAAAAGAGGTACCTGGCTGGAGGATTAATTATTCTCCACCTGGGTCTATTTAAAAAAAAAAAAAATCGCGGCAGAGGGGGCGGGGTTTACCGAGCGGCGGAGGCGGGGCTAATACCTCCCGAAGCCCCTGCTGTACAGGAAGAGGGAAAGATGCTTCCCCATCAGCCAACTGCATCCACTGGAAAGAGGTAAGTGTGTGTGTGTGTGACTGTTTGCCTGTTTGTGTGACTGTCTGTCTGTGTGTGTGTGTGACTGTCTGTCTGTGTGACTGCCTGCCTGTGTGCGTCTGACTGTCTGTGTGTGT